>WOVY01011235.1:412500-447100 GCA_013436015.1 Rhipicephalus annulatus | reverse complement strand
TTTTAGGAAAAGAGCCAGCAGATATGACATTGTTGTTTTCCACCCTTTGCAGCTTTCAAAAGTGCATGTACTTAAAGCAACAGGAACAGTCAATCTTGCCCATTCGTCACTAGAATAGGTTTACTGAATGCCAATCTAATGTGTATAAGATACCGCTAACATGTGGAAAAAGTAACTTAGGACAAACTGGGCAATGCTTCAATGATCAAGCAAACAGCATGCTTTAAATGTAAGAAAGCTATAGTAGTCTCATGGCCGGACACCGTAAAGAATGTAGGTGTAGTCCTAGGTTTCATAAAACACGGTTTTTTGAAAAAAAAAGCAAGGCAGAAAAATGAGAGATTTAGAACTCTTTATCAGGAAAGCCAAGAATCAATGCATGCACACCTTCACTTATCTTTTCCGAAAAAGAGTATTCTTTTCTTGGTTAAAATTATTTTGTCATGGTCACACATGTGTTGTGCAGATGAGCCCTGGTCTTGTGCTCAGTATAAAAACGCTCGTAGCACCTTCAATCAATTCAGTGACAGCGCTCTTTCCTGTCCTTTTTGCGATAAGATTTTTATTACAGAAAGAATTTCATTTCTTACAATTAGGTTAATGATGAGTTTTCATTGTATCACAACATGGAGCAAATTGCATCTCAATACGGACAAAAATCACAATTTGTGAAATTCGTGATATTTTCTCGTATATTTCAGCAGCTTGAGAGGTCTAAAGATATTTTTTCCTCAAAATATACCTTCTGTGGAGTAAATTTAACTGCTCAGATATTCATACAAAGTACAATATTGCAATAAAAATGCAACATAAACACTTTTGGGCTTTATTCTTGGAAGCGAATGTGGCTAAAAATTGCACTATTACTATTGAGCTTCAAATACCTTACAGAAGCACATTTACTTAACAGGTAGACAATTTGCTTTAGAAAACATAAGCGGTAGTTTTAAAACGAAATTTTCCACAACAGCACACAGACGGCATTATGCCAGGAAGTTATAAGCCAGCCACATGAACAAAACTTTTTTTCTCGCTGAAGTATTCTAGCAGTTCACAGTTTTCAACGCAGTAATAGTCAGCACTTTTTTTTTCAAATACAATTCAGATGGTCGCCAAAGTGGCTGGGACGTTTGGCATGGAATGGTCCAGCTATATTTAAGCAAAATAACTTACACAAATAACAATGTTTGTTCATCTACCATGACAACACTAGAAAAAGTTGTTCAGGCATTGTGACACTAAAATTTTCAGCGTCGTACTGCCTGAACAACTTCTTTGATAAACTCCAAACTCACGCCGAGAAAAATCCGCTCGATCACGGTGGTTGTTAAAGGCCTTGGGGCCGTAGACAATGTTGAAAATAAAAAAAAATCAACTCATCAGTGCTGTCACTCCTTCTTCGTCATTACTGACACGGAAGATTTTTCGGTTATCCATGTGGAGGTTCAGGAAGTAGGCTTGCTCTAGACTGGGGCCGGGGGGTAGACTACGCAGGACGTCAGCGGCACCCTCTCATCCTGTGATAAGAGCAAATATGACTTCTCTAAAGATGTTCGTGCTGTTCTGGCAGCACCATATATAAAGAATGTATAGTGTGTATCCTTCGAAATGGCGTGTAATTGACATTACACTGAACTCGAAGCATACAACCCATACATTCTAATAATTTCGTATGATAAAGATAAGAGTTTTCCAGCATACAGCAAATTCCCGAAATGAGGTGAAGTGTAAGACTACAGCTCGAAAATGGCACTTACGAAAGCCTGAACTCAACTAAGAATCATATTCCTTATAGGGTAGTGAGCCAATGTGAAAAACAATTCCTAAAGTACAACGCTCAGAACATGTAACATTAATCAAAATGCACAAGAAACTCACCTCTTCATGTACAAACAGTGAAGACATCTCTGCTTTCTCTTTTACATGAGACAATGATCTCGGGCGTGGCGCTAGCGAAGAGGTCTGCAAAAAAAGTAAAAGATTTACTGACTTTAATCACGCGTCTAACAATCTGAGGAATTATTACAAGTCACCAATCAGTGCAATTCTGACTGCCTCTATAGGGGCGCATCAAAAATGAACAATTTTCTCGTTCTTTCTACCCTCACAAGACGCTCCGTCAATAGAATCTAATCCAAATTTGACGCTGTGCTTCCTATTTGCCTGCTTTCTAGACGTAGGGCTGCGAACATGTGTTTTGTGCACCTAATCTAGCACAGAAATTCGTCATCTATAATTCAATCATCTTAATTCATTGTAACTTGATAAAAGATGTGATAGCTCGTCCAGTTTTAAAGAGTTGCGGGCCTGCAATAGGCACTGCCTTGCACGTATGAAAGTACTTCTTTAAAAAAAATTTCAAAGCTTGCTTTCAGAAAAGCGTCTGGCATATTTCGACAACCAAGCCATCCTCTGATGGCAATCAGGGGCACGCTATTAGCGATTATTGACTACGGGATTTACAAACGTACCCGTGCCTAAATACTCAGTTAAACACAATCACGCAAGTAAGAGCGCTAGAACGCGGCAACGCGCGCGGACACCGACTACGTTGCAGCAGCCATGGCTTATGCTAGAGCAACCGCACATAGCTCCAACAGTCACGTATACTCTCTCGATTCTGTTATAACGCCGAACATTATCGCAGATGAAAGCGAAGCACGAAAACAGCAAACAGAAACGAGGGAAAACAACGCACGGCGATGGCCACAACAACGCGCCTTTGGAAGTCTGCTAGATCTTTCCCTGTTGCTGGTGACACTTGTCCTCAATAGCTTAAAAGACCGAGGCGCACGTGCTGGGAGCATCGCGGCATATCAGCACCTCCAACTATACCGTCTTTAATAAAAAAAGCCATTTCGTACAGTGCGCCTCTGGACATAATTTTTGCTTTTCTTTCTTTTTTTACGCTTACACCTACAGAAGCACGTTGCACATTTGAGTATTAATAGAAATGTATTACGATGTAGCCCAAAGCACATCTTAAAACAATATCAATCACTTTGTGCAGTGTAGAGACAATGTGCGATCAGCAACTAATCCCGCCCTTGTTAAGTGATCACATCACTCACTGTATGAGTGATGCAGGCACTTACACAACATCGCGCATAGCAGTGTGAACTCGTTAAGTCACACGTTTAATCGGGCATCTGCAACAGGCCCGCGAAACGCGTGCTGTTGTAAATGGCTGGCAGCCTACTTCGGCAGAGCTGCTGCAGGCGCCCAGCTAGCGCTGTATGATTACTACCTACGAAAACAGTACACTCACCGTTAACAGGCCCACGTTGTCCGTGTCCGCCACTCCATGAATATTCCTTAATCCGAGCGTCACTTCGAACACGGTGTCATGCGTGACCACCATTGAATATGTGCCTGTTCGCTAGAACACACACAGCGACCAAGACCCCAGACCAACGCAACGCATTTGAAAGACGATGAGACAGAGGGAGCAAACGTTGAGAGAGAGAAAGAGGAGGCACTGGCGGCGGCGTGGCGGCGCCGGCAGCTGTCCACGCAGGTGTTCGGTGGCGCAACTCTTCGCTTATCTACGAAGCCGTTGTGGGGAGCAACGCTGGCCGGGGGGTGAGCGGGGGGGGGGGGAGGAGCGGGAAACCCGCCAAGGCGGCGCCGAAAAGGCAAACGCTATGGCGCATACGGTGGACGGCCGTTCGGCGCGGAATGACTCCTTGTAAACGGCAACTCTCCCTCCCAGCCAGTCGCGCAGCGGACGCAGATTATTTACCAGCCTCGGGTTCTTTGAGTATTTTGACGGAATGCGATTGCAGTGGGCGAAAAATAGTGAAGCAAAACTTGCGGAAAACAAAAGTGCACCATGGAATGGCCAGAAACAATAATTATTTCGTCCTCGGTGGCATTAGCGGGAGAGCATCGCCACACCTTTTTCCAGAGGAATTTCTTTTCGCATTGTCTGTGTCTGGGCTATTCCGCGTATGGTGCCGCAAACACTGAATGCGTAGTCGAAGCTGGAACAAATTAATCCACAGTCGTGGATGTTTATTACAAGGCTTGTCACGCACCACGAAACGTGCCGAGGTTGTTATAACAAACTTTTTGCTGACGCACATGATCAGCACATAATTCCATATGGGTTGCCCAATGAGCTAGCTAAGCGCCTGTAGCAAAGGCAGGGCACGTTCTTGTTAAACGTTGTTAATATAAACGATGGTTGTGCATAAGTGCAGTGACAGCTTTCCGTGTGAATTGGTCATAACCCACGTTTTCCAGCGTAGAAGAGCGCCTCAGCGGACCTAATCAGCTACCACAGCAAGTTCGTAAGCAATGATTTGGTACGAAAGTGTGCAGATGTTTTCCATGTACTGAATAGTCCGTGTACAGTGCGTTGACCACCGCCATTTCTTAAACCACCTCCCATATAGACTTCCAGTCTGAACAGGTGTGGGACCTTAAACACTAAGAAGCAGTGCCCCCCCCCGCACACACATACGAAATTTGAGGGCGCACGGGCTGATACACACGCATACTTATTCACAGGCGCACACACATACACGTATACACACATACGGCAACACACACACGCGACCGTAAACGCACGCATGCATAGGCGTACACATGTGCACAGGCACGCTAACACAGGCACGGACTCGCACATACACGCGCACGCACACATGCACGGGTGTACACACAATCGCGCTTACACGCGAACACATGCGCAGGCTCACGCACACACACCCATACTCGGGCGAACATTATGTTCCTGTATATAATCCACAGCAAACATGTAGCTTATAACCAACGCTAAGGAAAGCTTTCGTAACATGGATTGCAGTTAATTGCCATTATAGATGAAACGCGATTTGCTTCTGCTGACATTCTGCTGTATTCGGAGAGCACCTTCACACATTCTAAGTCAATTAGGCCGTCATTTAACGCAAGGTCCACATATTCGTGCAGTAGCTGCGCTGCTCAGCCGCCAATCCGAAGGTCGCGGGTTCGATGCCGGCCGTGGCAGTCGAATTAATTGATTGATTTGTGGGGTTTAACGTCCCAAAACCACGATATGATTATGAGAGACGCCGTAGTGGAGGGCTCCGGAAATTTTGACCACCTGGGGTTCTTTAACGTGCGGCAGTCGAATTAAGGCGGAGGCGAAAATGTGGAAGCCTTTGCACTGTGCGATATGAGCGCTCATTAAAGAACACCAAATGGTGAAAATCTGCAGCTTTCCACTACGACGACCCTCATAATCATATCGATGTTTTTGAGACGTAAAATCCCAAATATTATAATCATGTGTTCTTCTTATGCTGCATATTCCATCCGATGAATCGGCACCTACACCCTTCTCAGGCACAAAAGCACCCTTAGAGCCTATTTTAGGGTGCTATCGAGGCAAGCACCCAAACAAAACGGTGCTTTTTTTTTCAATCGACCCTTTATGGGTGTTAAAGGGTGTTGCAAAGGGTGCTTTCTCGTAAAAGCACCCTTTTTGCACCCTTTTGGGTGCAAAAATTTTTACTGTGCATGTGCTCAGAGGTGCCATTTTATGCTGGGTTGCGCCAAGCTACTGAAAAACGACCAACGAGCAATATTCTGCAGTGCACCATATTCGGAACTGGCATGCTGGCGTCTAAGAAGATCCCACAGAGGCCTGGGGTGGCTGCGAAATGGAAGGTTCAACGTCCCTTACAACAGATGCTTGGTCTTCTAAATCAGCGGCGAGAACACGAACACGACAGCGTCTACACTAGAGCTGACGCAGCCACGATGACGCAACCGGAACCGGCAGCCATGCACGAGATACTGCCGCCGCAACCGCCACCGAAGTTTCGGCCTCAGCTAAGCTGCGACTCTTCGTCTCTTCGGCAACTGTGACTGGGGTCACTTTCCCATCGGTCACCGCCATTTCGGTCGCTCGTGCCATCAGCGCGAACTCAATGTGCTTCATTTTCATCCCGAGTCTTCTCACGTCGACCATCCAATACCTGGGACTCGTCGAAGGAATCATTAGAGCCTCCGTGGAGTCATGGATGTGTCAGCATCGACGCGGCTACCTCCACTTCCACCTCCTCTCCGCGTGATACGCGACATCCAGGAAGACCGACTGCGAACTTGGAGAGCGCAAACTGGTGATAATACGTTAACCTAATCTGTGTTGTATAGAAAATATTGTTACATTCAAGCGTTACGAGACAGGAATTCGAGGATCATATTGCAGCGATAAAAGTTTTCTATTGTGGCCTTCTGTTTGGCGCTCTGTTTCATTATTATGGTTATTTGCTACGCCATTATGGTATGATCTTATTTTTTGTTGTGTAGATAATGCTTGTAACATTTATTAGTAGCAACAAAAAAGTTCGACCGTAACTACTAGATCTGGAAAAGCTGTAGGCTTTGTAAATAAATAAAAGTGTGCGAACAGAACATTTGATATCGCGTGGAATAGAAATAGAAGATGGCGTTCAAATAAGAAAAGCAACACCTTCAAAGAAAGTCCTGAAATTCATGAGTATCTCAATGAAACAAACCTTTGCAAACTTTACTAAGAGAATGTTGCAATAACATTAATCGTCCAAAAATACCACAGCAATGTAAACTGAGATGATCTATGCTGCTGCGGCTATACAGCGGTGACTATCGTATTCAATGTCGTACCTTGCCATCCGCTTTGAAAGAGAACTGTCCCCTGCACTGGAACAGTGGATATAGGGTGCTAGGCTGATGACCCAAAAGTCGCGGATTCGATCCAAGTCGCGGTGCTTGCCTTTCGATGGAGGCGACATTGTAGAGACCTGCGCACTGTGCGTTGTCAGTACACGCTAAAGAACACCATGGCATTTCAAAAAATTTAACATCTTTAAGGGTGTATTTTTCAGTCTTGTGAGAGAGACCCTAAAACGCCGGATGTAAGAAAAGTTTACACCCTACTTTTATAGGCGTTTATTAACAAACCTACACGATACACTCTAAGGCAAAATTACCCGAAAAAGGAGTAATGGAGCCTGACAGGCGCGCGTGATGAACGGATAGACCGTTGAGGAGCAACCACAGAGGGAAGCGTGCGGCACGAAACCACTTAGTCCCCACTGGAATGAACCGCCCGGGCATTCCAGGCAGCGTGAAAAGCGTTATCAAGGTGACCAGTCCTCCTTCTCCACAGAACACATGTCCTTCTCCTCCTCCGATGGCTCAGTGTTTCCCCGTATTTTGGCGGTGGCAGTCGCGTACCGTCGTCCTCGGAGTGCTCGGCCAGGGCCGCCGGGATTCGACGATCTAAGAATTACGACGTGGTGCTTGTGTGTACGCCTGGATGAGCGTGGGCTGGTGCTTTAGCGTTTCGCTACACCCATGAAGTTTGGAGCAAGCTTCGACAGGTCACCACGCCACGCTGTATATCTCTGGCTACAAGATAGTCATAACCAACACACGACAGCAACAGTTGGGAAGGCCAACATGGCGGCCGAAAAGAACAGGCCTATCGGATATATACTTCAGTCCGAGTCAGGGCAGAAAACAGCGCTGGATTCTAAGGCAAGTAGGTTATTATTGTAGAGACCCGCGCACTGTGCGTTGTCAGAGCACGCTAAAGAACACCATGGCATTTCAAAAATGTTTACACCTTTAAGGGTGTATTTTTCAGTCCCATGAGAGGCACGCCAAAACGCAGGATGTAAGAAAAATGTACACCCTACTTTTATAGGCGTTTACCAACAAACTTACACGATAGGTGTTAGACTAAGCTACACCCGTGCGAGTGGGATCTAAACATAAAAACACCCTTGAAACTATGGCAGATACATGGACAAGCAATCTTGATCAAATGAAGTGCAATTAACCGGACAAGGAATGAGAAACAGGCAGGAGTAAACGATTAATCCTGTGCGCCTCTTCTTTTATGGTCCCTTTCATAGCACTTCATTCCATCAAATATGTACCACCAACTGGCCTGAGCCTAAACTGTTCTAAAGGACCAGCATACATGAAACTTCTCTTTAGCTGAAAAAAAATGAAAGAAGGTACTGATGTCACCACTGTACTTATTATACCTGCACTTATTGAGCTGATAAAATAATGTTTCGTTGTTTTGAATGAGCTGCATAACACCACTGTACATATGTCTAGGTAGACTGGGCACAAAATACCAAAGTGGGACGCAGCAGGCACTTAACACACACGTGTACACTCACACACAAACACACACACACAAACACACACACTACACCATATCATACCACAGTAGTGCAAGTAGCACGCTGTAGCGGAACGTTCAACCGAACATAACGTCGAAGTAAAAAAAAAAGTGAAGCCCATATGTTCACGCTTGCCTATATTTAAAGAAAAACTACAAGAAGTCTTACAAACAGGCCTCTCACAACATTCTTCAATATTATGAAATGTCCCACTTGACCAAAACAGTTTTCTCTTCATTATATCGGAAATTCATTGTTTTCATTGCGAAAACTCCCGATAACTTCTCTCAAAAACATTTGTCCTAGTCGGGTCAAATGGCTGTGCGGTTTGGCGTTGAATGGTACATATACAACAGAAAAACCAAACACGTAGAAACTGTCAGCCAATGTAGTACTATTTATGGAGACTTATTTACAACGCACTGTATGTTACAGCATAAACTTCGGCAATAGAAAAATCACAGCATTTGAGAAAGTAATGCAATTGGGGTTTGAATTTTGTAATGTGAGCAGTGATACACTTATAACTGCAAAACCACAGCTCGTCATTGCTGCTTCCAAAATACCCTTCAGGTGCTGTCATGACTGATCCCCTTGAAAGAAATGGGACCAGGCTGTTTTTTTCTGTACAGTTAATAAATCCCGAACACCTTAAATGAATACATAAACAACATGGATGATAAGTTTCAAAAGAATGCAGCATATACAGTATGCACCTTGCATGACTAACTGCTGCATTAGTTATGTGTAAATATAAGAGGAGTGCATCGGGCTACACTGCAGTGAGAAATGCTACAAAGGTTATACTGCGCAACAAACACCATAAAAAGCGTGCTTTGGAAAAAAACCTTTATATATTTTGTGACGTAACTATAAATCTTACTTTACCCTTTTAGCTTGCTCCCACAGGCTTAAAGGAAAGTGCCACTCGAAGTTGATAATGTTCCATTAGCTGTATGCATCGACCAAGTCGAAGTAAATGTTAAGTTCTATGTCTAAGTATATATGCATCAACTCAGGTACACGTGTTGAATTTCTTATCACGAAAAGCACATTATAATTTTTTTGTTCTTTGATGTGTTCTTGAATCCACCAGTCACACTTTTTCTGGACACGCACCTAATGCAATTTACGCTCTACTATCGTGTTTCTGGTGCTCATTTTTGGCCACTCCTGGTGTTTCGTAGTTCCGGTACTCCTTTAATTTAGATCCGCGACAGCGCTTGACGTCCTGCACACCACCAGGCTGCAATATTCTATAGGTAACGCTGTCTAATATTTCGTGTCTGCCCATGCTACAGACTAACGGAGAGCTTCGGCGCTGGAACTTTATGTTTTGGAGTGAGCGTCAGTAGCGACTGCATCAGGGCGCCTAACTTCATGTCTAGCCTCAAAGTAACATTCCTGACTAGTTTCACGTATTGTACGTAGTTATTCATTTCACTGCGATGCAACTAACCAGCCACAGGAGCACATGTTTCATTACCATGCATATACGAACAGGTTGTCGACGTGAGCACAGAAAAAAATGGCCCCGGATAGTCATGTTACACTGCAAACTTCTCCGAAAGACGATAGTCTTGCGTCCGGAGAGAATGAACACAACATTTATTTGATGTTCTGCGCAAGAAAATCCGTGAATGGTATTCTGGAGGCGCTGCGTTGGAGTAACTCGAACGTGCAGCGGAGGCGAACGAGCGCTTCGAGGCACGGTATACACGAGCGCCATCTGGCATTTATCTTCGAAAACGAAGCAAGGGTTGCGCACCTGCGGAGAAAGATGCGTGCATCGTCGATGAGGGGTAGAACGCAAAGCGGCAGACAGGTTCCACCACCGTGTCTTTTTTAGCAAAGTGTTGGGCACACTTGCCTTTTTGAGCATCGCAATGCACTGCCAGCGCCGCGTTTTTAACGCTACGGTCTTTAGAATTGCTTGCGTGTGCCTTTTTTTAGCATAAAGGCACACATACAAAACATGGACGTGTGGTTATGGTACCTCATATATGCGCAATGATCACTTTTTATTTAGTATTGCACAAGTATGAACGCTAAAGCTTAAGCAATATTGGTGGGCGCGGCGGATGGGGTCGGCCGTTTCAGGTATCGATAAGAGCGGACAATCAGCAATGTACAGACAGACAGACACACCAAATTCTTTCGTCGAAGGTCCCCAAGAAACACTATCGTCTTTAAAAACTTGGACTGGGTCAGCACGGAGAAATGCGCATATAGAGCCCGAGCTGCGCTATGGGTTATCTGAACAACAGCCAAGCCACCGCTGACCTCTACGATGAGGAGCCGTTGTGTAAAATTGGTGCGCAAAAGTTCTCTCTTCCCCAAACTCCCAACTGCCACATATGGACACCGCAGACGATGCACGACAGTCATTTTAGAAGCAGTGAGACTATAGTAAGAAAAAATCTTGTGACAAAAACATGTATGTTTTAATTGAAAATCTTGAATTACCAAGCAGCGGCAAAATATCAGACATTAGACAGGTATAGTTTACATTTATCTTTATAGCAGGGGCTAAGTGAAAAGCGTTACTGAGCCACAAAAGTTCGTTGCAGACAACGCCTCATAGTTTAGCCAGAGAACACCTCCCACTTAGCGGGATAGCGTTTACGTTGTTTACGTGCCTCAGCTGGGACGGTGGTGCCACCTATCAGATAGCGAATAAGCTATGGAACAGAAAAAAGAGAAACAAAAGAAGAATGATTGCCTATGCAGCGCACCTGTGTCACCACGCGAAGTAATGTTTAGAAGTTGCTTTAGTAATATAAAAGTAATTAACTATGAACCACGCACCCAATGCAAAAACATTTGTGTTGATGATTTCTTTACATCAATCTTCTAGTGAGACCTACGGACATTTGAAATGGGAAGCTATCTCGAAATTCGCGCTATCTTATCCGTAATACTCGGTCATAAAATCTAACTGAAGTCAAGCGAGGCCATTTTAAACAGTCGTATGCTGCAAACAAGCTGAATGTTTCAACAACTACGCCAAAATCACTTCAAAGCGTGCGTCCGAGGGTGCCGCCATGGTTATATACACTACGTTCCCCTACGCTACCACGGTAACGACAAATCTGAAGAATACCGCAAGTACGGTAAGCGGTAAGTGTGACGTGCGTATCTGTGCATGTGCACTTCGATTCCGTTATCACAGTATGCCCGGTATCCCGGTAAGCCCGGTATACTGTAACTGTCTGATCAGGACATGCATGTCTCGTAAAACATGAGTATACATGCATCGCTCATGATGCGCTCTCGGCCATTTCGTTAGCTTTAGGTATATCAAATATGGTGTAACGTTACGTGAATGGATGGCGAACACAAATGCTAGGCGCAAATAGGATAATAACGAAATAGTAGCCATGTACGGCATAATATACGTCCGCCTCGTAACGCTGTGCTGATTGTAAAGTGAAGTATGAACCTTCCTCATTCTTGCTTCCAATACTATCAATTCCGGCAGTACGTGAGATCTGCCTATTTTGATTTTTATTCATTTATTTATTATTGAAGCGAAGGAACTCTTAGCAAACTTCGGCGACTTTGAAGGTATCTGTCTAGCCGCTAACGTTTGGGTGCTCTCGTGGTCATCCCGTTAACTTGACGTGAACCAACATTAGCGTGGGAGGATAAGATGGTTTGACGATAATGACGCGCTGGTTACGACATGAATAATGTCACAATCCCGTCGCGTACGTTGACAAACACTTCCCATCAGACAGTGGCACATACACATGGGCGGACTGGTACGTGGATATGTGCCACACATGATTGACACTTAGTATCTACGTAGGAATGATGAGATCACACAGGGGCAACTTTAAGGAGCAAGTGTTAAGAAATACCCTACATTGATAGCGTCGACTCAACCAATGCAAAGAATAAATGTGAGGATCCCAGCAGGTATTGACCACAAGCATCCTTCGTGGCAATGAAACATTTTACCACAAAGCTACGCCTGGTCTCGGAAATAATTTTCAAATAGACGCTCATCTTCGTGAAACATCAATAGTGTTTGCTGTGCTCGCTACCCAATTTCTAAATTACATATGTACTCCTTTGATGCAGCCGTCACATCGGGTTAACGTCAATTTTGGTTAGGTATCTTGCGCTGAAGTTGATTTGTGTAGCAGTGTCCAGGGCTAGCATCTTGGCGAGCATCAACGCTTCATATATCAGCTTCTGGTGTGGCTAATAGTGCAATATGTTGACATTTATTTAGCGTCGTTTCATGACGTACCGCTCAATAAAAAAGTGTAACACGGTGTTTCGCATAACGTCTATTCACAGGTATGTGGGATTTGCCATTTTTTTGCATCTATGTACAGTTTACGGTCACGGAAGACACTGTGTATTTTATCTCAATCAACAAAGGCGACACCGAAATTTCAGCAAAGCGAGCGCTTTAGCGTCCTTCCGATTAACATTAGTTCACTTGAAAGCACCAGCTCTCTTTCATTTCTGGCCAAAAGTTCCTACAACTTGTCCATACACTTATGTAACCATAACCTTGGTTTTTTTTTTCGGTGGGGGGGGGGGGGAGCAGTGGCAACGTTTGCGCCGCTCTATTCACTGGTGCATACACTTGAAAACACAATCATGTCATTGTTGTGGAGAGCATTGGCAGTTAACACATTTCAAGATATATTAACACCTTATTAAATAATTAAATCTTGCAAATCACTTTACCATTTCACTTTATTAATTGTTATATTGCAAAGTATACCCATTCACGGAGGTTCAATGTACATGTTGGGTTTTGCAGTTTCTTCTATCTAGGTAATCCGAATGCTGGAAAAAAATGCCGAGTATTATTACGCTCCTAAATAGTTAAACCAAACAAACAGGCGATTCTCTCTAAGTGAATAGCTTCAAGATTATTTTATTCCTTACATACGGTTTAAATATAACGGCGTAAGCCCTCTTTACGTGATAGTTGATGTACAGTGCCTTAGCAAACTTATGCAATCAATAATTATTGAGCCTCTCTTATCTAGACCAGCTGGCATCGAGCGCCAAAAATCAAATGCAAAATCTTGCAAAATAGGAGTGACAGTGCTCAACATCGTTATCGCTGAGCAGTTTGAGCAGTCAGCAAATAACCATTTGACTCTCAACTGTAGTCGGCTTTTACGTCGTCCTCTACTAGACTAGTATTTTCCCATTAATAATGATCCAAAACGTAGTATAGAACGTTTTTTATCACTGTGGCATATAACCGTGGTAGTGAAGTAAAACATGACACAAAAGGCCGTGATCAAAGCATTTTATCAGCGTAGTTTCATCTTCTAATTACTTTGTGACAACCTGGATGCCTAAAAATGTAATCTTTGGAATAACGGCGGCGCAAACGTTACACCATCAGCTCACCGATGACGTGTGAGCGCATGAAGGTTTACGATGTCATGCGCTAAGGGGGTGGCTGGTAGAAGTGGAAAAATCCACCTCGGTGCTGACACTACGCTGCCCCACTGGCGGCTCGGATGGTTCATTCCACTTGTCCCCTGTGGCGGATGTGTCGACGCAACCAGGCCCGTGATGAAGAGGAAGTACAGCGCATTCACGACGGTGAGAAGCACGAGCAAGGTGGTGGCGAACACGTACAATTTCCCAAAGTTTTGATCGCCGAAGCGAGCACAAATGGCAGTTGAGCTTGGGAAGGTAGCGTGGTAGTGGTGGCAGCAGAACGACCACGTTCATGGTTGCTGCGTCTGGGAGAGTCCCGGAGACGCTGCTGACTGCGGTGCCGATGCAGCAGTGTCCATGCGTCTGTCAGTTCTTCGAAGACTCACAGTGACTCACGGAGAGTACACTGCCTTCTGTCGAACGTTTGGGCAGGCAGCGCGGTCTTCTGGCAGGCTTCTCAGATGATAACACTAGCAGAAGTGATTCCACGAAATGGATTCGTGGCGCATGCGCACTGCCTTCTTCCTCTTTTTCTGCCTCAGAACACGAGTTCCCCTGAACCTCCTTGTTCTTAATCACCTTCTCTTGTGGCACACACCCACTGTCGGAACATTTCCCATGGTCTTTTTTGTTTCTTTCTGCTGCAATGCCTTCTTGCCACAAGTCTTTTGCAACATCACTGATGTCACTCACTTGCTGAGAGCAATCTAGCAGTTGCTTATAACGGTCATTCTTCTCAAATAATTTGAAAGGTGTTGCTCCTTCTTTAATAAATATTTAATTCATACGGATAATACGCATTAAGGAGCTATCACCTTAATTGATGACAGAGGTATATGAGAGTAAAAAGTGGAGAATAAGGGTAAACAACTTACGGTACACGCAATATGCCACTTTAAGAGCTTAAAGCACACAGTGTACCCTGTTTCATGTATCTTGTTTGAGAAGGCCGTCTGTAATTGCCTTCTACGCGTGCACTTCCACTGTTTTATTACCATTTTTGTCTACTTACTTCTGTTCCTAATTTTAAACTGTGTGTTAGTTTGCATTCATTGCTTTGCCGTTGTTTTTGTTTCCTGAACGAATGTATAACAGCCAATTGTCAAGATGTTACTTTTTACCGTTACTCTCCCTTCATTATTTCTCAAATTTATAGTAATGTGTCTCGCTATGTATTACCCTCGTCATGGGTATTTTGGGGTATTTTGAAATAAGGAAATTTTTAATAGAAATAATAAGTAAAAAAATAAATAATTAAATAAATAAATAAATAAATAATGTATAGGTTGCAGAATATTAGGTTTTCTTCGAATCCGGAACGTCGAAGGCAGAGGTTGCTGTGTCGCTTGGCGCACGAGCCACCTTCACAAAAAAAAACTGCTGCGCCGCACGCAACTTACGTCATGCACTTTTCCGGTTAGGCACTTCGTTTGAATAGTTCTAATGGGACATGACTTCGCCGAGTCGGCATGCCACGATTCTAGAAACACTTAGGAGGAGGCGCGGACGCCACTTTCACCGTTCCTCCTCGTCGGTCTCCCGTCAGCCTGACTTCCTGCTGGTGGTCCTATCCACAGGCCCTCTGATATTGCATGCTTGATGACCTTCGCAGAATTGGCTTTATTTATCACGATACAGTGCTTTCCGAACTAATGTTCTTAATCGGCAAGACGCGGGAAGATACGAAAAACCGAAATGCAGCTGGCTGCATCGGTTTCTCCGGCACATGCATCAGGAATGTTGATTTCCACGGTTCATCAATGCTTTGATGACAGTAAGGCACACTGCAACGTATGCCCACGCGAAATATGCAACAGCAAACTTTTCTATGAAGTTCAGCGTACCGTCATCACTTTACGAGGTAACCGGCAGGCCGCTTCAAAATACTGGTGCGCCACCATGGGCCATCAGCACTTGACAAACGATGCCCAAGGGCAACTGCCACCTATGTTAGCCCTGTTTACTACAAAACAGCTTGTTTGCCTTGCTGAATAACACGCACGGCCTGTAACAGCACGGAAGCATTTAAGTAGCAACACTAGTAGAACAGCCGTACGTGTTCACACTTAGCAAAAGAGCCAGTAATTCAGTAGCTTTGCGATCACATTCTTCGTAAGAACACTTCGCAGACGCACTGGGGTTTCATGCATGTGTGTTCGGACATTCACACGTGAACTGCGCAAAAAAACATTATTTCATCTTCGGCCTTGCGCTTCGCAACTAGCAAAATGATGTATTCGGCAGCAAGGACACTTCAGTAAGTTTCTTTGTAACACACCTAAAGGACAGTAAAAAAATGAAAAAAAAATTGAAGGGATTTCAACATAGACATAGCGCTATTTTAAATTAAATATTAAAATATTTTGTCATTTAAGTGCGCTACAAATAATCTTACAGAAGATTAGCTACTAACAAGTCCGCATCGCATCTCTCGTGAGTAAGAACACTGTCACCTTCGACAACACCACGGTTTGGCATTGCAATCTGGAATATCTAGTGCGTCCGACCGCAATAATCCGCACTTAATACTGAGAAACTTCATAACGCACACACCCATATGAATTCTCAGATTTGGGTGCACGTTAAAGAACCCCAGGTGGTCAAAACTTCCGGAGCTCTCCACTACGGCGTCTCTCATAATCAAATAGTGGTTTTGGGACGTTAAACCCCACAAATCAATCAATCAATCCATATGAATTCGCGGCATGGTGGACGGCCGCGCTGAGCAGCTACAACCTTCAGTATCAACGGCGGGCGACCCAGAAATCCCATGCGGCAGCGAAAAAGCTCAGAAGCGAGAGCCCCCCCCCCCCCCCGTTTTTTTAATGTTTTCTTTGTGTTTCTTTCGATTTCCATAATGTTGTTTTGTATTGAAATACCGTGTTGTGTATATTTATGCTCGCACTGTTCATTAGGAGCATAGTTGGTTTTGCACTTGTTCCATTTTAATCGCGCGTATTTTTTATGATTTAGTTGATTTCCGTTAATTCCTGCGTTCGGCCTTGCTTTAATTAAATGCTTGTTTGTTTTACCCACAGTTTTCATGTCTGCTCTATGAGTCGTCAGTCAGACCCAAACATCTCTACACTGCAACCTCGCACGGGTCAACTGGCCTACAAAAAAAAAATTGAAATGTACCATTTGAAGGCGTTTCAGGCGTTGCCGGCCGAAGAATAAAAAGTGGAAGCCTGCGAGTCTGCCGCACACCGCTGTTAGATCGACGGGGCCCCACCCGAATTGTGTGTCAACGAAACAGATCCACAAATAATTTTCAGTTAAGTGCGCTGCGCAGACTTCCCGTAAAAATGAAAAGGTTAAGCTTGCCGTGATAGCTTCATTTTGCATTCTAATTCACTAGTCTGCTTAGCTTTAGGCACACAAAACAAACGATGCGCCATTTTCGGCGGAGTGCCTCATGGACGCATCGTGACACTACAGTGTGGCACGTAAAGAACTCATAAACCGAAGAAACTCGGGACATGCGCCAACGGTTGTGGCTGCACGCCGTCGCTAATGCAAAGGCAGCCACTGTAACTCCAGAGCGAGTTTGCTTGTTCATGTTCTTGAGCAAGCTTGGTTTTGTTTGTTTTCCAACGCTAAATAGACGAGGGCGAAAGGCCGAGAAACAGACACCGGCGAACGCCGGCTTCCAAATCTAGCGATACGTAGCATCACTGCGTAGCTAAGGGGTGGGAGGGAGGTTCACACCTTCTAAAACTTTTCAAATTCGCATGCGTACACATACACGCACGCATACGAATTCACGCACGAAGATATACAAATATTTAGTTCCGCGGAATCCACAAAGTACGGAAGGGTAAGAAAGAGGAAAGAACCAGCACGCGTTCGTAGCCCGAATCCACATGGAAATGAATACGAATTTCACTGAACAAAACCTTCTTTGTTGCCGAAAAAATCGTCCTGGTCCAGGGTTCAAGCCCGGTACCAACACTTTTCTCTTCATCTTACCGCCTTTGCCCTTCCGTTCTTCTCGCGCAGTCTAGCGCGTGAAATCGATATTGTCTAAAATCCAGGCTGACTTTAACAGCATTCTCTGCGTGAAATAAATAACAAAAATAACGGAAGCAGGAAAGCAGGAAACTTCGTAGCGTTGTCCTTTCGTTGGCAGTTATACAATGTCAATGCTCTCCATTGCTCTTTTTTTTATTTCGCCATCTCAGATGTGCCGTCATTATACATGCATTCTCAACAGACACCCCTGGCCCGTCCAGGGCAAGACGTGGCAAAGACACACTCAGTGGCCTTCACCACAAAAATCTTTCATCCACGAGTGCCTTCTTCACCAGGTTCCGCCGGCTCAGATACCGCCGCAGGCCTTCCAGCATCTGTAATAAACCGGTCGATGTTATTAGAAAAATATTCTTTGAAGCTGTAAACGAGTCAATTCATTTTCTCAACCAAACCAGGTTACTCCCAAAGCTGTACGACTGCTCATTGTCATACGCAGAAGATATTAACCATGTAAATATTGGACCCGAAATGGGAATGTGTCTCGCTTGTGTTCCCTTTGTTCAAGACTCGGCAAATGTGGCTACATGCCAAGAAGATTATGTAACACCGATCACACCTGAAATCATGCCGGACGCGCATCCTTAAAAAAGGAAGCGAACGTGGCATGTCACCGGCATTAAGGAGATATGCGCACACGCACAGTGCTGGACCCATATTGGTCACTCCACCAGCCTAGACGTTAACGACTGGAACGCCCTTCCTCAGTAGGCATGTTCATGTTTTTCCCTTTGTAATTGTTTTTATCTCTCGGTCTGTCCTCTTTACACGCCGTATTTCGCCTCCTCTGTACGGATCAGCAAACCGGTTATTAGTACCAGGTTCAACGTCCCCCTTTTCTTTAATTTTTTAGGGGCGAAGCTCCTTACGCCGTGGGTTGTACGTCCCGTGTTTGTAGTAGTATATCCATCTCTCGTTTAGTCCTTAGAATGTCCGCTGGGTGGCGGTACTTGTACATGCTGAATATATGATGAAAAGATGAGAGATGACATTATTTGGAGTGTCCACTAGATGGACAGACGGGCAGACGGACGGACGCGCAGAAGAACAGAAGCAAGAACAAACGGATGGACGGAAGCACGGACTGACAGACACTTCGCCCAACTCACCATCGTTCCCTTCGAGGATATGCTGTGATTTTCTTTTTCTCTCTCTTTGTCTTAGGGAGTAGAAACAGTGAGAGCAGGTAGTCATAAATGCGTCTGCAAGTACATATTATTAATAGGCGTACGCATGTGAACAGAGCCTATTACGAAGGGATAGACCAGAAGGCAAGAAAATATTTAGCGGTGGGAAGACAAGACCCTCACAGGGACTTCAATGACCTCAGCATCGAAGCTTTCAGATGCCATAATGCTCTCGCACAGTCACACGCGCTGAAAAAAAAGAAAAGCTGGCGCTTGTCGACGAACGCACCTGTTCAAGTCGAGTAAAGAATGGGTGACAATATATCCCTTGAAACAGGAGTAAGATGACATTCTATTGTGACGATGTTTCTGGATCACTAGCTCTTTCATTGCATAATTTCACAGGAAACAGCCCTGGCATCCAGCCTACATACAAGGATAGTACTATATATTATAGCTAAATGCCAGGTGAGTGTTCAAGTCTTGTGTTCAGTCATGTGATAACGTAATTTCGATTACCTTCCAGCAATTATAGCCGAGAATGCACTTCGCGCAATTCTCCACGCAAATTTGAAAAATTCAAGGCTTTATCCTGTCCTGAGGAAAGTATAGTTATATGAATCTGTTTTAAGCCATCGTAAAGAGCAGCTACGTGAGTTTCCAGCACTGTGCGAGCAAGCACGCGAGGTGGTTGCTGTGATACTAGAGGGACCCAGCAGCATTTTCTAACCATGGGAGGGGGTGGAGTGACATTGTCGCAATCTCAGTTATCATCATGCAGTACATTCTTACTGCGGTCTATGAAGTAACGTCAGAGTTTGGGCCCATTGATTACCCATCATTGAAGAGAAACAGTACGACTGCTTATGACCGGGACAAAACCCGAAAACTATTCGGATTAACACTATCTATAGTGGCGCACGGGTTGGCTAGTGCGGGCGAGAAATTCAGCACGTTACATACTAACTTTTGCTACAACGCGCTATTCATTCTGATTTTGTCGAATGAAAACAGTAGAACTGATCTCTGCAAACAACTATATTATAATATTATGCAGATTACGGCAAATCTGCAAATGACTTAGCCAGGAAATCATGTTCAAGTGTCATACCACAGCTTAGATGAGCACCAACAATGCATACGGCTCGCTTCCTGTTACAATTCACTTGGCATGAAGTGTCAAACCACCCATGCGCCTATATGCGCCTATATTTAGGCGCACGTTGACCAACCTCAGGCAGTCGAAATTATTACCGAGTCCTTCATTACAGCGTACGTGATAATAATAACATGATTTTGACACGTGGAGCCCTAGAATCATCTCTTTCAATGATGTCATTATCACAAATAGCATCCTCGTGTTTATACTGGTCATTTAAATGCTTACCTTGTCCACAATATACGTGAGCGTTGCGGCCAAAACAAAATCACTTGAAGCAAAATCGACAACGCAGAACATTAGCAGATCCCATAAAACAAGCGTGAACTCGTGGCCATGGTAGATCACGGCGTCAAAAGAATGGCCATTATCTGCAAAACAAAATGCAATTGTGAAACTGTTTTTAAAGATTCTGAGAAGAGAGCAGCGAGCATGCTTAGGACTAAAAAAATGCGATCATAGAAACGGAAACGTGAACGAGAAGTAAAAGTCTGCAGATAAAAAAAAACATTGCTTTCTCAGTATCCATCTATATATGGGGGAGAGACTTTCTCAGTATCCATCCATATATGGTGGAGAGACTGGGGACCAAGATATTATGCCCATAAGCCTCTAACATATATAGCGGAGACTCATGCATGATGCCACACCAGTTATAAAGCAAGCAGTCATCTCACCGATCAAAAGTCTTATCGTAGCACGACTCGCGAATGCAAGGCTTGGTTACAATCGCCTCAAAGAAAATAACTGGTGCATACTTGAGAGCAACACGCACGAATTCCTGAGTATACCAGCAGCATGGGAAACGCTGCCCTGTTCTGAGGCAATGATGAGGTGCGGATTTGTTGGTCCATAGTCTGTACTGAACAGTGATGAAATGTAGTGCAGAACCAAACATGGACAGAAGAGGACACAGGCACGCAACAAGTGGGCATAAACGCAAGCGTCTGTCGTCTATTCTCATGTCCATGTCCTGGTGTTTCGCTGCAATTCAGCCGCATGCAGTCCGTCCGGGGATTGCACCAGAGACCAACGCCATTCGGTACAACGTCTCTACCGTGTTATAGCTCATCCGGAGGCTAAGAATTTGACAAAGAGACCTAATTACTTGACAACTCAAAGCGCAAGGGTAGTGACTAGTATAATAGTTCAGTTCTTCGAAAACCTGTGCGATGAAAAAACTTTATGAAGAAAAAAAAACGGTGCCAACCGATTGCGAATAGCGCGAAGATATGATGGCATGTCACTCAGACATTTAACTCTCCCCTCTCCTCCCGAAAAAAAATACACAGCTAGAAAACAATAAAAAACAGGCAGTCAACATAAAGCAGACAAGAAGTTTTCTGTTCATAACCATGGCATTCAAGTGACTGACTATGACAAACAACTTCCTGCAGAATTTCTTTGACATAGTCAATATCCCTGAGCCTTGTCAACAAATTCGACCTCCTTCTGTGATCAGCTAGTGGCCGCCTTATAAGCTCAGATGGAAGTACGGCCGCAATGGTAGTGTGATGGTACCACGTTTGATACCCGCACAAAAACCGGGTTCTAAGAAATGAGGCTGTTTGGGCGATGCTCAGAGTTTTAAGCAAAAACAGGGCAATAAACGATGAAAAACTTGTCTTTGTTGGTTAATGATTCCGCATCTCCATAGGCTTTCTCCTCCTGGCAGATTACCGCGAGCCTGATTTGTCATGGCTATCACGCGGAGACAATTGCTTTTGTAATGTTCGTGTAGAATGTTTCTGACTTCCTGGCAAGTGATCGACGCGGGTGTCTTTGTGGGAAGGCAGTGCACTAACACAGCTATGTTTTTTCGGTGCTGTATCACCGCCACTATTTCAACAATTTTTCCCGACATGCGATCGCTGATGCAAGCTGTTGCCAACAGGGCCACTTCCACCAGTGCCAAAGAACAGGAGAGCATGCACAAAACAGAAACAAATAACGCTATACACGAGACAGTGATAGAGCCATAGATAGACTATCGGTCGTTCTATCACTGTCCCATGTTTACGCTGTTTCTTCCCGTCTTTAAGATGTGCCAAATAGACCAGTTAAGTGCACTCAAGCATACGTAGGTTAATTTCACCCACCAGGCCATTCTAAATGTGAGGTCCAGGGGGTTTGATAGGCCTTCGGCCACCTATTACGACTTGGAGGCCTTCGCAATGTTATTAGCACTACCAGCACATATGAATGATAAGGAAGCTATCTGTGGTTTTATTTTATTCATTCTTGTTAAACAGAAACGTCTGTTATCCTTCAACACCTTAACTGACACATTTAGACGACGTGTCTCAAGATACATTACTTCAGGGCAAAAACAGGGGAAGGGGGGGGGGCTGTTGCACATACCGACAGAGGATAAGCGCTATCCTGCCATATGCATACAGACACTCCGTCTGTGCACACAGAACAAGCTCTGTTAAGTGCTGTTCTGTCTCTATGTGTAGGTGTACTGCGTTGTTTTTTTTTTTCACTGTCAAAATGAATGGTGGTTCAGCTGAGCAACTAAAGCACGTACTTATGCAAAGATCTTGGCACGAAAACTACAAAGACAAAGAACACTGTAGACAAGACTCGCACCTATACGTTTGCACCAGTATGTGGGGCCAACTAGCTCAAACCACAGCTTATACAGCACGTATTTTACCGCTATCTCGCAGAGATTTACTTTTGGTCTGATGTATCGGCAGACCACTTACCATTGTAAAAGAAGCCACGGTCGACAATATCATTGAACTCAGTATCCAAAAGTTTTTCAAGTAGCGTCCGGTCTTTCACCGTATAGTCAACATCTTTTAACGACTGAAACGAATAGAAAAGTTAGTCACATCGAAAGGATGTGTCATCTAAAAAGCTAGCCAGAAAACTGTGCGACGTATACTACTTATTCGGTGTTCAAATTAAAAGGTACGAAACGTGACAACTTAATCGTTAATAGATATTTTTGCCACAATGGGAAAATGTATTCCGTATTTACTAGCACAATTCGTGCACTTTTTTCCGCGTTTTTAAGGCCTCGAAAAGGTGGTGCGCAAATTACACGAGTATTTTGAGAGCGCATAAAGAATATTGCATCACAGTCCTAACGCGCGTGGTATATACATATACAAAAAAGAATAAATTGGAGCACAATCGAAGTGTACTTGTTAATTTCGAAAGACTTATAGCGCGTACTTTAACCAGTCAGATCCGATCACGCGCGGTCTAGCGGGAACCACTCACTGATCGCGAAGTACGATCGGGAATCATCGTCGCGGCCGCTGCTCCCGAAGCGCATGGTCCTCGGTTCCGTCGAGCGCGTTCGAACTCCCCATTTTCTCTTTCGACGACGCTGGGAAAAACTAGGTTCCACGACACGGCGATACCGGAAGAACTAAGCATTCGCACATAATTGAAAAGGCCTCCATTAATCGCAGAAAACTTGCATTAGCAAGTGCGCACTGTTCTCTCTCGCGTTCCGATTGCGCCGGTCGTCACGTCCCCTTGAAGTGCTTTGCGGCGGCACGCTTCCCGTTTTCTTCGGCAAAATTTACAACTGTGAGCTTCAGTTTCGCTGTATAAATAATTACTGTAGCACTTCGCAAGGGAATGGTGAAAACGCGTCGGCCATATGGTGAAACCTAAACTTCCGAAATGTTGCAGCGCGGACGCAGAGAGCAAGGGGAACAGTTGGCGCGACAGGCCCTCTCAAGCCTCCGATGCAGAAAGTCGTCCGTGCCGTGACGCGAGCGTGCATTCTCGCCACGGTGGCAGAGATTGGGAGATAGGGGGAGGCGAATGCTCGAGCAGTTCCGGCGACCCAAACAGGTTAGTGTTCGGGTGCGGTGTTCTAGGGACCCTAGTTCGGGGGAAGTTCTCGGGAGAAGGGACTCCGCACTCGCAGCCTGTTTGACTGCGCTTGCCTGCTCGGAGAGGCGCACACCCGGCATCGAAAAATCTGAAAATGCGCGCGCCGGCGAGCTGTTTTGGGTGGGTCGGGAAGCGCAACATATGCGAGTAAAGCATCTTTTCGAAAAGCTGGCAAAGATGTTAGCGGCGCGCAAATTATCCGAGGGCGCAAATTATGCGCGTAAATATAGCGAGACTTCTATAGGGATGCGATTGGAGTCCCCGTTGTGAATCAGAGCGTGCAGGGGCATCCACATGCGCAGAAGAGAGCACAGGCTCTTATAAAGAGCACCGTCCAACTGACGCGGCATTGCGTGTGAGGACAGGACAGCAGTTCCATCGCAAAATTTGACGATTTGTGAGCATCGAGGTGTTATGCGATTTCAGACTGCGAAGTGTGCTAAACGACCAGCCACCATTCATCACCTGCCATTCCCATGTGTTTGTTCCCTTTATAAAAAAAAACATCTGAAACGGAGGCACTTCAACTCGGGCGTACGAACTCAAGGACGCTGTGAAGGATTAGGTCTCGCCACGGCTTCAAGAATTCTGGGAACAAGGAATGCATCGGCTCCTTCACCAACGCGACACAAAGTTATACTTTAAATAGAGGCTCCATTTATACCCGCAGAATAACTTCATACTTTTTCATTTAAACGCCTCTTGTAAAATGCACCACAGCAAAGTTAGTCAAAACAAAAAACTTCACGATATCACAGTCCTTCAATGTAAAAACAGTGCAAGAAGTTTAGCAGAATAGACGTATTTTAAAATGCTAGGGAAAGGAAACTTTCGCACTCACATGATCGAGGAACGCACACAAAAATTTCGTTACGACATTGTAGGTGTTCACTACGGTGTCAATGTTCACCCTAGAAAGATGACCATCCACTGAAAAATAAAACGCAAGGACGTCTCAAATTTTACATAAAACTGCAAAAGCACCAGCATCACAAATGTCGAGCTATATGACTCGCTGAGAAAACAGCATGCACCTACACTCACCATTCTTCATTCTGTCTGGTCCTTGTGTGTGCTAATGCAAACAAAAAAAGGCAGTGAGCTAAACAAACTTCTCAGGTGAGAACCAAATTGTCAGTGCTACCAACAAAGTTTCAGTGTGCGTATGACATCACACGGAGCCTAGGAAGGACAGTAGTGAAACATTGTGTATTTCAATGTGCGCAATTTCATTATGCACGCCATCAAAGTGCTTCCGGCACTTTTTTTTTACAGCACTGCTCTCAGGCTGCCCAGGACGAAAAAAAGAGAAGATAACAGGTAAACATTATGGTTATGCATGCTATAATGCCATACTTAACTATATAAAGAATTCATGAGATACTGATATGAGAATATTATAGGTATTTATTAAAAACTACGAACACCACCAATACTTTGGCTTGCCAACTAATTATATTCTCAGCGTTTTCTTCTTTGTCTCACAAGTTATACTGCCACACAGTTGATGGCCGATGGTGGGTTGATTTTCGGAAGCGACCAATCAACTACGTAACAGGTCTTCATCGCCCGTTTTCTAACTGGTAACGCTACGTTGGGCTCCAAATCAGCAAGACGTACCGTAAAGCGTAGAGTTGTTGTGTATATGGTACAATTTACATATTATTAGTTGAACCACAGCATGCATCTGGTTATGGTCCTTCGTGACTGCAGTATATTGTAAATAAGAGTAGCATAAAATAAATATTATAATGTTTAATGGCACCAGTACAAGGATGAAATCACCGAGCTGAGAAAGGCCGATCCGGCACGCACCGTAGAAAGAGGCCTCCTCATGCGACAATACTGCTCATAAATATGAACGGGAAGGGTCATCTGAAACGTCTGTTGCTCCGTGTCAGGCAGCAGTCCTCTGTGGCCGCACAGGTCCTCCTGGATGTTCACGTAAATGTATAAGTATACAGCGCGATGCCCATTACATACAAAATAGCTGCGTGCATTATGTATACGGCTGAAAGCTGGCCCCACACGTCGAAGAAAGATGTATACAAGGCAATACCCGTGTTCTGAGTTCACTCGTTTTTTTTGTGATCGATCTATGCCAGGACGTCAAAGTTGTTGTCATATAGGTTGAACACTTTATAATTTATGTACTTGGGGTAAGGAGGGCAGAAAACTTTCCTGCACGTTGCATGCAAACTTGCCTCTTCCCGGCGCAGCAGTTCGTGCATCTCTTTCATGGAGACGTCGGCATGACCCTGAGCTGACCTTCCATGAATGTAGTACCCAAACTTCGGCTGGACAAATATGACCACGCTGATCTGCACGAAACGACAGACAGTACGATTAGCTACATTTTTATAACAATCTGAGAACATATATCAATAAAATGGCCAATAAGGTGACTAAATATTAGGCCGCCACGCTCTTTGTTATTCCATCTCCACGTAGGTTGTCTCTATTCGTCCATCACTTCAAATCTTCCTGTTTAAGAGAGAAGGGTTCTCAGTAAGGAGTATTTTATTCTTCTTTATGCAGTAGTTGATATATAAGTATCAAGCACAATTCAGAACTCACACATATTAAAATAGTCAATGTGAGCGCTCCCATCTGCGCGTCTCCATGTGTTCATTGCAGGCCGACAGCGACAAGTTGAACGCGTCATGAAGAAGCCATTGACATTTTCAGTCCAACAATTCTAATAAATACATAAAAAGGTTAATTATTTAAAATTATTTGTATAGTTAACTAATAAATTAAAAATGCATTCGTGCTGCGCCCCAACCAAAGGGCCGCGGATCTCCACAGTGTGGAGGGCTGCATGGAGCCGGCGCGCATTGAGTGAAGTCCTCCAAGTGAACACCTAGTCGTCCGGAGAGCTCATGCCGTGGGGAAAGCCCTTGGCCTCCTGGTGGGAGGAGCCACCCACTTAGCCTGAAGGCTTTACCCGCGGGCCATACTTTTCTGAATCATAATAAAGTTCTTGTCATTCCATGCCTTACGGCAATAAAAGAATGTCCGAGAAAAAAGGGCAATTTGTCCAACCCGACACACACTTGCTAAATGGAATAAGATGTAAAAACGTGCGGCTTAATTGTGAAAGAACAGCTGGTTATATCACATGCAGCAAAAAGAGGGCAGAAAGCAGGTATATTGAATACATACATTGCTGACAGAGCAGAGGTCGATAAAGTGTTGAAGCTTGTCTTCATAAAATCGTTCGTAGATGAACTTCTGTGAAACAACCTATAAAAGTAATTCAAGACAGTCAGCTGAATATTATTATTTGTTGGAGTTTAACGTCCGAAAAACGTGGAATATGATTATGAGAGGTGCCGTAGTGGAGGGCTTCGGAAATTTCGACCACCTGGGGTTCTTTAATGTGCACCTAGATCTAAGCACACGGGCCTCAAGCATTTTCGCTTCCATCGAAGATCGGGCCGCCACGGCAGGTATTCGATCCAACGACCTGAGTGTCAGCAGATGAGTCCTTAGCCACTATAGACCACTGTGGCGAGTATTGTCTAACCTGGGACACACAAAGAAATGTTTACAACTCCAACGCACGGTGACAGTCCTGTGGGAAACATTATTTGCGCAGGATAAAGCGCAGACTATATGCTTAAGATCGGGTAGAAAATTTCGAGAATTAGAAATGTTTGAAACGTAACAAATTCCACGATTGTCTTTTGTAGAATACCGTTTTCTTTTTTGGTATTTCCCATTAACACTGTCACACTTCAGGTAATGTGCTTTGAGCAACAAATGCGGAATCGAAGTATCTAGGAACAGTATATATATATATATATATATATATATATATATATATATATATATATATATATATATATATATATATATATATATATATATATATATATATATATATGAGCGGCAAGTTGCATAGAAAAGATTTCCAAAGACAAGTGAAGGCGTAAAGAGAGCCTCCCTGTGAGCGTCAGATATTCCGCAACACATCGCGATTCATTTCATGCACATTGTGTGCGGTGTGAAATGTGCTCGCATTGCTAGGACGTTGCGCTGCGTCATAAGCATCCGTATTAAAAATAATAGTGCTCAAGCATGCGCTCGGCTGCAGCCAGACGTGGAACTTACGCTAAAGCGTGAATGAGATGCACTGAAGGCTAAGTATCGTGACAGAGACTAACATGTCATTCGGTGATTCCGACATTTATTAGTGTCAGTGATTACCCAACAAAAATACGTCATAAAAGTGGGCATGCCATAGGAGCAGTCTATTCTTGAAACAAGATAATAGCAGGATGGTTGACTATATGCACAGCGCTTGTTTGGCCAATTTGAACTCAGATAGAGCATGTCCGTCACAGTGCATGGTGCAGCGGTTACGGTGCATGGCTGTTGACCCGAAAGTATAGCGGGTTTGATCCTGGCCATGACGGTCGCATTTCGATGGAGACGAAATGGCCTCCATCATGGCCTCCATCATGGCCAAATGGTCAGGGCACATGAAAGAACACCCAGTGGTTCCATTTTCCACTACGGGCGTCCCTCATAACCATATTGTGGTTTTGGGACGTAAGTCTGCCACAATTATTATAACCCAAAAAAAAACAAAGTGAAGAGTTCTGCTTCCCAAATTGACAGAACAGAGTTCACATGCTGATGCATGCATGGCTGTTTTCTCCGTATGCTAAATATGCACTGCATGCGTCCGAAAGATCGTTGACAGTACACTGATAGCTGTTATGAATTGCATGCAAATATGTTAATGAACAGAATTAAGACAATACGTGAAAGAGCCTCCTGCAGCGCGTTCAGTTTATTTCTGTCGTTTAGGTAGAACATCCACATGTCTTTTCGTTGGTCTGTTTCACTGCATTCCCCAATTTCTTACCTGGAACAGAGCAATGAGCAGGTACAGGGACGCCGAAAGAGCAAAACGGCAGGCGGCGCTAAATGGGATGTTGGCGTTCTTCACTGTCCTCGAATAGTAACTCTCGGGGCTGGCAAGGGCCACGTATTCCAGTCCCAGGCCCTGTACCAAGAGAACACGCCAACAACGCATAATAGTTCAATAACACATAAGTGACGTGGTTGGTGTATATAACCTTTTTTATAGCAATCAGGGAGCGCGGACCCAGAAAAACGTTCTGACACCTGAGTAAAGCTGGGGCCTTTAGCGTGATGGCCAACTTTTCCAAGCTGCGAATAATTCCTGACAGATTATACCAATAGCATGCAGCTCCTGCTTTATGGACGATATAGCACAACCACCGTTTGATGACGAATGACTACAGTGTGAAGGCTCAGCAGCTTACTGGTGACAAGATGAGTCTAAACAAAATAAAGACCGATGGGTTGTTTTTCTCAAAGACCCTTTTGTAATATTTTTGGAGTTTGACGCCGTGACTGCTCCCGAAATTACCCGCTGCCTTCTTTGCCCATCTGAGAAATAAGAGAGGGGACTCAAAACGTCTTACGTATACTGCCCGATGTGCTGTTTATAGCCAGGGCTATCGGCATGTTGCCACGACGTGGAAACCCATACACCAGGCGGCTGGCTACTCACTACTGATTTAGGAATCCTACTGCCAAAAAACATATAAGAAAGATAATACACTGTGACATTCAGTCGTTTGTCAATACAATATCTTAAGTCATAAGATTACCAAGCTAGAAATAAAAAAGAGAAAAAAACCTTCCCACACAAAATTCAACACACCATCATCACAAAGACGTATATATACGCACAAGCGCCTGCGCATGGTGACCGTATACATGACGTTCAACAACTCGTCTGGTACGACCTAACAACAAACCAATTATGCAACCCAAGCCTCGTTATTTATGCCTCCATGGCATAAAACACGAGGGTCATCACCTGTACTACATGTGTGTCTAACGTTCTGAAATAAACACATGTTTTAACTTTACACGTGTTGATATACTTTCTTGCTCCTTTTCTTCATTATTAGCCACTATTTTATTAATTGTGTTGTGAAGCTATGTGCGTACTTTTATTCATTTCATCCTGTATGATCATATTTATTCACTATGTGTGATAATTAATTTTTTTGCAATGCCCCCCTTAGCCAATGCCTCTCACGAGGCCTACAAAAACTTTTTTAATAAATAAATGTATAGCGAGTAGTCAGTATTAGGTCTGGATTTCAAAGAACCACACAAACACATTAGGCTGATATTAAAAGGATAACTTTTCTTGCATCTTTTGACGCTGTCGTCAGGTGTGTAATCCCCAACAACCCCAATCTATCTCCCCCCCTTTTTTTATATATCATAAAAAACACTAAACGCGTTGATTGGCATGAAATGGCTTTTCGGTGACGGAGACTGTTGCGTCCTACAGCCAGCGTCCGTTCACAGATATTCTCGCCTTGAGCAGAAGCAGCAGCGCAAGAAGTTGCAGCGAGAGGGAGACCCGGCGATGACACTGCAGTTCGCACCACTCGTTGGCAACGAAGTACGAACGCCAGATGCTGACCGCTGTCGCCGATTCATCGCCCTTGTGGTCAGTGACCACCACGCTGGAGCTATGGCTGCTCGCGTCGCCGAGTCCAGCGACCTGCGCATACACCAGCATGCTCATACTCTCGGATCTTCTAAGCAAGGTTTTCTTTTTTGCTTGCTTTTCATGCGTAGTGTTTATCCCTGCGAACTAGACGGCAAGCAGTGGATCAAGTATTTTAGAAAATGCAAGGCACGCTACACATTTCGCCATGGTGGTCTAGAGGTCGACCGCTGGCCCGAAGGTCCCAGGATCTGATTCCGGCAGCGGTGGTTGTGTTTTAGTGTAGGCGAAAAGATAGCTCATGTACTTGGATGTAGACGCCCGTTGAAGAGCACCATATGGTCAAAATTTCTGGAGTCCCTACTACGGCATCATATAAATCATGCTTTTAGGACGTCAGAACCCAACAATTATTGTTGATTTTAAAACTATACAAAAAAGGAGACGGAAAACAAAAGAGACGCAAATAGTTGGACAACCTGTTTGCCATAATGCATAGTGAGAAACGGGTACAGCGATAAAACGCAAACAAAGTCGAAGATTGAAGGGAAGCACTATCACCGCCAACCCGTAGGACAGGCCATCACAACTACAGGGCCAGTGTGCGAAGCGTCCATTCAATTCATATGTCTCGGGCTACAATCTACATAGATCTACAATCTATGGTCAGAATGTCACAGGGTGAACATAAACGTCAACGTTTAAGTAGGACGAGCTAGCCTCTCGATGACGCTACTTCGTGCGCAGTCCAGGTTAACGCGACGATTACGAAAGGATGGCATGCAGCAGATTTGATTGATATGTCGGGTTTAACGTCCCAAAACTACCATATGATTATGAGGACGCCGTAGTGGAGGGCCCCGGAAATTTCGACCACCTGGGGTTCTTTAACGTGCACCCAAATCTGAGCACACGGGCCTACAACATTTCCGCCTCCATCGGAAATGCAGCCGCCGCAGCCGGGATTTGAACCCGCGACTTGCGGGTCAGCAGCCGAGTGCCTTAGCCACTAGACCACCGCGGCGGGGCGGCATGCAGCAGAGATTAAAATGATGCAGAGGCAACATTCGACCTATATCCTGACCTGTGAGCCGTCTCCAGCCAAAGAGAGCCGTGGGGCTTCTTTGCGAGGCCGGCGCGGAATCTGTGAAGCGCCGTGTGGTCTCTCCCAGTCTAAGAAGAAAATGTCCGCGCTGCTCTGAAGAAACACGACGTGGAGAAGGTAGAGTGTCTGGCCAGAAAAAAAAAACGACATTATCTGTATTGCCAGCTTTACGTAGGTTTTACGTAATAATAAAACTGCGTGCACAAAATGTTGTCGTGATGTCCTGACGTGGACGAAGGACTGCATGTTCAGGTTAAACTGTTTATTGGGTCGAACTTGTGGCCACATAAAAGGAAAGTCAGATTAGAGCAAGACACTGGCACTGATGGCGGCGAACAGAGCTTCGCCCATCGATCAATTAACAAGCGGCGAAGCGGATCGGCATTTATACATGTGCCGTCGAATATTTCAGTCTTATCAGTGGTCGTCGCGCAAGCTCTGGAATAATCTCAAGCGTTCGTGTCGTGCATGCAATCTTAACAGAACGATCTACAATGGTCGTGAACCTTCTTATACACTAAGGCGCAGTTTGCACTGAGCATTCTTGATAGGCTTTGCGGGAGCAAACCGAATGAAGCAAAAGTGAAAATAAGAACGTGCATGGCAATATCATCAGACGATGTTTGTCACACATTTTTTTTTATTTTTTGCCTTGACTTGACAATACGATGCAAAACGTAAATTAAATTTCCAGGTTGAGACAGGGTACTCGTAACATTATGCGTAGGGGCTAATGAAGTATGTCATTTAACTTTATCGTCTGATCTTCACCATCCCGCTTATTATAATATTATTATATTATTATTATTATTATTATTATTATTATTATTATTATTATTATTAACACCCATCTAACCTGTTCTCTTACCTTCATGACAAATGCGAAGACAATGTACAGTTCGATATCCTTCTCCTGATGTGGACTCGGAAGAAGCACATGGACGACATCCTGAAGCTAGACCAAGCAATGTAAAAAAATGACACATTGCCCTGCATTGCCAATATACACACGACACGACAGTTTGGTGGAGTGAAATTGCTTCACAAGTAAATAAACAGACATTGCAAAAATAAAGGGGTTAGTGGCACGCATGATGCCGCTCACATGGACGGCTCATTGTGAAACCTCAACATACCATAAAGCTTACTTAACAAGCATTCTAGGAAAATTAGCAGATGCGAACTATCCAATAATAAAAAAACTAGAAAATAGCAAGGCAGAGGTCTCAAACAAAGAGTGAATGACGCAAGCTTCAACGGGGAGCCATGGAGGCCACGTTTAGAAAAGGTGCTTATCCCTAGTAATTCAATATCAAGGGTATAGTCCAAACGTTCGCTGTATCATGGGGCTTTAGTTATTCTCCTCTTTCTGATAAACAGCAAAATAAGCAGCCTACAACTTAATAAGCGTGCAGTTCCTCGTTCTCTCCCAGATCATCTTGGTGTGAAGCATGTGCCGATAGCCCAGAAATACCACGAAACCAGACGCAGTAAAATCTACCGTGGGTTAGCCTTCATTAGCTGGCAGCAAGAACAGCATGTTCGGCGAGGCCAAGAGTGGGGTACACTGTGAACAAACATTATAAATAATGACCAACCCACGAGTTTTGGCGACGATGTTGTACATGCGTACTACATCAATTTATCAAAATTCCATAGCTTACTATATGCAAGCGCTCAGCATATTGCAATATGGCTAAATAGGCCGAGTGATAGAAACCCAATATACTACACTAAACGACATACTACTAAAGCAAGTTTTTGCAAATTTTTATCCAGTGCGAGCGTCGAATAACACAGTACAGCTCTAAGCTCTAGAAAATAAAAAAAAATAAAAATGCTTACCTTATACATTAACAGCCAGTTAAGGCATGTGCACAGAACCACTATAAGGAAAACACTGGACAGGCTTGAACAGGTGTATACGATGAGCTTGACGAATGTCTGCACAGAGAGACAATCGGTACAGACACAAGAGGATAGTGCTTTGAACTATTACTATCCAATAACGACGTATCTCATTTTTTAATGTTTTCAGTTAACTTTCAAGTGTCAGTCTCGTTATCATTAGTTACATCTGCTCATCTTCGTCCGCCGAGGTGAAGCAGTGGTTCGACGCTCGACCGCTGACGCGATAGTCGCCGGTTCGATCTCGGCCGCGGCGGAAACATTTCGATACAGGCGAAATGCCATAGAGGCGAAATGCCATGGGAGATGTCAATAGATGTTAAAGAACACCCAGGTGGCCGACGTTTCCGGAGCCCTCAGAGCGTCTCTCATAATCATATCGTGGTTTTGAGATGTAAAACCAAGATATTATCAACATGTGACGTAATAATAATCATTGTTGGAATTTGATGTCTCAAAACCACCATATGATTACGAGAGACGCCCTTTAGTCGAGGGCTCCAGAAATTTTGACCACCTGAGCTTCTTTAACGTGCACCTAAATCTAAGCACACGGGCCTCAAGCATTTTCGCCTCTGTCGAAAACGGGGCTGCGCATCCGGGATTTGCTCCCGCGACCTGCGGGTCAACAGTCGAGTGTTTTAGCCATTAGACCACCGTGGCCACAAAGTTCCGAGCATGTGATCACTAGAGATCGAATTTTAGGCAAATGCATGTTTTGTTCCTTGTGCTCTTATAGCCCCACTTTCATATATAATCGTGAATTGGAGTTCGAGAAAAACTTTTTAGTGTTATTATGGTGCCTACAAATGCTTATTTTGGGCGTTTGCGCCTACATGCACACAAATGCCTATAATAGTATATATCGAAATTGGCACTTACATTAGCACTATATTAATTGCCACGTTGTATTATTCTGATGTATTCGGGTTTCACCCAAAAGGGCTGCTAACAATGCTCGGCGCAGACCACACTGCTACAGTGTCTAGAAATATACTGCCTAGTGTGCTGAGCGCGGGCTAGGAGATAGCCCCGCGGCTGATGACTGCCGGCAGCGCCCGCATAGTGCGCTGCTGTGCGAGTGGGTGCATTTGCGTTCAATCCTTGCGCTCCGCAAGCGCTGCGAAGCTTTCAGGAGGCCGAGCCGAGTGAGGCCAACTATTATTTTCCTGCATTTTCGGAGTGTTTTACATAATGCTTTATTATATGAGAACAACTCGATTGTTTTCACAGTACTGGCGCTTCGCAATACCAAATGAAGATCATTTCGTGGCATACATTTCGCCATCCGCTACTACCCGCAAAAAA
>WOVY01011235.1:0-410000 GCA_013436015.1 Rhipicephalus annulatus | reverse complement strand
ATAGATATTTGAAATTATGCCTAAACGGCGATTTTGTTCCCGACACCATTCACCCTAATCCAAAAAGATAGTTCGGTGGAGTCCCTCTCAGAATGCTTTTCTCACGCGACAGCCTTCGGATTCAGCCTTCTGTCTGCCCTCTTGATCCTGCTTTTTCTGCAGGCAACCGTGGTGGATCCGTTAATGCGGGGAACAAGATACCTTTTCTTTGTTGTACCGATAACTTCTTTGACACAGTGGCACAATACACGTCCTTTCTTTGCATTGCCGCTTAGCTTTTAACATCTCAGGGTGTTGCAGTGTACATATGGCGCCGTCGCACTTCAGAGTTAATCGGATAGCAGCAGTCACACACTGATTTTAAACGTAGCGAGGTCCTGGCAGCAACAGGACGAGAGGAATTTCGCGCGTTCGTGCACCCTCTCGACACGCAGCGCCGTTTGTGGCATCTGAGTGCAGTCATCTCATGCGGGGCCACCCTCTCTTTTACGGAATGCGCGCGCTCAGCAGACTAGCCAGTATATTTCAAGACACTGTAACACTGCCTTCGTCCACGTCACGAACCCATGACAACATTTAGCCTCAAGTTTCACTTTCAAGCACAATTTTAGACCGATATTCATGTTACCAGGCAACACTGCTGTTCGGAACAGTGCGGGTTTCAACCAACTCTTTTTGCTTGACCAACTCTCAGAAAACAAAAGATAAGGCCGCGTTCTTGAAGGCACCCTTTCGCGTACGCTCGTTCAGGGAGAACTTGCCGTACGTGCCCATTCCACAAGAGCCCATCGTCACATGTTGGCGAACATGGTCAAAAGATGTAGCATTTCGATCCACAGCGTTTCGAGCATAAGTGATATAAGTGGTACACCGGAACACTTCATGTCCACACAGTACGTACCCCAATGTTGACGGAGACTTTTCCTGATCTGCGGGTCCAGCTCCAGGTCTGAATGCAGGCCCACAGAATTGCAAAGGCGCTCAGGACACCTAATGCAATCTGCATGAGTCACCCAAACACTTACGTCAACTTATTGCTCTTGAATTTGGCTATATATATTGTTCAGCGAGCGGTGCTAGATAAATGCTTCTTTAGAATTTTCGGCACAATCGTTTAAGAAAAAAACGTCAACCACATATGCTTCAAATGCTTAAACTACAAACGAAGAGGTTACAGCCAGTAAAATATATTCGGTGAAAGCAGATGAAACCTGGTAGCGTTTACGAATCAAATCGATATATGCCAAAATTGTGGTTCACATTTATCCGTCCAGCTTCTTCAGAGCGTATGTGTCGCAAATATTTCTCTCCATGATTTAGAGACGACTTTTGCCACCATCACTTCCATAACCTGGACTCTGCCTGCCCATGCTACGTTCGCAAGCTTCATTGGATTGATTTATTTGAGCGTACGCAGCAGTTCTCCAGGCGTAGCCTGCCATAGGGAATGGATAACAGGCTGAGTCTGCAGAGCTGCTGTGGACGCCCAACTAAATCTGTCTACTGTCTGAAGAAAGACACGTGTATGGGTATCTGCTTTGCTAGACACAAATCACGCAAAGTTTATGTTGTCGAGAGACTCGTAAGCCGTGACACCGAGTAATACTGGAGACTATAAAGCGATGTACAGCACGACAAGTGCGAACTCTTCAGGCTCCACAAGAGCAGGCGCTTAAGTGGCAAGACTGCATGTCTGGTGTATTTTCTCTGTAGTGCCATTGCACACGCCTACTTTGTCTGAAACAGCCATATGAAAACAACCCTATAGACTATCCTACCGGAAATATGAATTTTGGTGTTGCTAGCCATAACTGAGTGGTCATGACACAGAATTATTCAAGCCGTACAAATAATACCCCCCGGATTGGGCACCGAATGCACGTTTAATGTATACGCTCTCAGTGGCTGAAAGCAAATGGTGCATTTTTAATCACCAGACGCGAGAAAATGTGTGCCTACAGATCTCAATCGTGTCTCCAACCCGCCACTGTCGAATTACGTCTGTAGTGCTCAACCGACCTTCTTAAAGTACAGCGCATCGTAATTCTTTTCGTGGTTATCCAATTTTGATTGTGGAACAGCATGAGGAAGCAAGCATATCTTACTTACCGGCATATCTTGAGCCGCCTGGTTGAAGTCTGACGAATAGGTGATCGAGAATGAGAGCTAGGAGAAAAGAGAAATATACATCATATTCTGTGCCTCCTTGCTATATAAATGAAAAGGAAAGCGCATAAAAGAAAGGTTAACGCCGCCTAACATTTAGTTTTTACATCACTATGATACACTGCTATCACCTGCTCGAAAATTGTTTGTCATGTCATTATATTGATAACTATGTTGGAGTATATATATGAGCAATTGACCGCATACTCAAAACTTTACTTTCCCTAACGATGCATACAACTTTCGAAAACAAATCGACTGAGTCCCAAAGACGCGCACAAAGAAAAACAAAAATGAAATAAAATGCTTTTAATAAAATGCTGACAAATGTTGATTTTGATGTGTTGAATTCATTCAAATAGCAAACAAAGAAATGTTTACTCGAATCTGATTTGTGCTTTGTATAAGTTTGTATTTTGTATCAGTTTGTGTTTTATAATGCTTTGTATCTTGTCTACGCTGCATGCTTAACAGCAGCATTGTGTTATATTTGCAAATACAGCAAGCTCTGCAATTATGTGTTTTCCTTTATTTATGCTAGGCTGTACAAGGGAGCCTAGGCCTTTGTCAGGCATTCCAGTCTTTAACCCAGGCAAAGAAAAAAATAAACTTCACTCTAAATGTGGAACTAGTTTATATATATAACTGCTCAAGTTTACTCAGCGGATATGTCATCAACAGGCATTCCAGCACTCACGGCTAATTTGGCGTTTTGCTCGTATGCGTCCCTTGTAGCTTCTGCATAAGCAATGGTAATAAGGGGCGGGTGTATGGAACCGGGCTTTCCTTTTTTGTTGAGCATGATGCTGAAACGAAGGATATAAAAATATGCGTCGAAATTTGATGGGATGAGTCAAAGCGATCTTTACGCGATGGTGATGAACTGGCCTCTAATTAGGGTGTCTACCAATTTGACATTTCCAAATCCCCTGACTTTTCCAGGTTTTGCATGACTATTAAAAGCGAATTCCATGACAGCTACGTCTGCATGTAAAACTCTGTGCACTCGAAACGATCCCTCGAGTGGTAAAAACCAGACATTTATACATCCTATAACTGTAAAGCGTGTGGAGCAAGAGCGACGCTGCAGCACATGTTGTGGGAATGCACCGGTAGCGTGCAGCAGTCCCCGAGGAACCGAGTATACATGGCAGGCTCGAACCGCGAGGCGCGATAGGGGGTGGCTCTGCTCAGCCGCAACCTCGCCGATCAACTGTGGGCAGTTCGGCACGCCCAGGAAGACACCCGTGTCCAATGACTCGAGGTCGTCATCTAGGCTAGCGTGCTTGTAGCCCGACTCTGCTAAATACCGCTGGACATTGTCAGTAAAGGTTTTACTCATTCACTCCATATAAGTAAACATATTTACGAGACGCACTCAGGATGTTCTGAGCGCCTGCGGTAAATGTGAAAAAAATATATGTATATTTGGCCAAAATAAAATCCCTGAGCCAGGGAGTGAGCAAAAGTACGCTGTTCGATCGATGTTCGGAAGAATCAGGAAGCAAACACACAAGTTGAAATTAACCGCAGATTAAGAGCCTTCGATAGTCTGAGATCACAGTCAAAGCTGTTAGGAAACATACAAGTTGTGCCACCTCGCGGCATTTGTGTGAAATGAGGACACAGGAGCCTGGCTGATTCTGCCACTGGAGTGTAACATAATTTACTATAATGTCTATAACCCACACCACTTAGGATGTGGATTAGATTGAATTGCATCGACCTGAACTACTGTATTTATTGACTCAACTATTTAAATCTGGATTGGATTAGATCTTATTCGACCTGGTTTGCTGCATTTGCTATTGATTTATGTCCCTGACTAATTTGCGCACCTCTAAAATATACACTATTCGCGTATTCTGTGTATCTTGCCTTGACAACAAGTAACGACAGCGTTACAAGAAAAAACCATACTGCAAAATTTTCCTTTCTTTTCCGACGAGCACATGCACGTTTGTATTTTATGTCTCTGGGCTCTCACACTTGAAGTAGAATGAAAGTCCTCGGACGGCTGCAGTGCAAGCCGGGGTTTGAATATGTTATGGCAAGAAGGAATCTGTCCAAGTGCAACAGCTTCCTTGATTCCATAGATGAATCACAAATGTCAACACGTTACTTTTATTTACTCTTCTATGGACGTGACGCTGAAAAATAACTACAGATATACTTACACAATCTCACGAAACTGGAATGGGAAATTTAGGTAAAGTTACTCGAGCGCTACATTTGAAACACGAGCTACCCGCAATAAGTGTGTAGCTGTGGACGTTTGCTGTTGCATCGATTGATATGTGGGTTTTAACGTCCCAAAACCACCATATGATTATGAGAGACGCCGTAGTGGAAGGCTCCGAAAATTTCGACCACCTGGGGTTCTTTAACGTGCACCTAAATCTGAGCACACCAGCCTATAGCATCTTCGCTTTTATTGAAAATGCAGCTGCCGCAGCCGGGATTCGATCCCGCAACCTGCGGGTCAGCAATAGAGTACTTTATCCACTATACCAACGTGGCGGGGTTTCGCTGTTGCATCACTAATAATAATAATAATAATAATAATAATAATAATAATAATAATAATAATAATAATAATAATAATAAGCATGATCGGCCCGCCAAGCTTCTGCTGATTGGCTGTTCTAGCTTGGACAAACCAGATGGCCTTCAAGCCGAGCCGAAATCGTGGCCTAGACAAACATGCTTAAATTTACAGACGTGAATAATGTTGTGGTTCGAAAGTCAGATATGCCTTGTAGAAGCAGCAGACATTAAAATAGTGGATGTACCAATGTGGAAGCTAAGGAATGCTTTAGCCAATGTGAATGACAAGTTGCCGAGAGGAAATTTCCTTGGTCTTGATTATGCCATAGGGTGCCACAATTGTGACAACCAGTACATCAGTGAAACTAGTGATTTCAAGAAAAGAGTTAAACAACACAAATATGATGCCAAGAAATGACGCGTGGCTTAGACTGCCTTCGCTGGACACGCGGAATCTAGAGACCACCCAATAGACATTTACAACGCGTGTGTTCTGGACAAAGAAAAAACCCACATCTTTCCACGGGGAAGATTCGAGTAAACGCGTCATGGAGAGGGGGGGGGGGTATGGCGTGAATGTTGAATAATTGGGTAAAGTTTCGGAATGTTTAATTGTTATTTCAGTTTCATTATTCATATTTATTGATGAAGGAGAAACGTTGTTTTCAACGAATGGTGGGACAATGATGCCGGGTTGTGCCCCACTACTGGTTGAATACCCTGTTGCTTCCATCGCATCTGCTCAAGTCAGCCAAAGCGTCAAGTGAAAGCCAAGTAAAGACGTCCTTGACTGAAATCCGAATGCCCGATCCGATGTCTACATATACGGGGTGGTCAGCTATCAGTTGTGCAGCGCAAGCAGTCTGTTTTTACTAGCAGACCCTGCCTGCAGCGGCCTTGCGAGGCGAGAGAGTAGGGTGAGTGATAGTTGGCACGAGATGCGAGCATGCCCAGAAGGGGTGTAGGCACCACCGCTGACGCCAGATTTGCGAGTAGGTGCGACTATAAAGTACTCCGCATTTAAAATAAGCTTGCATCATACCTGCACCTAGAATCTCAGTACAGACAACTGTACATACGCTGAACAGGAGTGATGGGACGCTTCAGATGATGTACTCTCGCTGCTCACGTCACGTATTTAGGCGTACTTAAGTACGCTGTGCCTCTCTTATGGGTTTTATTGTGAAAAAGGCTTCCTCCCATATCGAATGCTGAAACGCCAATAAACTTTGTGTTCCAATGGGTCAGTATATTTTTTCGCGTTTACACTATGAAGCAAAAGTTATGTACTAGTCTTTTTTGTTACAGGTCTTCTAGCAGCTCACTCTGGTTGCAACTGAAAGAGCGCCTTTTAAAATTTTTATAAATGTTAATGCTTATTTATGTGACGGTCACACAAAACATCTGTCAGTTTCCATGACCTGGCCAGGTTTTTCAAAAATTCCCTGACTTTTCTGTGACTTTTCCAGAAGGGTCCATATTCCCCGACTTTTCCAGGTTTTCCAGGTTGGTAGACACCCTACTAATATATATATATATATATATATATATATATATATATATATATATATATATATATATATATATATATATATATATATATATATATATGCGTTATGCGTTACATCCTAAACGGCTTAGAGCATTAGAGCATGACAATGTTTTACACTTGTTAAACACTCCTAATTGCGAAATTTTGCTCTTCGCATAAAATCAACTGCACTCACTGAATGTTTATTTTTTGTGCATAGCGTAAAATCTTGGCCACGGGCCGCCCACTTAGAGAGACGCTGTCGCTGTCCCTTCCAGTGATGGGGTCAAGCAAGAAAAATCTCCTGACCAGCTGCCACGATAATGCTCCATACTCTGAAAAAAAACGCACAAATCTGAACCTCCGATGCTGTAAGGCCAGTCATGAAAGAAGATCATGATTCAATATTGGTCATGCTTGTAAACGTTGCACACTGGAATACCGCTGCCCATGTTTTCCTCTATTGTTTCTTGCAAATAATAATGGGCTTCACCCATCTTCTCGAGTCGACAAACATGTTCTATTCTGAATAACACTGTAACAGCACAGTTACCCGACACGGCCTCTTTACCGTCTGACTGATTTCATATACGACATTTCGCACTGTTGAAGCAAATTATCGTGTGCACACCCTTCGGACTTACCACTGTGTCCTCTGGAGTTTTTCTCTAAGTTTTCGATCTTCACTGGGACTGGATAAATTTTCTTCACGCCATCTTGGTTGCTCTCTAAGACTTTTGCGAGAAAATATTTATCGCACCGTGAACAACATATCAACATAGAAGTATTAAGTTGGAAGGACGTCAAATTTCAGTACTCACAAATATCGTAGAACACTAGAAGCGATTCATCCCACAGGTCTCGCGTTGTCTTTTGGCACTAAAGAAAGTATTTAAAAAATAACACCCTGATTAACAAACCCTGATTTTTCATTCAGTTCTAATTCCCGAAAAAGAACAAAAGCCGTGCATGAAATTCTCCGGCAGTTGCTGATAAAGAAATATGGAAATGTCTTCATTCTCCCGCTTTATTTAGTGTAAACATATCCACATCAACGAATCTCAATGGTATTAGCAAATTTTGTACCTTGCGCAAGTTATGTTTCAATACCTTATTACAAGAAAATTTCGCATACCTTCTCCAACTTCATAAACAGCGTTAAAGATAAACTTTACTTAAAGGAAAAAAGGTGTCTCACTCACCTCTTCAGCAAACGTAGTTCCAAATCGTAGTACATCCTTGTTCGTCAGGAACGTACCGCAGAGCTAACGACACAAGGAATAATCTGTAACTTTTCGGTAGTTTCAGAAAATGATAGTGAAACACATGTATACCTGCCGTTTTATCTTAATCGAAATTCTAAAATGCACATGCAAGCACTCACGCTGAGCTCCCTTATCTTCAGTGGTCCTATGGCGATAAGCTTTCCTTCAAGGCTATACTTGGCAACGATAAAGTGGAGGTAAGAAGACTGAAAAAAAAAAGAGATAATAAACGTGGCGTACACTATTCACCCACAACCTGCATGCAGCACCGGACTAGTTCCAAGAGGTTCCTCCTTACGTTCTTCCAATGCTTTATAGTGAACTGGTTCGGAACGTCGGTCCTTGAAATAACTAGGTTGGCATCGTCATCCAAATAGAACAGCCACGGCGAACCCTGCTGGTTGCTGTGCAAGTCGAGAGAAGGCATACGATAGTCATTTCATGTCTGCTTCATCGAAATTGGCATGCTCATTAGCCATACACTCGGCGTCTACATAAAAAAAGGCGCTGAGAGTCACGGATGTTTAGATACAGCTACATGAAAGGTTTTAGCAGTCACACACTGCTCATGACTATAAATATATATATATATATATATATATATATATATTATATATATATATATATATATATATATATATTATATATATATATATATATATTAATATATATATATATATATATATATATATATATATATATATATATATATATATATTTTAATCGAAGAGAGAAAGAGACCGCATTCTTGCTGTGGGCCGGCTGTTCTGTTTCTGACTTCTTTTTCTTTCTCCTCTAGCCGGGTATGCACTCATGCCTGGGCAATATTATTACACTCGGCCACACTGCGTACATGCAGCATGCAGATGATATCCCGCTAAAGCTGTCCCTTCGCTGGAACATGTCCTCTCTTCTAAGGCCATGGGCCACCCTAGGATATAACTAATGCTTCTGGTGAGCGGCATTGGCTGTTTCGCAGAGGCTGGTCACGGCCACGGTTCGTCTTGCTTTGAAAGTAAGGTGATGATGGCTCTGGTGGACGCCACTGACTTTGTCGTGCCGGTCGTTGCGTCTTCCTTTGAAAGTGTCGCGACTATTCCATTGTTGGTTTCACGTTGGTCATCGTCGGCCCGCAGGCCCTGAGCTGCCAACTTAACCGAAACCGTCTCTGGCGGGATGTATTAGCTATGTCTGTGGTGTCTCTCTCGTGGACGCCACGACTCGCCTCGCGGGGCTGTGGAACACTCTAGTGGGCGACCTTGGCTGTCTCGTTGCGGCCGCAGCACGCTTAGCAGGCGATTCAGTTGGCACAGTTTGGGGCACTGGTCTTCATTCGCGTCGGTGTTCTGGACAGGCAAACAGTTGCGTAGCGAAGAATTAGCAGAAGGTCGGACAAGCTGTGGAGCTTGATCGTGACTCCACGTAGCAGCGTCTATGCTATCGACCTGGGACGCAAGGCTTCTGGGATGGCCGATGTCAGCCACGTCTGCTCGGGGCGCATCGACGCCTCCGTGTTGGCGTCCACACACTCGGTCAACGACTGTGGTGCGCGTGACATCCGGGCACGTTGACTTGTTCAAGTTATGATGAACGTGATAGCAACTTCTCCGACTGATGTTGGTGGCAAATGCTCTCAGTTTCTGGTTGTATAGCAGCCGCATCACACACTGACGCACACTCAGAGAGCTGTAATGGTGCGCGGAATTCGGGGTCAGTTTCACCAGCAGGGACGTCTACGGTGTTTTCGGCCGAGGAGTCGTATGGCACAGCTGCAGCGTCGGAGTGAGGCCCTTCACGATATCGGTGTTCGAGGGAAGGAACAATGATGGAAGCCCAAGCTGCGTGATCGACGCTGTGTTCCTCGCAGCTCTCATGCAGGATAAAGACTTGGTCGGCGTCAAAGGAGCAGCAGATATCAAAAAGCGGGCGGAAAACACTCATCAACCTCGCACACCAGTGAGACCAGGACTGCTGTTGTACACCATAATGTGCCAGGCCTTGGCCGCAAAGCGAAGGCGGTCGATGGCGACCAGCCATTTTCGACGCTCTGGCTAGTCATAGCGGGCGCCGAGAGCATTCACTATTTCGACCCACAGCGCGGCAGTCTTGGAAACGTCGGAACTCCGGCTGTTCCTATGCAACTGTAGATGGTAGTGTCGAGTACAGGGACGCGGTAGTACACACGGCGAAACGATCTAGTACTCGGCAAGCAAGGATGTTGCCCGCATTACGTTCATAGGTAATGTGTGTGAGGAGCCCGAGGAGCCAAGAGCGATGACCGCGAGGATCACGGGTGCCCCGGTACTCACGATGGCGGTTGAGACTCCGTATTTCAAACGTGCCTGTTGCTGAGACAAGCGTGCGACCTCGCGGATGATCCTCGCAGTATTTCAGCTTCGGAGGAGCCACCCGGGCAACGATTGGCGGTGGCCGAGGAATCTTCTGTTGTCGCAGCAATCAGCGCGCCAACAGAATGTCCTGAATCATAGAAACGTGGTCAATGCGACGATTTAAAGCGTCGATAAAATACCGTCGAGCCGTCGAGGAGGCCTGAACGACGTCCCCGGACGGTGCTTGTAGCGAAGGCAGGTCACCGGGTACCAAGGAGACCTGTACGCCATCCTTGAAGTGGGCTCCGTGCAGCAACATGCTTCTGTGCGCCATAGCTTAGGAAGCGTCCCTAGAGTTACGGGTCCGTAACGTCGCAGACGCTGAAGCACGGGTGGCCTCTTCCATGAGGTTCGGTTGTCGTACTGCGCCATCGTAATGGAAAAGAGACAGCACCCTTGCTGCGGGCTGGCCCACAGCATGTTGTTTCTGTGTCTCTTCCATTACACTGGCGCAGTCTCCAATATATATATATATATATATATATATATATATATATATATATATCGCGTTATTCACGCTGGACCCAACGTATTGTATACAAGCAAGGGACGGCAAAACTTTCACTAAAGCTTTACTTGACGTTTTCAGCTGGTGGACTAGCCTTCATTAGAGTGACGAAGGATATAGTCCACCAGCTGAAAGCTACTTTCATTAAAGTTTCATCGTCCGTTACTTGCATATATATATATATATATATATATATATATATATATATATATATATATATATATATATATATATATATATATATAAGTGTGTGTGTGTGTGTGTGTGTGTGTGTGTGTGTGTGTGTGTGTGTGTGTGTGCGCATAAACAAGAGCGTAGTGTCAACAGCGTGTTAGCCACACGTTTGCCTAGGCACAACTTCGTCACTTTCTCGCACAATCGCGCCAGGCGTTCGATGAGCCCCAGCTCAGGCAAGGAAATGTAACTGCGGTGAAAATACCGCGCCACTGAGAACCCGTGCGTACTCTTTTGGAACAAGTACATCAGCACGGTACAACAGCACCACTTGTTCATCTGTTGAGGTCAGCTGTTCATATGTTTATTATCCACGAGGCAGTGGCAACTATAGCGTTCTGACACCATGCTTAAACGGCTCCTGGCGAATGTTCAGTATCAACGCTGAGGAAAATCGCTGCCTTGAATGGCTAACATGAGCTGAAGAGCTTGCTTTCCTGCTCAGGCAAATTGGTGGGTGTGGGCGCGAGGCCCGTTATACTGAAGGCGCGGGTGCTGCAATCACTGTGATGTGCATGGTTGGGTCACGTGATCTCACCTCGCTATGGCAAAGGAAAGAGAATGGTTGAATGCGTTGTTTTTAATGGCAATTTTGTGGTGTTTTTACTTTTGAAGAGTTGCTTTGCTCTGACTTTATGTGTTTGGACCCCTTTGAGAACATACGATGTCGAAAAGTGGGTAAAAATTATAGCTGGTGTGGTACTTTTTTCAGCTTTCTCTTTTACGCCTATCTTGCGTTCCAAGAGCATGATGCCGCTGTCACCTGTATTTCTTATATTGTTATTTCGAGCCTGTTGAGTTCAAATGAACACTGACGACAAATATTTTAATAAAAACAAGCAAATAAGTGTAAATTTAAGGGCTCATTTCTTTTGTTGGACGCAATAATAATGAGCACTAACAAACAATGATGCCGAGGAAAGTATAGGGGATATTATGATAAATAATTTAAATGTAAATGTGAAGGAAAACAAAAAGTGGACGAAAAGGTAACTTGCCACTGGAAGGGACCAATTCCTGCCGATTCCTTCTAATGGCAAGTTAGATTGGGTTAAGCATTTTCAACTACAATTCATCCCCTTTCACAGCGCAAAGCGACCAAACGCGACTGTAAGGTACCATGACATTTTAGCTTGATGGTAAATGGAAGGGTGCAAAGATCGAAAATTGTTCAAGGCTAAAGATAACACCTCCGTTTTATTTTGTCACTCGCACTACTTGGCACATTACATACTAGGAGCATCAGCGTGAAATCGTTCCATACAAACATGACCTAAACAATCTAGTTTGAGCATTATTACAAAATATAGAAGAATAAACCGAACCGTCTCGTAAGCGCGGCTCCTCGCGGCGAGTGGCTTTCCCGCATAGAACGGAGCCCAAGATGGCGTACGTTGGCACAACACTGCTACCTTAAGGTAGCTTATAAAGTAACTCTAATCGCGCCCAATTCGGCACTGGGCTGTGGAGTGACATTAAACTTTTTTTTCATACTTCGCTGGTTTTCGCAAACTGCGCGTAAAGCATATACATGCTATGCATATAATAATAGAAACACCTCGTGGTAACCTGTCTAAAATTATAGCCAATCATCTAATTGTCATACCAATAATAAAAGAAGATAATTGTACTTTATTAATTAAGTGCAATGAACTGAAAAAACATGAGCCATGTTCACAGCAAGGTTCTGGAGGACATAAACATTGCTCTTTCTTACGTTAAAATATCTGGGCTTCATGATAGCTGGACACCCTTTACAACAATGCGAATGCGTACACACATAACTGTGACTGGAAGTACAGGGCTTAGTCACCAAAATATAAACGTATGCCGCAACGCAATGTAGGCATTTAAAATTGAGACATATTAACTTTTTACCTTTGTTTTGTGCGTGCCGAAGACTGTTCGCTCAGAGAGAGAAATTTGTCACAGATGGCGCTCTCGGAGCTTCGACGATACAAGGTGAGAACACAGAGGTTGGCAAGAGCCTCGCATGCAGTTTCATTGGCGTATTCCTAAAGCAGTAAGAAAAAAATTATTTCAAATTTCAATGAGTACGCCAAAGCGTTGGCAGTACGAGTCGTATATAACAGCCCTATCGATAGCAGGCCTCGTCCTGTGCAAAGAGCTTTTGAACGGAGCAAACAGAAAGAAACAAAAGAAAAGAAAGAAAAAGAAAGGAAGAGAGAAAAGAAAGAAAGAGTGAAATAAAGAAAGAAAGAGAGAAAAGAAAGAAAGGAAGAGAGAAAACAAAGAAAGAATAAAAGAAAGACAGAAAAGAAAGAAAGAGAGAATGAGAGCAAGAAAAAAAAGAAAGAAAAGAAATAAATAAAGAGAGAATGAAAGAAAGACAGAAAGAGAGAAAAGAAAGAAAATAAGAAAGAAAGAAAGGAAGACAGAGAGAAAGAAAGAAAGAAAGACAGAAAGAAAGAAAGAAGATAAGAAGGTGCGACACTGTTTCTTCGTACAAGATGAGAACTTAGAAAGGCCAAGTTAGCGCAATGTTTACTCACATTCTAAGCGCTATATTCGTGCAAAAATTAAACCCATCGGACGTGCAATCACACGACATGCTTGCTTACCTTACAATTGTAGAGTGAAGGCAAAAGGAGGCTTCGAAGTGCTTGTGATGAAATGCTAACACCCTGACAATGAAAACAGTGTAATTAGCTTCAAGTTTTACCAACGACTAGTTCATTAGCGCTAATCTATAGAAGCGCAATTATGGCAAAAACACGAACATGGGTGTCAGCGGGTAGTTGCGAAAAAGGTACTTTCTCCTCCCTCCCACCACAACAATCACCTTACAACACAGCTCTGCATACCCCACGACAAAATACTGTCAACGCCCATCAGCGTGAGCCCGAGCTGTACTTTTTGAAGAGTCAGTCATTGCAAACAGCAAGTGTCATACTACTTACAGCATCAAGCAGTCGTCAGTCACATTATACAAATCATCGCACATATACAGGGTGTTTCAAGAAATGTGTCCAATATTATTTTAAAATTACAGAAAGGAGGTATCTACGTGATACCTGCGATGTTCGCTTTCCTGTGGCAGAAAGCAATTTCAGATGCCCATAAACATTTTTTACTGCAGTAATTATAGAAATTAGCCCAATTAACTTGTTAACCAGCGGTAATTGCCCGGTCGAGCCAAATGGGCGAATCCCAGCCCTTCCTAAGAATAGCCCATTGCCACTTTGAAATTTGGGAAAGGCGGCCACTGGCAGTCATCGCAGAGCAATGAAATCGGCCTAATTTACCTGGTGAAACCGCAACTGACGCACCAAACAGCGCATCCAACGTTCACTTTGAAAACGCCGTCAATGACGACACTGTTTCCCTCACCGTTATCAACCGTTCATCTAGACACTTCGCTTCGTGGCCGCTTATCGACGCTCGCTTATTCTTCTACCACAATGCGATGAAAACAGTGTCGTCATTGAGGGCATTTTTCAAGTGGATGGTAGATATGCGCTGTTTGGTGTGTCAGTTTCGCTTTCGCCAGCTAAATTAGAGCGATTTAATTGTTCCACGATGACTACCAGTGGCCGCTTTTCCAAAATTTCAAAGTGGCTATTCATTGGCTACTGGGGGGCTGGAATTCGCTCATTTGACTCAACCAGCGATTTCCACTGGTAAAAAAGTTAACTGTGCTAATTTTTGTAATTACTCCCGTAATTATTGTTTGTAAGCCTCTAAACATGCCTTCTGCAACAGGAAATGTAGCGCCGCAGGTAGCGCGCAGATGCCTCCTTTCTGTAATTTAAAAATAATATTGGACAAATTTCTACACTATAATAGCAAGAGCATCCTGTACCTGATATTTGACACTGTACAACGAATCAAGGTTGGCGTCCACCTTCCCCGCAGGAATGCAGCTGCCCGCAACGTGAAGATACTGAAATAAAAAACATCACAATCTCTCAAGGGCTTGTACATAACGCCACCTTCTACTGCTTTTCATAGAGACGGTCAGGTCGAACATCTTCCGCTGCAAGTAACGGGAGAAAGACGGATGAGCTGCCATCGCTACGCTTCCAGAGAGCACTGCTCGCAAAAATTGTCCAGAAAAATAGTCAGGGTGCTAACAAAATACCTTGAGCATAAATTCTAATGCACAATAAAAAATAATCGAAAACAGAAAACCGTAACAATTTATTAACATGCTTTATTTGCTACATATTCTTAGCCATGACGCAAATTTCCACCTGTGTATCTTCTGAATGAAAGTGTGTTAGTTAATGTTGAAAGACGCGCTATACCTCCACATCTGTCAGATGCGTTTGTACGACTTTGTTGCGTGGCGACTGCCGGGACGTCCGCCCTAGTATGAATGTGAAAATAGCGTTTTTAAAGTCGAATTCAACTGTCATTGTTTCAGGACACAAGCTTTAGAAGTGCCTGAAGTAAACGGGAGTTGTCCTTAATTAACATTGTATTCAAGTTTCTTTCAAGTGCAGAGATATCTTGAACAAACATTTTCGATTCATTGATTCCTTCGTTCATTAGCCCACTACTGCGGACTCATGGTCTAAGCGAGGTGGTAAATACGCTCATTCATAAAAATTAAAATGTTGGTTTAAACTTTTGACTCAATTTTCAGGTAGAAATTGTGACGGCGAAAGTGCATCAACTGCTTTTACAACAAACATTTGCAAATTGGTTCATCGGAAAGAAATAAAAAAGCTTCCTAGTTGTTCACAACATCGTTGCCATTTGCTAGCTTCCTGGTTAGCTCAAATGGTAGAGCAATCACCCAAGCAATGCGTTGGTCCCGGGTAAGATCCCCAGATCAGAGCGAATTGTTTGGCAGCTAATAGGCCTTTTTTATTTTAAAAAATCTGTATGGATTTTTTGGTGCCTTCGTGCTACAAAAATGGGTGGTTATCAATATTTCCTTTGACAAGAGTAACTTGCGTCATAAGAATAGTCATAAAAATAATTGATAGCTTGAGTTTGATGATGGATCTGTATGATAAGATCACTATCATCACAGTAATACTGATAAGCCTCAGCAATACAGCACTTTGCGAAGGTAGCAGCTGTTGGGTAATATTAACACTGGTGCAACTCTTGCATGGTTACGATGACGTTTAGCATGTTTATCACCAGGACAGAGGACTGTGCTGATGAGAGTGAAACTGATAGCCTTGGTAAAAAAAGTTATGGAAGAAGCCTTTTGATAGTGTAACTGTACTTCTTGTGTGTTTTATATTGTATTTCCTGTGCACTTCCCACATTACAGAAGCCTCCTTCTTTATTATTATTCAATCCTGTGAAACTACAGTACCTTGTCGAGTGGACATGAACACACGCTGCCATTGGCAACCAAAAATTCTTCTGGGCAGGTCACACATCTGTGCAGAAAAAAAAAGACGTCACATTCAAATTTAATAGCACGGGTCTTACAGCAACCACGTGCCTTACCTCTGGCTTTGCGGGTTAGGCCACGTCCCACTAGTGCAGGTGGTGCACGTCAGCCTTCTGACTCCATCACTGCCAGTCACTTCCTCTGACATATGGGATAAAATGAGATGTTCACTGGCAGATAACTGTTTAATCGTATCTCAGCATGTAAAGTAATTGTGGGAACAAAAAATAAAGTTAACTAGAAGTACAGACAGATCTTAACAACATTTATTCATCTTCCAAGGCTGTTTTTCTCGCCATCTCTTCATCTATAGAGCGTTGGTAAAGAGAGTCACTGTGGACATCTTTCATTAAAGGGCCTATCTCAAGTTAAAACAGTTGGCATGATGGTATTATCCAGTATATGAAACACGTGATCTCACGGCAGTCAGCGTCTTTCAAGTTACTGTTACCGTATACTCCATTCACGCAGGCGCTGCAGCTGTTGGTGGTCAGCTGAAAGGGCGCGTTCTCCGCACACGGAATACATTCCCAGCCATCTAGGGATGTCACCTGAAATCAAATTGCGAATAAACCTCTAAGCCCCGTAATATAATTCATGCGTGCATAAACGGGACCGATGCATGCCGCCAGCATGGCAAAGCTTGGCGTCATGATAAAGATGAAGACTTGCGTGTTCTCGAGGACATGAAGCACACGACACTTTTGTGGCACTTTCCCGAGAGGTGATCTTGTGCTGGTGAATACATTGGCACGACGAACCTGTAAGCAATCAGGAAAGTCATATCGATTTTACTTTTAGAGAAAGACTATACTATAGTACATTGCTTCCATCAAGAAAATAACAAGAGGGTTATATGGAACCAGCTTAAAGGGGTCCTGAAACACTTTTTCAAATAACCATGGAATGAATTCACTGGAACAGCTTGCTGCCTCACGAATTCAACAGCGCGAAAATTTTAAGAATCCGTTCAGTGCGAGTGGAGTTAAGACGATTTGTCGCATACTGCAATTGCATTCTCTATTCTGTCGTCCCGACGAACGCCCTAGAAGCTAAACGGGGAGGGATGGCAGGGCCACAGAAAAACGTCACGCGCGTCTTGTGGCCTTGAGCACTTTTTTTTTTTTTCTTCGAGTGCGCGGCTTTTTTAAAGCGATCCCGCACGCACGCGTGGACAAGTAGCGGCCTCCCGCGGCGATCTCTGTAGCGAGTGAGCGTGCCACGTTCAATTCAGCCAATGGCTGGTCCATGGACTTACTACGAGTAATTTTTTTACTTTATTATGTGATTTGTCCAGAGAGGAGTAAGCAATTTTTAGCTGAATTTGATAATTTATTGTGAATTCCAAGCCGCGTGCTGCGCTATAATATATCGCTCGCGTGTTGTCGGGAGCCTCAACTACCGATCGGTAGCGTTTTCTGACCACGCTCAAACAGTTTTGCAGGGCCCCTTTAAGCGAAAACTCCACCTATAGACACCCGGTTTTTCAAATTTTCAGATATAACGAAGAAATTTCCATCTCACGCAAGTTATACCATGGGTCAATGTTGTCATCAACTTGAATAATCAATGTTATCAGACAGTTATAAAATACCGGGCTTACCGGGCGTACTGTGATAACGGGATTGATAGCGGGATGCGCAGATACGTACGTTACCCATACCACTTATGGTACGCGCGCTATTTTTCAGTTTTAGCGTTACTGTGTCAGCGTGGTTTATGTAGTGTGCGTAAAACTTGGTGGTGTTTTCATACATCCGCTTCAAAGCGATTTTGGCGTGGTTGTTAGAAGATTCACATCGTTCGCAGCAAAAGACTGTTTAAAATGACTTCGCTTGCCTTCAGTTAGCTTCGATGACCAAGTATAAGTTAGCGTAGTTTTTGGGATAGTTTCATGTTTCGGACGTGTCTAGGCCTAACTACAATATCGATGTAAACAAATCGGCAACATAAATGTTTTCGGTTTCGGTGTGAGGTTCATAATAATTTACTTTTATTATTACTAAAATAAACTTGTAACAATGCTTCGCGTGGTGACACAGGCAGTCATCCTCGTTTTCTTTTCCTTTTCAATGTTCTTACTTTTCAACCCTCCGATAGGTGGCGCCACCATCCCAGCTGAGGCCCATAAAGCACGTGAACGCTATCTCCCTAAACTCTAAGACGCTGTCCGCAACGAACGTTTGCTGCACGGTAACGCCATTCCCTTAACCTCCACTATCACGCTAACGGTAAACTGTCAATTGTGACACTAAATCTGGTTTAGCGAAGTATTCCTCGAAATAAATGTGCGAAAATGCAGCCTTTTCTTTCTAATGTTGGTTTAGATAGCTTTCTCTTTGGACGCCCGCCACAGTTAAAACATCCCAGTGACGGATTCAGAGGGGAGGGGGTAGTAAGGAAGATTTCCCTCCTCCCAGAGCCTGTGTGAGCACTCCCCCCCCCCTCACTAAAGTGCTTGTAGTCCACCTCCTATCAACGATTATGACTATTCAGTGAAAGCACTATGAGCACACATAAACAGTACCTATGCTATGAAGCAGCTTTTCTGCTAGCACAAACAAAAAGTCAAGACCACGCCCCCCTCTCTATGGCTACTTCAGGCGCCCCCCCCCCCCCCCTAAAAGGAGTGGCTGGATCTACCCCTGAAACATCCAGCCACCGTAGTGTCAAAAAATGGCGAAAAAGTGGCGCATCGCTATTGCTTGACGCATGTGTTCTGCAGTCCGAGCATTGATTTTTAGTTTCGAGCTGACTATTGACACAAATCTTCCGTGAAAAGTAAGAGCGCTCGTTGTGCCATTCTGTGCATGTATTACATAAGAGAGGGACGGTGGCTTTAAATCGTCAGAAAATGAAGGGTTTCGCTTCTGCTAGTCTTGAGTGGCATGCATACTTCAAGAAGTGCTACGAGCAGTCATGAGTGTAACGTTCACTGATGACGCTTTACAAAGGAAATGATTCTGAGTGCCCAATCAGGTAAATGGGCACATACCTAACAGTTCATTGTGTTGTCCCTCCTGCTGTCCAGCATTTCTACCATACTGAAGGACCCTAACGCAAAAATGTTGACAATTTTCGCTACGAAAGCAGCAATAGTTCGCAGTAGCTCAAAATTAGGTTCAAACGTATCAAATCGTATGAAATGTGCACGGACGCCCCGCCGCGGTGGTCTAGTGGCTAAGGTACTCGGCTGCTGACCCGCACGTCGCGGGTTCGAATCCCGGCTGCGGCGGCAGCATTTCCGATGGAGGCGGAAATGTTGTAGGCCCGTGTACTCAGATTTGGGGGCACGTTAAAGAACCCCAGGTGGTCTAAATTTTCGGAGCCCTCCACTACGGCGTCTCTCATAATCATATAGTGGTTTTGGGACGTTAAACCCCACATATCAATCAATCAATCAAATGTGCACGGACCCCCTGTGGCATCGCAGTAACGCCGTGGCCAAAGGCCAGCAGCAGCGTCAACTATGCCCTAAATTCATTTACTGCGACAGCAGACGTTCCAAAAGCAGGCAACGCGATAGTATAACCTTCAAAACTGCATGCACAGCCACAGCTCACTAAGCACCGCTGCGGCGACATGAGTTCGATCCCAGACTATGATGAACCCATATCGGTGGGGGGAGGGGGGTGACAAGTGCACCATATGGGTACACCTTCAAAAACTACAGGTCGTCGATATCAATTCGGAGTCCCCCTCAGTCTAAGTGAAAACTTCCCCCACCTCCCCAAAGGGAATCGTGAGAAAATGCGAATGCATTTCTTGCGCCGAGAGTACATGGCGTAGTAATTTTAACGGTGTAAATTAATAATGAGACGAGGGTTTGGGCTATAACCATTTACTTACACATTCATCAGCCAGCGAACGGTCAAGAGTGAGGCGCGCTTCACTTAATAATTGACTTGAGCCCACATAACTTGAGCCAGGAATTTGAAAATGAAAGACACTTCAATGGCGAATTGAACCAAACGTGTACTACTCGAACTAGCCTGTAAGTACTCAGGCTATTTTTTATTTCTCCCCATACTAATTAATTATTATTTTAATTGCCTGTTTTTTTATTTATGGGCTGGCAACCCAACATATAAATACTGAGATGTAGAGCACTTTCAGAAACCACCGACAAAATTGTTTTCTGTACGATACGTCTAGCGCTGTTATTTTTTTTTTTTTGGCGTTGTAAAGAAAGCCTATAGCAGCACTATAGCAGAGCACTCGCGGTCCGTCACGCGGCTTCTTTTCACGTTCCGCGGGCTTTCTTTACAACGTGGAAAAAAAAACAAAAACAGCGCGAGACGTATCGTACAGGAAACAATTTAGTCGGTGGCTTCTGAAAGTGCTCCGCATCTCAGTGTTCATATCCTGGGTTTCCATCTCATAATTAAAAATATGCAATTAGAATTATTATTTATTAGTATGGTGAAAAATGAAAAATAGATTGAGTACCTACACGCTAATGCGAGTCGTATGCATTTGGTTCAATTCGCCTCCTACGTGCTTTTCACTTTTTTTTTTCTGAGACGATGCCTTCGACTAGCACCTTCTGAAATTAAACTGTTAGCCTACAACACGTACGTGAGATCTGTTCTTGAATATGCGAACATTGTTTGGTTCCCGTACACAAAAAAAAAACATATTGCGAAGCTAGAAGGCGTGCAAAGAAAAGCTGTTCGATTTATTTTTAACAAGTTTAGGCAAACAGACTCACCAACTGAAATGCTCGAAGAAGCGGGCATGCTAACGCTGCAAAAACGAGCAAGACTAGCACGCCTACGATTCATGTACCAGCTACGCCATAAGCAAACCAACATCGATGCCTCCAGGTACATTACACTTCAACAATCCCGACCCACCCGTAAGAAGCACCCCGAAATGCTGCAAGAATACGCATTCCGTACGGAACGTTTCAAACACTCATTCTTCCCAGCATCAATAAGGGAATGGAACAGCTTAGCAGCTATGATTACTAGCAGCAATTCTTTAAATATTTTTTCACGTCTTGTTGAAGAACATTTGCGTTTGGAACCCTAATATTGCGCTATTGTGGTCATCTTTGCAAAATCCATTGTTTTAGACTGTGTTATTTTGACTCTTTCACGCTGTAATTATTTGGATATAGTGCAATTACTGTTAGAACTTTGTTGTTAGAATTTGTTTGAATTTGATTGTTAGAAATTGTGAGAACTTGGTAGCATCAATGTAACGCTTATCCTAAACGATGTATAACTTACGGATGTTTTTATTGTGTGCTTTTATTGTGTGTTTTCCCGATGTCCTTTCTGCGAAAATCCCGACAAGGGATTGGCAGTATTTTTAAATAAATAAATAAATAAATAAAATTCTGGGCTCAAGCTATATAGGACATTCTGTATATACATACGAGCGAGCGGACGGGAGAGTGACGCTAGGAGAGAGAGTGAATGGCGAGAGAAGGAGTGGCGAAGCACTGCACCCACCTTCTGCTACACTCTCTCCACACAAGCAAGAGCTCCGTCGAGCTCCGGCGATGCGAGCCAACACCAACTTTCTAGAGGGTGTTGTCTAGGGGCGAGGCACCGCTGCTTTTGCTATAGGAGAGGGAGTGAGAGCGGAGAGATAACACCTGCAGGCGCGCGGACGCCGACAGACACCGACAGAAGCAAAAGCACGCCATCGGTTGCCGACATAGGGGAGGGGGGCTGAGAATGGTTTCCCGCAGGTGCAGTGGTAAAGTGCCTGACGCTTCAACAGCAGAATCGCGGAGGCAGTGTACTGCTATGTTCCACTAACGAAAGACACAGTTTTTTTTTTTTTGAGGGGGGGGGGGGTGGTAAGTCATCTTGTGTGTGTTGTGTTGAGGCCGAACCATCGTTTTCTAAATGACAGCCTATTTGATAATATAACTATATCTGGGGTTCAACGTCTTAAACCTACCATATGACTATGACAGACACCGTAGTGGAAGGCCCTGAAAATTTCGACCACCTGGGCTTCTTTAACGTTCTTTAACAGCCTATCTGAGAAGGTACTGTCACTCAAAGGCACTCAACGGAATGACCATCTCACCAATAAAGATCTTGTGTCTACAATAAATGCATACTTTTTTCATGATTTCCTGTTAGGTTTCATTAACATTGTGTCTTACAAAGAAAACGAGCCCTTAAATGTATGCTTATTTCCTTCATTCATAGCAACCTGCCCTGCAACCTGCTTCGTTCATAGCGACCTGCCAGGTTCGTGCCTACGGCAAGTTATCATTGTTTGATATGTGGGGTTAAACGTCCCAAAACCACCATGTGATTATGAGAGACGCCGTGGTGGAGGGCTCCGGAAATTTCGACCACCTGGGGTTCTTTAACGTGAACCCAAATCTGAGCACACGGGCCTACAACATTTCCGCCTCCATCGGAAATACAGCCGCCGCAGCTGGAATTCGATCCCGCGACTTGCGGGTCAGCGGCCGAGTACCTTAGCCACTAGACTACCGCGGCGAGGCCTACGGCAAGTTATCCTTCCACCCACTTTTCTTTCTACACTTTTACATTACAATTGGTGTAATAACTTCCTCTATACTTATACTTTCCTTGGCATTATTGTCTGTTAGATCTCATTAATAATGTGTGAAAAACATGTAAAAACGAGCCCTTGAGTATACACTTCCTTATATATATATATATATATATATATATATATATATATATATATATATATATATATATATATATATATATATAATGCCACCTAGAGTTGTGAGCCGGCAAGCCCTAGCGAGCCGAAAAGGGCAAAGAGAACGAAGAAGAGGTGTGGTTAGCGCCTCGTTTCGAAGATACACGCTCGTGTCTTTCTGCCCCGCTGTTCCTGTCCCTTCTCTACGGCTCTTGGTACGTGACAAACTGGTGGAAGTGCTGGGTGATCTATGCACCGTACCCCTCCACATACCAGGAACACAAGCGTCGTACCGGTGGTCACTTCTGTGCACCGCGCCAGCAGAAGGATCCGAGGGCAATCCCCTGAGTTTGGACTGCTCGCAAACAACATGGCAGCTCCGACCAGCCATGCCGACACCAATTCAACCGGTACGAACGGCACAACGCCGCTCCATTGCACCTTACTAACACCGCGAACGCCAAATCCTTTTCATGGCACTGCACTTGAGGATGTGGAAGATTGGCTTGTTCATTACGAGTTCGTTGCCGTGCACAACCAGTGGGACGACGCAGACAAACTGCGGCACGTCTATTTCAGTCTTTTGGACGGCGCACGTGTCTGGTACGAGAACCGGGCAGGTATTCTTACATCATGGGAAGACTTCAAACGCCGACTTCTTGCGACATATGCAAGCCCTGACCGTCGGGAGAGAGCTGAGCGCGATCTGCAGTCCCGCATACAACTACCAAACGAAGGGGTTGCGATGTATGTCGAGGAAATGACGCGCCTCTTCCACCGAGCTGACCCCGGCATGCCAGAAGAAAAGAAGGTACGGTACCTCATGCGCGGGGTGAAAGAGCAACTTTTCGGTGGGCTTGTACGCAGTCCACCCAAGACTGTGTCAGAATTTCTCACGGAAGCTGTCACCATCGAAAGCACCCTTAGGCACCGGGCCCCGTCATACGAGCGACACGTCAATGCTTCAACTACGGACTACTTTGGAGCTTTCGGTGGCCAAATGGATTTTTTCCGAGAGCTCATACGTTCAGTCATCCGCGAAGAACTCCAGAAGCTGTCAGTGCCCTCGCAGCCCCCTACCTCTTCGTTCTCCAGCGTTGTCCGAGATGAAGTCCAGCATGCTTTAAGAGAACCATCTTGCATGCGGGATTATCAACCACCCGGTGACTTCCCCCGCATGTCGTATGCTCAAGCTTTGCGGCAACCTGTAACACCCGCAATCCCGCATCCCACCGTGGCCCCAGCCATGCTGCAGACGGTCCAAGCGGCGCCATATTACAGCGCACCTCGCCCGATCCCGCGAAAATCAGACGTCTGGCGTGCGCCTGATCGACGTCCTCTCTGCTTCCACTGTGGCGAAGCTGGGCATCTTTACCGACACTGTTCTTACCGGCAACTTGGACTACGCGGATTTTCGACGAACTCACCACCACCGAGGTTCGGTCAGCGGCCCCCTGATATTGAAGAGTATGTGGCTCAACAGCGCGGAACTTCGTCATCCTTGCACCAGTCACGCTCCCCGTCGCCGCGGCGATTTTCTCCTAATCGCCGCACCTATTCGAGCGTGGCGCAGGGTCGGTCCCCCAGTCCACGCCGGGAAAACTAACCGCAGCGACCTTCGGGGGCGAGGCCGCTCATACCGGACAAGCTCAAGGCCTCCTACCGACGCTTCCGCAAACTGAAGATTCCCCGACGACGACGACACCAGCTGGTTCCGAAAAGGTTTCATTAGATATTCCAGTGCTGCTCGACGGTCGCAAAGTCACTGCTTTAGTTGACACGGGTGCGGATTTTTCTATAATAAGTGAAAAACAGGCTGCTCTTCTAAAGAAAGTGACGATGCCTTGGAACCTCAAGCCAATTCGTACAGCTGGCGGGCACATCGTCATGCCACTCGGCGTTTGCACAGCACGAATACAGATTCGTGGTTCAACCTTTGTTATCAGCTTGAGTGTTCTCCGTCAGTGTTCTCGAGACCTGATCATTGGCATGGACTTCCTGAGGGAGCACGGTGCTATCATCGACATTCGACAACGCCTCGTCACGTTCTCAACAAAAAGCGCCACACCAGAGCATAATCCCGACCACGATCGAGTATGTCTGCGGGTAATTGACGATGCTGTGACGATACCACCGCGCTCAAGTGTTATGGTTCAAGTGGCTAGTAACAAATCAGCACACGGTGAAATGGTGGCGGAGAGCAATCGATCCCTGCTCTTTTCCCGAAGTGTCTGCGTAGCACGAAGCCTAGTAGACCTTCAGGATGGCCATTGCGAGGTACTTGTTACGAACTTTAGCTACGAGCGCCGACACCTTTTCCCTGGTACTGTCATCGCCTATGCCTACCCAGTAACTAATGTGACTGAGTGTTTTGCTTCCGAGGCAACCGATAATACCGAAGCACCTCTCCGGGGCGTCGACATAAATCCAGCGCTTTCTGACGAAAACAAACGAAGGCTTAACGACCTGTTGATAGAATTCCACGCCTGTTTTGCACGTTCATCGAGAATCCGCCAAACATCGATTACCAAACACCGTATTATCACCTACGGCGACGCGCACCCTATACGGCAACAGCCTTACCGCGTTTCACCAACCGAACGACGCGCGATTCAAAAGCAAGTGAAGGAAATGCTTCAAGACGGTGTAATACAGCCATCAAGTAGCCCTTGGTCATCCCCAGTGGTCCTTGTAAAGAAGAAAGATGGTACACTTCGCTTTTGTGTCGATTATAGGAAGCTGAATAACGTCACAAAGAAAGACGTGTACCCGTTGCCTCGAGTGGACGATTCTCTTGACAGGCTGAGGCGAGCAAAGTACTTTTCCTCAATCGACCTCAAAAGTGGGTATTGGCAAATTGAAGTCGATGAACGTGACCACGAAAAAACGGCATTTGTAACTCCTGACGGCCTGTATGAGTTCCGAGTGCTCCCATTCGGCCTCTGTTCCGCTCCGGCCACATTCCAACGAATGATGGATACCGTTCTCGCTGACCTCAAGTGGAAAAGTTGCCTCGTCTATCTAGATGATGTCGTTGTCTTTTCAAAAACGTTTGACGAGCACCTTCATCGTCTTCGGAGTGTTTTTGAAGCCATACGATCCGCTGACCTTGCCCTCAAGCCAGAGAAGTGCCATTTCGGCTTCAATGAACTGAAGTTCCTCGGTCACGTTGTGAGCGCTGCAGGCGTTCGGCCCGATCCCGAGAAAACTGCTGCTGTGGCCTCTTTTCCAGCTCCGACAGACAAAAAAAAGTCTTCGGCGATTTCTGGGGCTCTGCGCCTACTATCGCCGTTTTATTGAAAACTTCTCTAAGGTTGCGGAGCCTCTCATCAGACTTACGCGTGACGACACCCCATTTCAGTGGACTGACGAACAAGCGACTGCCTTTGCGGAACTGCAACATCGATTGTGTTCCCCTCCTTTACTCGGTCATTTCGATGAGGACGCTGACACAGAGGTGCGCACTGACGCAAGCAACATTGGTCTCGGAGCTATCCCGCTGCAAACACAAGATGGGATTGAACGTGTGATTGCCTACGCGAGCCGCACCCTATCACGTGCCGAAAACAACTATTCAACGTCAGAGAAAGAATGTCTCGCGGTAATATGGGCGATTACAAAGTTCAGGCCTTATCTATATGGGCGCCCATTCAAAGTTGTGAGTGATCACCACGCTTTATGTTGGTTGGCTAACCTCCGAGACCCCTCTGGGCGATTAGCACGATGGAGTCTGCGACTTCAGGAGTTCGATATCACCATTGTATACAAGTCGGGTAGAAAGCATGAAGACGCCGACACGCTATCACGAGCACCTCTGGAGTCCGACCATACAGCTGTAGAAGACGTCAGCACCTTCCTGGGGACTCTCAGTGGGGCGGACCTCCTCAGTAAGCAACGAGCGGACCCCGAGTTAAGACCCATCATCGATCATTTAGAAGGCAGCACCGCGTCTGTTCCCCGTCCCCTTTCCCGTACGTTGCCGTCATTTTGCTTACGACACGACATATTATACAAGAAAAACACTGGTGTTGGCAGCAGATCTTATCTTCTAGTCGTCCCTCATGACCTTCGTGATGACATCCTATTAGCCTGCCACGATGAGCCGACATCCGGCCACCTGGGATACTCACGGACACTCGACCGGGTTCGAAAGCTATATTTCTGGCCAAAACTCGCAGCTTGTGTCAAACGCTACGTGAAAGGATGCCGCGAATGTCAGCGTCGCAAGTCACCACCTGTGAAGCCTGCAGGCCTCTTACAACCCATCGATCCACCGCGTACGCCGTTTGACCAAGTTGGGATGGACCTTCTTGGACCGTTTCCTATGTCTCACTCCGGAAACAAGTGGATCATCGTCGCAACTGATTACTTGACGCGTTATGCTGAAACGAAGCCATTGCCACGTGGTACAGCATCTGAAGTCGCCCAGTTTTTCATGCACCACATTGTGCTTCGTCACGGTGCCCCGTCATTCATCATCACTGACCGAGGGACAGCGTTTACGGCAAAACTGTTGGACGACATCTTCAAGCTCAGTTACACGAACCACCGCAAGACAACCGCATACCACCCCCAGAGTAACGGCTTAACAGAAAGGCTGAACAAAACGCTGGCGGACATGATTTCTATGTACGTGGATGTGCAGCATAAAACGTGGGACGAAATCCTGCCATACGTAACGTTTGCGTACAACACCGCAACCCAGGAAACGACAAGGTTCGCACCCTTCCGCCTCGTTTACGGTAGAGACGTGCAAACCATGCTAGACGCTATGATTCCTTGTGACATCGACCAGCACGAGCTACTAACTCCCGATGTCGACGATTACATTCAGCGTGCAGAGGAAGCACGTCAATTAGCTCGCGTGCACATAAGATCGCAGCAATGTGAAGACGCCCGAAGGTACAATATCCACCACCGACAAGTCTCCTACCAACCTGGCGACCAAGTGTGGGTTTGGACTCCTGTTAGACGGCGAGGTCTGAGCGAAAAACTCCTGAGCAAGTACTTCGGACCCTACAAAGTATTACGGCGGTTGAACGAGGTCAACTATGAAGTTATTCCAGACGGAGGCTCGGCAACGACACAGCGCCACTCACCACGAACAGAGATTGTGCATGTCGTCCGCCTAAAACCTTATATTACGCGGTGATACTCGTCTTATTATGCCCGGGCAGCAAACATTTTCGTTTTTTTTTACATTGCCCGTTGGGTCTCGAACGAACTGTGAACTCTGTTAATGTTTTTTTTTTCTCTTATGACCAACCTCAGACAATTTTTTTTTGCACCTGCATATGCCCTGTGCACTATAGCTACCGTTTCTCTTTTTTTTCCCTTACCGACCCTGCTGTCCCCTTGTGTATGAGCATCGGGTCGATGCTCTAATGGGAGGGGGAATAATTCCACCTAGAGTTGTGAGCCGGCAAGCCCTAGCGAGCCGAAAAGGGCAAAGAGAACGAAGAAGAGGTGTGGTTAGCGCCTCGTTTCGAAGATACACGCTCGTGTCTTTCTGCCCCGCTGTTCCTGTCCCTTCTCTATGGCTCTTGGTACGTGACAATATATATATATAGTGGGAGTAATAATTCAATGGGCCAGTTAGTCTTCGTGAAGGTATGAGATATGGCACAACGGGAGCGTTGTCAACAAGGATAAATATATTTATTTCCCAACAGTCCTCCCTCCCGAAACTGTTGGGAAATAAATATATTTATCCTTGTTGACAACGCTCCCGTTGTGCAATATCTCATACCTATATATATATATATATATATATATATATATATATATATATATATATATATATATATATATATGTATGTATGTGTGTGTGCGTGCGTGCGTGTGCGTGTGTGTGTGTGTGTGCGTGTGCGTGCGTGCGTGCGTGTGTGTGTGTGTGTGTGTGTGTGTGTGTGTGTGTGTGTGTGTGTGTGTGTGTGTGTGTGTGTGTGTGTGTGTGTGTGTGTGTGTGTGTGTGTGTTCACACTGTTGACAAGCTGCAGACAGAAAAAGAAGACTTGCAGGGGCAGCTTCGGAAAGCAAATGATGAGCTCACGTCTAAGGAAATCAGGGCCACTTCACGATCACCAAGGCACCTTTTCTTTTAGGCTTCCTCTGCATGTTTTCTTCTAACCCCTTCTTTATTCTTAATGTTTTTTTATTGCAGAACATTCAGCGTTTCAGTTTTTCTGCCTGAACATGCCTCTTTGGCCCACATATGTTTGTTTAGAGGAAGTTTGTTATGTTTCTTCAAATGAGAGAAACTTCACCAGACCTTTCCTGTATCTAATAGAAAGTAAAAAAAAATCAGACAACTTGGTATCAAAGGTCATCAACGCTCTCCTCACGAAAATGTTTAAGAGGACAACATATAGTCTTGGTGACAGCCTTTTGTAAAATAGTTTTTGAGCAAAAGAGAGCATGGCGTTTCAGTCATTTCTACCATGGTCACCGCCACCACCACCATCTCCACTGAAGCTGTTCCCCCAGAAATCTCCTGCTGCCTTGGCACTGTGCCAGATGATATTCCAGCCTGCTCTCACATATTCCATTCACTGGTGTCTTGAAATTATGTCGCCGTCACCTGCCTTCCTTCTCCCTGGCACCCATTTCATTTGTTTTGACAACTTCTCAGCTATTTTTATTGCACATTGTGAAGGACTCTCAAATTCCAGTCTTTTTCCTAATTTCATCTGCTGAATGAGCGCCTAGCACTTTATCTCTAATCCACATTCAGTTTTGCGATCTCCTAGCAGTACACTTGCGATTTCATTCCGCATCACTCATTCTGCAACGAACAATATGAAAAAAAGTAATTGACATCCTGCAGTGCCAAAGGTCTTCCGAAAAGTAGTTGCACTGTATATTATACTGTTCACTTTTTCAGAGCTTAGAAGTGAACTGACAAGGTGGTAGTAAAATTACTATATAGCGACAGTTCCTCTTTTAAAACATATTACTAGTGTCTGGATGTACACAAGGTGAGTCACTTTATTTTCTAGTGAAAAAAAAGGAAAAAGCGGTCAGCCAGTATCGAGCAAAATGGCTTTGGCATAAAACCGTTGCCCTCTAACACATTGCCCTTTCCGCATGCGTTCGAACTCTGAACAGGAAAACAAAAGTTGTGTATGGCGATACTGCCTAGCGAACGAAAGTCACTTTGTATCACTGTTGGGATACAAAGGATTGCCGGCGATGGCGTAGTGGTTAGAGCATCCGCCTCACATGCAAGAGGTCCGTGGTTCAAATCCCGGTGCCGCGCAGCTCCCAACCAGATTTAAAAAAAATCCGCGTGTTGATGGAACTGCATTAAGAGGCCGGGGGTGCGGCCTCACCGGTAACCACCGCCGGGAACGCACTCCCTCACCAGAGAAGGATTGGCCACCCTTGTGCAGTATCTGGCCACTACCTCCCAAATGCATACGTCTAATAACTCACGGCCCTCAGTCCCCAGCAGCTGCGAAGCAACTGACCACGGCGGCGGTCAGATCTGCAACGCAGCAGAGGGTGCTAAGAATCTCTGGATCCGGACAGGCCGCCATTGGAACCTGAACTTGGCAACGTTTAACGCTAGAACCTTATCTAGTGAGGGAAGTCTAGCTGTACTATTCGAGGAGCTAGAGGGTGTCAAATGGGATATAATAGGGCTCAGTGAGGTTAGGAGGACAGATGAGACCTACACGGTGCTACAGAATGGGCACGTCCTTTGCTATCAGAACTTGGCAGACAGAAGAGAACTGGGAGTGGGGTTCCTAATTCACAGAAACATAGCTGGCAACATAGAGGAATACTATAGCATTAATGAAAGGGTGGTAGGTATCGTAATTAAACTGAATAAAAGATACAAAATGAAGGTAGTACAGGCTTACGCGCCTACATCCAGCCATGATGACGCTTCAGTTGAAAGCTTCTATGAAGACGTGGAATCGGCAATGAGTAAGGTAAAAACACAGTATACTATAGTGATGGGCGACTTTAATGCAAAGATAGGAAAGAAGCAGGCTGGAGACCAGGCAGTAGGAAATTACGGCATCGGTACTAGAAATGCCAGAGGAGAGCTACTAGTAGAATTCGCAGAATGCAATAATTTACAGATTTTGAATACCTTCTACCGAAAACGAGAAAGCCGCAAGTGGACATGGAGGAGCCCTAATGGCGAAAATAAGAACGAAATAGACTTTATAATGAGTGCCCACCCAGGCATCGCGCAGGATGTGGAAGTGGTTGGCAAGGTACGATGCAGTGACCATAGAATGGTACGGTCTCGAATTCGCCTAGACTTGAAGAAGGAACGACAGAAACTGATACGCAAGAAGCCAATCAATGAGCTAGCACTGAGAGGGAAAGTACAGGAATTCAGAGTGTCGCTGCAGAACAGGTACTCAGCTCTTAGTGAGGAAACCAGCCTTAGCGTAGATACAATGAATGATAATCTGATGAGTATCATTAAGGAGTGTGCAGTGGAAGTTGGAGGCAGGGTAGTTAGACAGAATACTGGCAAGCTTTCCCAGGAAACGAAGAACCTAATTAAGAAACGTCATATCATGAAAGTGTCAAGTACAACAGACAAAATAGAGCTGGCAGAGCTTTCGAAGTTGATTAATATACGTAACGTATGCGATGTAAGAAGGTATAACATGGAGAGAATTGAACATGCTCTGAAAAACGGAGGAAGCGTCGAAGCAGTGAAGAGGAAACTTGGGATAGGCAAAAGTCGGATGTATGCAGTAAGGAACAAAGAGGGCGAAATAACTACCAATATGGATAGGATAGTTAAAATAGCGGAGGAGTTTTACAGAGATCTGTACAGTAGCCGAGACAACCACGACCTTAATACTATAAGAACTAGCAGTAACCCAGATGACACCCCACCAGTAATGATAGAAGTCAGAAAAGCTTTGGAGAGCATGCAAACAGGCAAAGCTGCTGGTAAGGATCAGGTAACATCAGATCTGCTGAAAGATGGGAGGACAAATTGTGTTAGAAAAACTAGCCACCCTGTTTACGAGGTGTCTCCTGACGGGAAGAGTACCAGAGTCTTGGAAGAACGCTAACATCATCTTAATACATAAGAAAGGAGATGACAAGGACATGAAGAATTACAGGCCGATCAGCTTGCTCTCTGTAGTATACAAGCTATTTGCAAAGGTAACTGCTTACAGAGTAAAGAAAACATTAGAATTCAATCAACCAAAGGAACAAGCAGGATTTCGAACAGTCTACTCAACAATTGACCACATTCATACTATCAATCAGGTAATAAAGAAATGCTCAGAGTATAACCAACCACTATACATAGCCTTCATAGATTACGAGAAGGCGTTTGATTCAGTAGAAATATCAGCCGTCATGCAGACACTGCGGAATCAGGGCGTCGATGAAGTATATATAAACATCCTGGAAGAAATCTACAGGGGATCAACTGCTACCATAGTGCTTTGTAAAGAAAGCAACAGAATAGCAATCAAGAAGGGTGTAAGGCAGGGGGACACAATCTCCCCAATGCTATTTACTGCGTGCTTAGAGGAGGTTTTCAGAAGCCTAGAATGGGAACAGTTAGGGATAAGAGGTAATGGAGAATACCTTAGTAACCTGCGCTTCGCCGATGACATTGCATTGCTGAGTAACTCAGGAGACGAATTTCAACTCATGATTACGGAGTTAGACAAGGAGAGCAGAAAGGTGGGTCTTAAAATTAATCTGCAGAAAACGAAAGTAATGTACAACAACCTCGGAAAGGAGCAGCGCTTTGCGAAAGGTAATAGTGCACTTGAAGTTGTAAAAGACTATGTCTACTTAGGGCAGGTAATAACAGCAGAGCCGAACCACAAGATTGAAGTAACTAGAAGAATAAGAATGGGGTGGAGCACATTCGGCAAGCATGCACTCTCAAATTATGACAGGTAGATTGCCACTATCCCTCAAGAGGAAGGTATATAACAGCTGTATCTTGCCGGTACTTAGCTACAAAGCAGAAACCTGGAGACTTACAAAGAGGGTTCAGCTTAAATTGAGGACGACGCAGCGAGCAATGGAAAGAAAAATGGTAAGTGTAACCTTAAGAGACAAGAAGAGAGCAGAGTGGATTAGGGAACAAACAGGGGTTAAGGATATCATAGCTGAAATAAAGAAGAGCAAATGGACGTGGGCCGGGCATGTAGCGCGTAGACAGGATAACCGCTGGTCATTAAGGGTAACTAACTGGATTCCCAGAGAAGGGAAGCGGGTTAGGGGAGACAGAAGGTTAGGTGGGCAGATGTGATTAAGAAGTTTGCGGGTATAAATTGGCAGCAGCAAGCACAGGACCGGGTTAACTGGCGGAACATGGGAGAGGCCTTTGTCCTGCAGTGGACGTAGTCAGGCTGATAATATATATATATATATATATATATATATATATATATATATATATATATATATATATATATATATATATATATATATATATATATATATATATTAGAGAGTCAAACACTGGGGAAAAGGCAAGGAAACCTCGCTTCAGTGTAGACGTATGTGTGGGACAGAGTCGGTAAATGATTTCATAAAGAACATTTAGAGCTCTCAGCGTAACAATAAGGCCACTTCGTGTTCTGGAAAATATGCAGAATTTCCACAAAGTTACTGACATTTACCTTCACAACGGTGAACTTTTTTTAGACGTGTAATAAATTAGATCTCGTAAAGAATATCACTCAGGTTTTATTGACAAGATGTGCGATTCTTTGAGCCAGCAATCCATAACGTAAACTGCTTGGAAAGCACAGCGCATTTTAGAAAGCCGAGGGAAACAAAAGAGGTCACGGGGAGGAGAAGACAAGGCAACAATTAACCCCGTCTTCTTTTTAGGAGGCTATGAAGACCAATGTTCAGCGCCTTCAGAATGTTGCAAGGCCTTTCAGTCACTGTGGCGTCCACAAAACCATGCGTGCGAATAAGAAATCAACACCAATACAAGGCGAGTTATTCTCCACGCGTATTCTCACACAAACAGCATGTTCAGCGTAAAAATAAAGAAACAAAAGAAGTAGCAAAAAATTGGTCAGAAATTTCTAATAGCTCAAGCAATCACATTTACCTGCAACATCGTACACGCTTGCCTAAACAAAAACATGAAACAGAAGTGGCAAAAAAAAGTGCGATGTGATGCGGTGTTGTTGAGCGCCAGGGTGATTTGCATATTAGCATGCGTGATGCAATGCGACGGCTGTTTAGCGGCATGTTCGCAGCATTCCCAGACAGGTGCGAAAACCGAATAAACGGTTGCAGAGAGTCAGGAGCTTTACAAACCATCTTTCGACGCTACTTGCACACGTTCCTGTCCCCTGTTGGCGCCACATTTAACGCATGTGAGCGCGACAATGTCGAAATAGCTTGAGTTGTCGCACTCGCTAGGCGTGAGGTAAGTACTCAAATACCGTGAATCAATGACACCTATGACGGCCCACACAGAAATTAAGAACAGCATCTCCTCAAGTCACGCACATCCAACTTGAAAGACGACGCATTTCTTTTTTCAACACAGCCGTACGCAGCTCCCCAGTATCCCAAGCATGCTTTTAGTTGACAGTCAACTATGCCGTTATCAACCGTTGCTATGCACATGGTGGCTAAACGGCTTCAACAGTTAGAAGTGTGGCCATAGTTAGGCAGGTGTTCTGTGGTGTGGCAGCTTGGGCTTGTTAGTATGGCATGACGATAGCTATAGCGCGAAAACAAAACGATGACACATAGACAAGAAAGACACGAGCGCTCGTGTCTTTTGTGTCTTTCTTGTCTCTGTGTCGTCGTTTTGTTTTCGCGCTATAACTATCGGCTTCAACACGTTTTCTTCCTCCGTGGGCTTCAATAATCATGACGTCACTTTTTTAGGTAATAAAATCACAAGAACATCAACGCTACTCTAATCTAAAAAAAACATATAATTGATGCGTTTGAGTTTTTATTTATCAACACTGATGCTGAACAGTCAATAATGCTTGCATCGTGGCCCGAATACAGAGTTATAGCCATTTCTAGCCAAGCACACATAAAGCCAACATTTTTTTGAGCGTGGCGGCGCCGTGCTATTGCACAAAGATTGCGAAGCAAACTGAACCGTGCCTAATTGTTAATCAATATAGCAGGCAGCATGACTATAGCGATCGGCTTTGAAGGAAGTGCAAACAAGTTGGGAGTTGGTATAATGCGCGATGGCGAAGTTCTGTCGAATCCACGAGTAACTTACATTACTCCTCCAGGCGAAGGTGTGTCTACCTTATTGACATGAAACAACTTTTTTTTTTTTTCAGGAGCGAGGCTTCTTAGGCTCTCTCAATGTCCGTTGACGCCGTTGTATTAGCTTCCCGTTGGACCGAAGCACAGGTGTTACATATACCGTACGTGGAGTTCATAGCGCGTACTCTGTCCGTACATCTGTATGTCCGTCCTTGCGTTCATCCGTCCGTGCATCTATCCGTTCATTTGTTTGTTCTTTATACCTGTCGGTGGCTTCAACTTAGACATTATACACCTTAGGACCTAGTTTTGCTCCGTCGTCAGCACTCACTTCATGGATCTGCAGTATTTTTTTTTTATTAGCAAAGAGCATGTCAGCTGTGCCACCTGTTGCCGTGTCCAAATACATTCTATAATTTGTCGTAATGTCATTCGCACATCAGGTGCGAATGACGTTACTGGTGTGAATCCAATGTCGACTAATGTCAAGAGCTTTCTGAAACCTGATGCCCTAAAATCAGGTTATGCCGATCACCCGCTGTTCAAGTCATCTCCACTGTCTAATTGTTGTAATTTCCCAGGGTTCCAGCCAAGAGACACAGCTCTGCACCACCGAGAACACATTTTAGATGTTCTTGAAAAGGCACTGCAAGAGGCTAGCATCACGCCAAAAGAAATCGACGTCGTGTGCTACACTAAAGGCAAGTTACTAGCACTCGCACATTTCAATCTTTGTACATTGTAGCACAGAGAGGGAGAGCACAAACTATGTTTGGTGGTGGTGGTAGTGGTTAGAACAGGAGAAAGGCACCCAATTTCTGCAGCCCGGTCGGGAGCACGGCGCAGTGCCTATATTTGTCAGAACGCCACAGTGTTCATGTTTTTTCTCTCTCTCATTCTCTTCTAAGGACCTGGTATGGGAGCTCCTTTGGTATCTGTTGCCGTGGTTGCAAGAACAATCGCGCAGCTATGGAACAAGCCAATCATAGGTGTCAACCACTGCATTGGTCGTATCCTTGCACCATTATTCAAATGATGCTGATCAGCATTATGTGGCAGAGAGGTGCCGTTTTTAGAAGGTTAATTCTTATCACTTAATTGCACGTCATTTGTATACTGTCTCCTTCTAGCCCCATTATTTGCTTTCTTGACAATACCTTCAAGACATTGAAATGGGGCGCCTAATCACTGGAGCTTCCAACCCAACTGTACTATATGTCAGTGGCGGGCAACACTCAGGTAAATGATTTGACTTGTCAGTATTTGCAAACATCTCATTGTTTACACTTTTTTTACCAGACAGGCAAGATTAAGTTATTAAGATGTGGTCATCTCACCTTGCCTCTCAAGCAAGTTTGGTGTCTTTACACCTTGTAGATGTAAAAAGGCCAAACTTGTTTCAGAGATGTAGTTCAGAATTAAGAAGCTTAATTATGACTTGGTGTTTTGGGAGTGCATCATACACTAAATTATTAACTGTGTTTGTTACCTTCTATATATTAAAAAAGTTTAATTGCAACATATTGTGACAGGGAAAACATATTATATATACACACTCAATAAATTAATTGGCTTACAAGATGGAACCCAGCTTGCAGGGTCTGTCAACATCTTCTTTCTTGTTCTCTTCATCATCTTTATTTCAGCCCAATACATTATTTTCGGGCAGCTGGAGCACCAACTCGGTGCTAATCGGGAGGCAGTCGAGTCTATATATCTATGACTTGAGCCGCGTAACATGCACTATGTCAGTGCGAGAGTGAAAGACTGTGTCATTATGGGTGATTTCATTGGTGACGTAAGTCACTTGGTGTAAGATGTGGTAAAGGCTGATAAACCGTGAAAGTAACTTCTTTGGATGTCCAAGGCAGTGCGAGAAGGACCAAAGCAGAATCAGATTACTGGTCGCGTAGTGGATGCCATGATGGCAGGCCTCATATGTGCACCCCTGTTTGTCCTGCGTGCAAGTCCCCTAGACAGCGTTGAGCAACTTGACGTGCCTCTTGGGCCTTTGTTATTGTCTCTCAAGTGTACTTCTTCGTATAAGCATACTCCGATGTCTGCATGGCAGGAGTGTGTCGAAAGGTAGCGTAGGGTTATGGCCGAACAAAATAAAAAATGTAAAGAACCTAGCGGTATCATGTCGCGAAAAATTATAGGCAAGTGTGAGAATATATTTAGCTCATCATTTACTTAATTAGATGAAGGTATTAATACAGTAGAATCTCACTGGTACAATTTTGCATAATATGTATTTCAAGATAATTATTTTCTCTTGGCTACCCCTCCTAGGAGTAATGTATATTGATATGGTTATTGTGATTGCATTTTCATGAGAAATTGTAGAACACGGCAGCAAGAGTGGGCTTTTACTGGTATTTCCCAAAATTCATAGCTTCATGTTTTGGGGTACTAGGTTAGACAACATTCTAATAACCACAAATGATGTGTTACTTGCCCGCAGCTACCCAAATTCTGCAGTACCAGTACATAAAAACCAATATTGGGAGAGGTTGAAGAGGCACTTTTGCACAGCCAGTTTGAAATGTCACACAAACCTTCACTATTGTATTTGTTGCTGAGGGTGCCTACTTTTATACTTCGTGCATCTTGCTTTCGATAACAGGATTTTAAGGTAATATGTTTTACCTTCTGGTTCCCATGAACATTGTGTAAACAATATTCAAGTCTACCTCTAACTCCAAGAAAAAGATACTAGCACTCAGAAATAATGCACTCAAAGTAATTTTAAAGCTTTTCTAGAGACAATTTCAATTTTTATTCTGAGAAGCTTTTGTCATATGACACCAAAGAGAAGAAATAGTAGGGAAGGAAAGGCAAGGACGTTAATAAGGCTAGGACAACCAGTTTGCTACCCTACAGATAGGAACAGGATAGGGGAGATTGAAAGATTGAAGAAAGAGAGAGAAAGACAGTACACTTAGAGTCAATCACTGTCCCTCTTGCGTGGTACACATCACTGTCACAGTAAACAAAGCTCCAGAGGTCTCATGGTAGTTGGATTATGATATTTACTAGCCACTTTTATTCTACTTGTCGTGAGGGATGGTTTAGTAGCATAGCACATAATTAAGAGAGCCAGAGTAAGTCTCAAACACTTCACTGTCCTGCTCCCCTGTGATCATCTTCTGCCACATGACATCAATCAGTGAAACTATGGAAAATGAAACCTAAACTAGCCTTAGATAAAAAGCTACTCTAGCGTAATGAAGAGAGCTCAAGAACCACCGCTGCCATTATGCTGCTGAGAAGGATAGGTTACAAAGTCTTGGCACTATAGCTTGCAAGCTTGATCAGAAGGGCTTTGTTTGTAACTTTGCATTGCTGGGCTTACTGCCAACATATAATAAGCTTTGTAGCATTCTGGTAGAGGTGCGGTAGAGGTGCTCGGCTGGTGTGATAGCATTGTCAACATCTTAACAACAGACAAAGTTGGGAAGCCAGTGGTTACTTAAGCACATAATACAAAAGCAACACAAAGGCTATGACTGTAGCACACGTGTGCGTTGGCTGCTGACCCAAAAGTTGTGAATTAGATCCCGGCCATGGGGGTCACATTTCGATGCAGGTAAAATGCTTGAGGCCCATGTACTGTGCGATGTCAGTGCATATTACAGAGCACCAGAGGGCTTAATTTAAAAAGCCCCCTACTGTGGCATCCTTTATAATCATATCATGGAATATAAACCCCAGATTGTAAGCATAATAGGGTGTTACGGCCAGAAGAATCACGTCCCAGTTAGGATGGGTGGACGTAATGTATATGATGAGGATTTCAGTTGTAAGAACTTAAGAAGCTTTGAGGATTACAAACAATGTGTGCAGGGTTCAGAGTTTCAGTCATTAATTTAATGCAAAAGAAAAAAAAAGAGTTCAGGGTGCCGTGTTTGTACAACTTAAGTGCGATGTCATTACTTTGATTTTTGAAATTGTTCATTACAACATTGTCTGTCACCCCCTTCCATAAATCCAGTGCTATCTTAGTGTCCTTTACTGGTCACTCTACTCACTTTGAGCTTTGTTTTCACTTTGAAAGATAAATTACTTCATGGCATAAATCAGGCAATCAAGGAGTATTTTAAATGGCCACTTTTGTGAAAACCAAGAAGTGACACTACTAAATTCTGGATTTATGATTTAAAACAAGCTTGATGTCTTGATATGAGCACGAAGATTCTTGTGATGGCTGCCACTCATTGAATGGTAACTTTCCTGCAAAAGCTCTCTATGTTTATGCCCCCATTCTCACTTAAGCTTTGTCTGAAAGGTATGACATTATGATTAGCAGTGTGCAACTTGAAATAGCTAGAGTTCTGCATGTGCTTGCAGGTTTATGCTTGAAAAATGGTTGACGTTTTACATTCTCCCTTTAAAAATTGTTTTGTCTCTTGTTTAATGCCTACTTACAGCATGTCTTCTGAAATGTTTCTGTTAACAGTGTACTGGCAGCTTAAGATCTCTGAAGTTCCAAGTTTTTTTTTTTTCCTTAGGTAATAGCATACAGTGAGAAGCGCTACAGGATTTTTGGAGAGACTATCGACATTGCTGTTGGGAATTGCCTAGACAGGTTTGCAAGAGTTCTGAAAGTAAGTCAGAGAAGTGGCTCACTAGATTTTTGTGCATACAGTAAGACATTTGATACCGTTTTGCATGTGACAGCAGCAGCTTTTCTTCTGTGTCAGTCATTTGCTCGCAATAATAAAACAAATTTTACAGCTCTCAAATGATCCAAGTCCAGGCTACAACATAGAGCAAATGGCAAAAAAGTATGGCATAAGACAGGACTGCATTGTGTGCAGGAATATGAACTTTATTTTTCTTTTGCTGCAGGGGCACTAAATTGATTCCACTTCCTTATGTTGTCAAAGGCATGGATGTCTCATTTTCAGGAGTGCTTTCCTTCATTGAGGTTTGTTAGTTATGTTTCCTTCATTTCTTTTTGAATCATCCTACAGTTTACACTAATCTACAATGTCAAGTTTGCAGGCCACAAGAAGGATACAAACACTGTATACTCAATTTCAGGAAAAGGCAGAGTCCCTTTTAAGTGAAGGCCAGTGCACAGCTGAAGACCTGTGTTTCTCTTTACAAGAAACTGTATTTGCAATGCTTGTTGAAACAACAGGTAAATGTGACCAACAAAGGCATTGTTTTGAAGCATATCTCTCTAATGTGTATTTTTTATGCACAATGTGATTTGGATGATTTTTTTTCTTTTCTAGAAAGGGCTATGGCTCACACTGGTTCTGATGAAGTACTCATTGTTGGTGGAGTTGGCTGTAAGCACATATTTTGGTCTCTGTGACTCATTACTACTGTTGTTTTGATACCTTATACTACATTTATTGACTACCAGATAGCAATTTCATGCAACACATGCCTATATGGCCTTGAGAGATGTGGCTCAGACATGTGGGAGGATTTTCTCAGCTTAAAAGGGCAGTAAGGTTACTTTGCAACCCAGAGTAATATACCTGTGGCCTTCTTGGCTTCTGTTCTAAATTATTGTTATAGCATCTGTATTGTCACTTTTTTTGAAGCTACACAGCTTTTGTTTGTCACTTGGCTATGTGCTTATTTGTGTACAGTGCTCACAGATTCAAATGCAATATCAAATGCTTTAGTATAACTCATGGTATGCTTGATTGCTCGAAATAACCATGTCATGTTACAAAGAATTTGTTCTCTAAAGATAATGCTGGCTCCGGTCTACACATTAGAATTGAAATTACACCAATATGACCTGAACTGAAAATGGCGGAAACAAAAGTATGTGTGTTAGTTTGCCCCAAATTGTCTTGTTTCACTCTGTGAGTACTGTACGTTATAGTATCCTATGTCATGTAACTGCGGCTCTCATTCTACTGTGGGTGTCTCATTGAAAGGCTGTTTGTCCAATATGTTACACCTCATGGTATTGACTTTGTCAGGAGGAATGCAGCATTTGCCTTTGTGGCACATCTTGCAGGCATGTCAACATCTCTGAAGAAATTCTGAGATTTCAGAAATAAGTTATTGGTTAAAAATTTATTTTGCTAGTTTATGCTAATAAGCAAACAATGATGAGCCAGAAATGTTTTTCTAGGGAAAGGGAGGGCATTTTAAAAAGGCACTGATGTGAAAAGTGTTTTTTTTTTTTATAATTATTAAAATTACCATCTTTATACCAAAAACACCACGCTTGCTATCAGAAAATGTTCAGAAAAAAGCGTGTGGTGATCTGTTTTCCCCCAGTGACCGCGACGTCGTAGATTTTCACGGCTTCTCATAGGACACACATTGTTTCTAACCAATAGAAATTAGGTACATTGTCTTTTCAGTGATCCAGAGACTTAGCATGCCAAGTTTGAAACGATTCCATTAAGCCAAAGTTACCAAAATATGATAAAAACAGATTACAAATTGTAATGTCACAATAGGTGATTTTGACTGTATATTTCAAGATGAACATTTGACCTTCATTTCCTCTGTAATAGATCTGTGATGCTGAAATTAGCCACACTAAAGTTTTCAGAGTGTAATTTATCTGTCTAAACTAATTTATTGTTTCACGTTAGTGGTCCTTCAACATGCACACTAAGCATGACAGACAAATATTTGAAATCGGCTTTCATTGGTATGCAACCTCAAAGGCTGGGATCTTATCCCGTAAACCCTTGCTTATGGTGCATTCAGACGACGGACCGAATCCGGATGTGGTGGGACGGACGGCGCGTTACGTGACCTCACATCAGCAATTCCCCTCGTCCGCGACTCATCCGCGCGGCTTGCGGACGGGTGACCCCAACCTGTTTCTCTCATCGGGATTGTGGCGGGAGAAAGTCGATACTTTAGCGGATTAGCTCGGGGGTTCTGGCAACCAGTACACTTTTTGTCTGCTCGTGGCATGTCCTCCATGGCTCGCAGACAGCTGCATGACTGGTCGGCATCATATACGCTTGAGCATGGTTTGCTTAGTTTTCAGGGGGCTTTGTTCTCAGGTGAATAAATACGCATAAATCACTTTTGGTGGTTCGGGAAATGTCGCCGCCGTAGTTTGACACGTGAGATTCTTAGCCGTCATGGTGGTGAAATAGTCGAACTTCTGCAACCAGTGATGTGGCGCTTCTAAAAAAAAGATGAGAGACACATTCAGAAGTTCTACAAGTGGGGAACAATGTAGTTGAAAGAACATTCTGCCAGCAACTCCCTTTTCTCCTGAAAGAATAACACTCCTCGTTCATTTGTCACAATGCGACAGACATCGCAGCCAAGCGTCACTTCTTGTGGGCATCCATGTTGAATACTCTCAAACCGGTCTGCTGCCAGCGGGCGCAGGTGAGCACCGAATCTCCTGTTGAGGGTAATCCGGCTGTTTTCTCCTGGGACACCCTCCATCGTGTGGTTGCGCCTGCAGGCGGATCATCCGCGGATTAGCCCTCCGCGTCTACGACAAATTCGGATTCGGTCCATTGTTTGAATGCACCATTAGCAGTGCTGTGATGTGGTGAACATTTCAACATGTCAATGTAAAACACGTGACAGAGGTGTTGGGAAACTTTGGTAATCAATAACATTGCTTTTTTCAATTAAGGTTTGCTTGTTTATTTTAATAAAAGGTCTCTAAATTATGTGCTGAAGTATTTCGAAGAGAGGTGAATGTGCTGTGTCAACCGTTGAGTCAAGGGTAATAAATTAGGTCCAGGTGGGATAATGTGGCCAGCACATGTTATCTTTGAGGGAAAAAAAAAAGAAATTCCAGCCGATCCTGTCCATTGTGAGAATCAATATCATATGGAGTAGTCTGTGAGCAGTAGGAATTTTCACTTTGAGACTACTGCAATGAGACAGGTGGACGTTTTCAAGAAAATTTTGTGGTTGTGTGCATATTGTAGGCTTGCCAATCACATCAACTACACTGGCGTCTGAGTCCACCACAATAGTTTAGTGGTTACGGTGCTCCCCTGCTGATCCAAGAATGATGGCTTCAATCCCAACTTTGGCAGTTGGATTTCACTGGAGGCAAAATGGTAGAGGCCTATGTACTGTGCTCTGTCAGTGCACTTTAAAGGGGCCCTCCAACATTTTTCAAGACCTCATTGTTTTACATGCTTTACTAGCAGATCATATTGCAACGAAGATGCGCGAGCCTACGGGGCGCAGAAGAAGAAAAAGAGTAGTGGAGCGGCGCTTGGACTGTATGGTTGGGTGAAGCGGACTAGGCCTGTCACAGAAGTACGCTGCTCTTTCCCAACGCCATTTCATCTGCAAATAAACGCAATCACTCGTAACAGTTTGGTGGAAGGTGCCGGGTACATCAATCTGGACGATCCAGCTCTACCGATTTCGCGACGGAGCAGACGCTTGGCAGGCTTGCCACCACAGCTACCAGGCATGGAGGACGCGGGAGCAGGCCATAACAGCCTCGTTGCTGATGAGCAACACGCTCACCAGCCAGGACAAGCTCGCTGTGGCATGCCGGAACGTCAACCGAGGACCTTTTCAAGGCAGCCGGATGATGATGTTGAGGACTGGCGCAAGCACTACCAAAGAGTGGGTCGCAGCAACCGGTGGAGCACTGCTAAGCAGCTCGATAACGTGGTGTTTTTTCTCGTTGGCACCGCGTCTCTTTGGTTCGACAACCACGAGAGTGCATTGACCACATGGGACATTTTTGTGGACGAGCTCAAGAGGTGTTTTGGTGACTCAACAGCTAAGGTCAAGCAGGCGGAGCAAATGCTTTCACGCAGAGCTCAGTTACCTTGCAAAACATGCACCACCTACATCGAGGCCGTCTTGAAGCTTTGCGGAATCGAGAGTGCAACCATGTCTGATGAAGATAAGGTAGGTCATGGCTCAAGGGAATCTGTAGGCTCAAGGGAATCGCGGAAAACATATACAATTTTCTTATCTCTAAGAAAGACCTACACACACCTTCGGACCTGAGGAGACACTGCCGAGCGTTTGAAGCGCTAAAAAGGAGGAGAGTCCTACCAAAATTTGAACGTCTTGACAATGTGCCCACGATTGCAAGTGTCAACCTTCCATCACAGGACGACATCTTTTCTCTTATAAGACGAGTGGTTAAGGAAGAACTTGCTCAACTGCAAGCTGTGGACACCGCCTGTCTGCCATCAGTGTGCATTCGACCAACGGCCCTGTGAACCACTGGTACCCCGGATGCGTCAGAGCTACTTTGAGCCTCGCCCGAATTACACCGATCGGTTCGAACGAACGAGTGAACGGCCACTCGAAAACCAGGAACGCAGGCAAGCTGCATCACGGCGACTTACTCCTCGGCCACCATTGCCCGGCTTTTATCAACCGACGAGGTCTACTTCGCCGGGGACGACTAGACGCGACACCCGTACTTGCTACAACTGCGGGCTACCTGGACCCATCGCTAGGTACTGCTACCGTCGCCAGCAGCAAAGCTCTACGATTCAACCTGCACACGCCCTATGTACCTGCTGGCGAGTCTCGACCATTTCAGGGCTTTTTCTAACGGCAACACGCAGCACGTGCTGACTCGCCTTGAACCGACCGCAGCGTTACCCGATCACCCGCACGCCAACAGCGATCCCCATCGCCGCGTCGCCGCTCAAGGACGCCACCACCACTGGAAAACTAACTGGTGTGAACAATGGGGGCGAGGCCGCAAAATCATCTTCCGCAAGACCCCTTTGTGTTGTAATGGTTGAGAATAAAGTGAGTGTTTTTGTAGAGAATGTGAGTACTGTTGCACTAGTTGATACTGGTGCTGCCGTTTCCATAATGAGCTTGTCTTTTAAAAATTGCCTTGGGACGAAAGTAATGTTTGCTTGGAATCGGAGTGCTACGTTCTGCGGCGTAGGGGGAGAAACGTTGAGCCCGGTTGGTGTTTGTTCTGTTTTACTTTCTGTAGGAAGTCAAACGTTTAAAGCTGAACTAACAGTGCTTGCACGAGCGACCCACGACATCATTCTAGGTATAGATTTTTTGCGTGAATGTGGTGCAACTCTAGGTTCTGGTAGTGGTGGGATTATTTTTCGTCCCGTGTTGCCCTCTCCATTGATGAAAGATACCGTTGATGACTGCTTGGAAGTGTTTTCCGTGTCTGAAAATGTCTGCTTGGCCCCGCATACTCCAATGTTTGTGCGCGTAAACTCTTCGCGTTCTTGTGCGGATTCTTACTACGGTTTAGCCGAGCCGAACTTCAGTAACGCACTTAAGAAAAACATTATTGTGCCTCGTTGCCTCGTGCTCACAATCGATGGTTGAGCCGATTTGTGGACTGTGAATGTTTCCGCGCAGCCCATATCTCTGCCTGCAGGGCTTATATTGGCAAGCTTTCAAGAGCAAAGTACTCTTACCATACGGTCACTTCAATTGTCGGTGGATGTAAAGAAACCCCACGCCAACTCGTACCCAGACTATTCTGCCAGCATTGACCCCGTATGATCAACAAGTCACTTCCTTCAACTGAACGTTCGCTGCTGCAGGAGGTGATCGCACGCTACACCTCAGTCTTCGACTTCGCCCAAGACGAGAATCTACCCTTACGCCACCGTCTTCACGTACGCAACACCGCATCTATACAGGCCAAGCACCACCAATACGCCAGAAGCCCTATCGCGTATCGCTTTCCGAAAGGAAAGTCATCGCTGAGCAAGTTGAAGGCATGCTAAAGAAGGGCATCATACAAGAATCGTGTAGTCCGTGGGCAGCTCCTATCATTCTAGTCAGGAAAAAGGATAATTCATGGAGATTCTGCGTAGACTATCGTCGCCTAAATGCCATCACAAAAAAAGACGCCTATCCTTTGCCACGTATAGATGACGCCGTGGACTGCCTGCATTCTGCCTCCTATTTTTGTTCCGTTCACTTGCGTTCTGGGTATTGGAAAATTCCTATGCATCCCTCAGATAAAGAAATGACGGCCTTCGTAACACCAGACGGTCTTCTTGAGTTTAAGAGTTTAACGTTATGCCCTTTGGTTTGTGCAATGCTCCAGTAACATTCGAGAGGTTTATGGATACAGTACTCCGTGGACTAAAATGGGAAATTTGCATGTGCTATTTAGATGACGTGATTATCTACGGCAAGACTTTTTAAGAGCATAACCACCGCTTGTCGCTTGTGTTTGAATGCTTACGCGAAGATGACATTGTTTTAAACTCAAAGAAGTGCCATTTCGGAGAACATCAAGCCCTCGTATAGGCTTTCTCGTGGATAAAGAAGGCGTGCGACCAGACCCACAGAAGACCGCAGTGGTTTGCAAATTTGAACCACCACAAACAGTGAAGGACCTGCGAAGTTTTCTGGGTCTGTGCTCGTATTTCCGCCGATTTATTAAGACCTTCGCACAACTTGCCTCCCCACTGACGTCCCTTTTTCATAAAGACACACCGTACTTGTGGGATGATAAATGTGAGGCTGCATTTCAACAGTTGAAGTTTTTATTGACTTCAGGACCCATTATAAAGCATTTTGATCCTAATGCTTTCACTGAACTTCATACTGATGCTAGTGGGCTAGATGTTGGTGCTGTGCTGGTCCAACTCTGCAACAGCCGTCAGCACGTCGTAGCATATGCCAGTCGGACACTGACTCGAGCAGAGAAGAAAGAACTACACCGTCACTGAGCTCGAGTGCTTAGCAGTCGTCTTCGCCATTCAGAAGTTCCGACCGTATCTACATGGCCGCGAGTTCGCAATAGTGACCGACCATCACTCACTGGCTTGTGGGACTTTGCGGCCCGTCTGGCCAGCTGGCTCGTTGGGCGTTGAGCCTCCAAGAGTACAGCTTTTCTCTGACCTATAAGAGCGGGCGATGTTACACAGATGCCGACTGCTTATCCCGTCTTCCTTCAGTACACACCAACGCCGACGACGATGACATTGATGACTATTTAGTTGCTGTCTCGTCCGACTTCCCAGATACCAGCAGCTTCAAACGTGAACAACAGCGCGACCCTACTCTGAAACCCTTGCTCAAAACTGCGCATAACGCCTCCGACAAGCACTTTAAAATTTCAAATGGCTTGCTGTATAAAAGAAACTATTCAGCCGACGTCCTCCCATTGCTTCTAGGGGTGCCGGAAAGCCTGCGCCTGGTTGTCCTTCGTTCTATGCATGATGACATAACATCCGGTCATCTCGGTTTCACACGTACACTACATCGACTACGTGAGAGGTTCTACTGGCCGAAAATGTAGAACACAGCAAAACAGTACGTCGCCAGCTGTGCTATATGTCAGCGCCAGAAGCGATCCACCACTGCCCCGGCAGGTTATTTGCAGCCTATTTCTCCACCGACATCCCCTTTTGAAAAAGTCGGCATCGACTTGCTTGGACCCCTTCCTAAGACCCTATTGGGCCACCGATATGTTATAGTGTGCATGGATTATTTAACGCGTTATGTTTGGAAACGGAAGCACTGACATCGGCCACAGCAGCCGCTGTTTCTTCCTTTCTGTTAAAACGGGTCATACTGCGTCACGGTGCTCCACGGTTTGTCATCAGTGACTGTAAAAGACAATTTATCGCCGATGTGGTTGAAGAAATTTTGCGCCTCTGTGGCTCCTTTTATCGCCACTCCAGTCCTTGCCATTCGCAAACTAATGGTCTCACTGACAGAACAAATCGAACTCTTACGAATATGCTGTCGATGTACGTTGGTGCCGACCACAGGAACTGGGACGCCGTCTTACCGTTTGTTAATTACGCGTGTAACACCGCCAAGCATGAAGTTACTGGACATTCGCCCTTTTTTCTGCTTTACGCATGAAATCCACGCAGTTTTCTGGGCACTCTATTACCTTTCTCGCATCAGGAAGATCTGTTCATCGCTCAGATGTTGTGTCGCGCTGAAGAAGCACGTCACCTAGCGCGCCTTCGAACATTGTCTTCTCAAGAACACAGCAAGAGTCGCTACGATGCCAAGCATATCCCGTAGAGTTTTCTCCTGGCGACTACGTTTGGCTGTGGACTCCTGTTCATAGAAAATGATTGTACTGGAAGTTTCTAGCAAACTCTTCCGGCCCATTCGTGATAGTCACTTGGCTCAGTGACGTGAATCACGTTGTCGCCCGAGTCACAGCCAATAACCGGCGTTTGCGCACTACACAAATTGTTCACATAGCCCGCCTCAAACAGTACCATCATAGGCTTATTTAACTCGCTCGGCGAGCTTCATCTGGCGCCAGGGGAAATGCAACGAAGATGCTTGAGCTTACGGGGCATGGAAGAAAAAGAAGAAGAGTAATGGAGCGGCGCTTGGACTGTGTGGTTGGGTGAAGCGGACAAGGCCCGTCTCAAAAGTACGCTGCTCTTTCCCAACGCCATTTCACCTCATCTGCAAATAAACACAATCACTCGTAACAATATCTTCCTGAGACACTCTTGTCATGAGCCCTATAGCTGAAATGCTCAAGAAATTCGAAATCAATTTTTAATAAGCAAGAAGATGCAAAACCGAAACCGAAGCCCGACAGGGTGCTCTGTCTGCATATTATGTACTATTTGGTAAGAATTGGAGGCCGTATACTGATCTCGCCAGCGCGTAGTAGGAAAACTGTGAAAGGCAGACCAGCGAAGCGCCGGCCAAACACCACAGAGGAAGGAAGAAAGCTTTCCCATGCTATACTCATGCCAAACACCGCCACCGTCGCCTTGTGGCCAGCACAATAAATGCTGTAGCAGCCAAAGTAGTGATGCCGTTGGCTGAGTCACTTTCGTTGACATGCCAAACATGACATCACACAGGCAAGCGAGGTGAGCTTTTGGAGATATTCTTTAAAATTCACTTGCAAACAATCAGCGCATCTCTCAATCCTGTAATTTGGCATAAATAACGGAAATGTGCAAAAGAACATACCGAGCAAATTTTATTGAGATTCACTGACCTCGAAAAATCGTCGAAGTTGCACTTAAAGAAATAACTGCATTCCCCTATCACTGAAGAAAGAACGGCAGCAATAGGGGCACACAGTTCAAAGTTATTCAGCCTATGAAATTCAAAATACAATAAAATGGAAGCCGTGGGGTCACTTGACCACGTTTTCCTCACCCTGAGACGTAGGATGGCTCCCCGATGAAATGAACCAAATACTCTTATGTGTGGGAAGCTTGCATGTCATATTGCCTGTATTTGCGACATATTGATGACGCCATTGTGATAGTAACAAACAATTTGGTGCTTGAGGAGTGAACCGCATGTAAAAAATGAGCCAGCTTGCGAACGCTTTTATGGTATTTTGCAGTTTTACTTACCTTTCGTGTTGAGATTGCGTCTATATCAATGCTCTTACATTTTTTCCGTCTCACTTTCTTCAAACAACGGCACCTGGGGAGTCCTCGGCACGTTTCCTCCTGTGCCATGTCCCCAGCACGTTTCCTCCTGTGCCGTGGCGTTTGTGCCGTTTTGGCGCATTCTTTGACTGGCTTTACAGTTTTCAAGCTGAAAAAGTTGGAGAACTTTAGTCTCTTCCGCGTTCAGTGAAAAACCACACTAAATAAAAAAAAAGAAAGAAACCCAATAGTAATCCCTATTTTGAGGCAATGCCGTAATTACATCTAGTGTTACATTTATCCAATCACAGGCCTGCACTACACGTCATCACTTCTACTCACAATAGTTCTGGCAAGCGCCACTACCTGTTGATGCGGTCAGCACCAATGTTGTGTAGCATTTGAGGGCCCCTTTAAAGAACACTCAATGGTCTAAGTTTCTGGAGTGCTTCACTATGGTCACATAATTATATAGTTGGTTTGTGACATTTAATCCCAAATATTATTATTATCATTATTATTGCAATATGGTGTGGTGGTGTGCATATCATAGGTAGTAGTCGTAGATTTATTTTAACAACACTTGACAGTAGCTTGAGGTGTCAACGTTTATTATATTATATAAATGCCGATTGGGGGGGGGGAAGCACTGCAACAACAGTCCGTGTTTTATCGATATGGCACTTGTCATATCGGTATAAAGCTTTTTTTCTAAAGCAATTTGAAGAACTGATGTGGCTCTGTAGCAGAATACTTGACTGCCATGCAGAATACCTGGGTTCAATTCCATGTTTAGACCTGATTTTAATTTTTTTTGCTTTCATAGGGTCTTGCTAATTAACAACACTGTCAATGTCAGCCCCAGATTTTTTATAACATGGCATCCTTAATGATATCGCATTCACATTTACAGTCTTTTGGTGCTCCTTGGTTGATATAGACAGTGGATCACCCGTGGCATGTGCCTATATAGGTATTATCAGCCGTGTTATGCATGTATGTGCTGCGTGTGACTGTTGGAAAGGGTTTCATGACCAACACAACAGGCAAGTTGCGTTATTTATGTCATGATCTGTGAATCATGGTTCATCATAAACTCATGTCCTTCTCTACTAACTTTTGTACATACCAAGCAAATGAGACGATCACAATACCACCCAGATGTAGATGGCTAGATACACATATACATAGGTAGATAGATAAGAACAGTCAAACTGCCAGGGGTTCACTAGGAAATGCTTTGCACTTAAAAAGGTATGGTTGACATAACTGATGCGGTGGTGCGTAACGCAGACACCTGTCCTGCACTGAACATGTAATGTCGGAAGTATGAAAAGTGTTAGTGTTGTCTGCCTGCTATTACCGTAGATTGCTGCTTATTTGAGAGTTTTCTTGCCATGTCACCATCGGTATTTAAGATTTGAAACTTATTGAGAGTTTTGAAAGGTAGCTCAATTTATTATTAAAGGCAATGTCTTTTGAAGAAGTTACCTCATCCTTTTTTTTTCTATTCCATTCCTAAGACAGGTGTAGTAGAAAATTGTGGCCATTTCCCATGGTATGTGCAATTTGAACATATACTAAAGGCTTTTCCTGTGGGTATGTGCAGTCCCCAAATGCAGACCAATGCTGAAGACAGCACAGCGAAAAAACTTCTGGCAGTCCTACTCTCCTCACACCAGGGGCAACACAATAGTGTCCTGGGTCAAGACTTTACCACAATCCAACTGAGAGTCAATGCAGGAAGGGACTGTTTTTTTTAATGTATAGTATTAGTTGACTTGCCTTTCTTTTTATTTTTAGATCATCAGGCAACTTGACCTATACTGCCTACTAGCTGTATTCTGAAAACATTGTTTTACCTTCTCCAGGAATGCTGCTAAAGGGTGCAGTGTGCACTTTGGAAAAACAAAATTGTAAATTAACACTAGTACAATACATTTTTTTTACTGGTCCTAGGTAATAAAAGACTACAGGAAATGATGGGCATCATGGCTGAAGAGCGCAATGCCAGGTTATTTGCCACGGATGAAAGGTATACATTGAGACTTGACTTTTTCCTCATATTACAAGCAACTCTGGAATGTCAGCCTTAAATTGGACATATTCGTTATATTCCCCCCTTTCCACTACTGATTGAGGGTGCTTATTTGCAAAAGCTATTTCTGGTGATGCATATGCTTATATATGTGATTCACAGAGCATCACATCATAGCAGTGCACATTTCTTCATGCCATGATGCTTCCGCTGCTTATATTATTAATACACTTATCAACTATAGTATATGGACAAGTGATACTGGGAAACATATTCCTGTAAATTTCTTTTCTCACTTCTGCTTTCTAAGGCTTATCCGATCTCCAAAAGTCTAAAGCAATGTTACTGAAAATGTTTTAGTTCATACAGCTGTAGAAAGTAATGTCTTCACCCACCGCGGTGGTCTAGTGGCTAAGGTACTCGGCTGCTGACCCGCAGGTCGCGGGATCAAATCCCGGCTGCGGCGGCTGCATTTCCGATTGAGGCGGAAATAGTGTAGGGCCGTGTGCTCAAATTTGGGTGCACGTTAACAAACCCTAGGTGGTCAAAATTTCCGGAGCCCTCCACTATGGCATCTCTCATAATCATATCGTGGTTTTGGGATGTTAAACCCCACATATCAAAGTAAGGCCTTCATGATCGCAACACCTTTGATTTGTACAAACACCATTATGGAAAACATGTATGCATTTTATTGTTTATTGGATACACAGAAAGATAAGATCATATGGGTGTCGTTGTGCACACCCTGATACACAAATCAGGTAGTTTTTATGGTGAAAACATCATTTTAAGCTTTGTTCAGCAATTCTTTAGAAAAACTCCCAGTCCTTTATGTTGCTGGCTGCTGTCTGCAAGCTGAGCATTAGTTGCACTTTCCAGTGACTACAGAAATTGTTTTCATGTCTCAAGTGAACTTATTAATTTTCCTGAATGATATACACTCACAAACACACATATATGTTGCTGGAAGCCTTATGTATGTATGCATAAGAAAAAAACCACAGCACAAATGGCAGTTTGTCCAATACACCTGTAATAACGTAAGGTCTGCTTGTTCTGACAGTAACGTAGCCACCGTAGTCTACTGCACACGTACAAATGTTTTAAGTGAATGCATGAGACCACTTTAGGGTCTCATGCATTCACTTAAAACAACTTGAAGGCGAATGCCATATGATGTGGCGAAGCTGGAGCAGTGGCGTTAGTGGTTGTTGTAAACTATATCAAGGTGCCTATTGCTAGTATAGTTATAAAGTACCGACTGTACCATAATTCATCTTATCTTGAAATAATCCCGGCTGCGGCGGATGCATTTCCGATGGAGGCGGAAATGTTGTAGGCCCGTGTACTCAGATTTGGGTGCACGTTAAAGAACCCCAGGTGGTCAAAATTTCCGGAGCCCTCCACTACGGCGTCTCTCATAATCATATGGTGGTTTTGGGACGTTAAACCCCACATATCAATCAATCTTATCTTGAAATAGCAAAGTACCCACTAAGCCTCTAGGGCAGTGTGAGCACCTTTGTAGCAGCACACGGTGTTAACGCTGTGTCTGATGATAATGATAAATTGTGGCAAGCCCTTTGCAGTAGCTGGACACTTTAGACCACCCACTTATTATGCAATACCCATGGTGCGACACATGATGCAGTTCTACGCTTCCGCCACACAATCTTACATCTCATAATAAGACCCCCCCTCCAGCTGGCACGACGCCTGTATATGGTCTTTTTCCAAACAAATGTCAAGCACTGACATAGTTCTGTGACAGAATGCTTGGCTGGCATGCAGAGTGCCTACACTTGAATCCAGCTTGACCCCGATTTTTACTTCTCTTTGTGCATGAGGTTATGCGAGTTTTTATACTACATGCCATCTGATGAGGCACTTGAGGCTTTCGCCTTGAAGGGACCCTGCAAAATTCTATGATAGGCTTGTGCAAACATTCGAACAAATATCAGTGTTCGAATTCGCTTTTCTTTTAATTTAAATTATTGGAAATTTTGACGTATTCGAAATGTACGAATGTGTGTATATTAGTCTGCGTGGAACCCCCTGTAAATGTGGCTTCACTGCAGCACAGGGGCACTATGCTGCGAAAGCACCTATCTGCAGGTAATTCGCATGGCCACGAAGCCCTGCTTCGGGGTTAAATGAACACAATAAACATATTACTTTCACATCGATTCATCGTTTTGTTTTTGTTTTTTTTTTTTCAGTTTAAAAGCTTGTTATACTGGTTTATATGCTCCAAGTGTAGTAAATTTTAATACTTAACGTATTTTAGTGGTTATCATTTGCATTCTATAAAAAGTCAAATCCTGCTACTATTCAAAGTTGCTTGGCACCAAAAAGAATGGCATTCGCACATGCTTTGCATCAATTTCTGAAAATATTGGGCAGCTCAGTTGGGCCATGACAAAGATGCCCATTTTTATTTATAATATGCAATATATAATATTCGGACTCGATTCAAAATTGTTTGATCGAATCACTATTCGCTTCAAGTTCGCTTTGAACATAAAATCAACACTATTCACAGAAGCCTACTTTTTGAGCACGGTCAGGAAATGCTCCCGATCTGTAGTCGAGAATCCCGAGAGCATTTGAGCCAAATACACGACATGGGATTTACAATTAATTTGGAGTAATCTAGAAATAATTTCTTCTTTTCTCGACAAATGACGTCGCCATAAACCCGAAGTCTACGGCCATTAGCTGAGTCGAGCATCATGCGTGGCATAGTAACTAGTACCACCGCAGGATGCTGCCAGAAGCTTTCTTGCAATCACTCTGAAAATAAGCTGCACGTTCGAAGAAAAAGAAGGGGGGGAAAAACTCCGATACTCTGCCCTTTGGAAAAATTCCCCTCTGCGTAGCTTTCAGCTTTCTCACTGGTGCTTAAAGGCGCCCTTCAATACTTTTTGAGCATGGTCAGAAAACGCTGCTGATCGACAATAGAGGCTCCCGACAATACGCGAGCCAAATATTAAAGCACAGCACATGGCCAGGAATTCACAATAAATTATCAAAGACAGCTAAAAAGTGATTTCTATTTTTTCAACAAATCATGGAAGACACTCAAAAATTACACGTAGCTAGCCCATCTATCAGCCATTAGCCGATTTGAACATTACAGAGATCGCCATGGGAAGCCGCAACTTGTCCACGCATGCGGGCGCGTTCACACTGAAAAAGCCACGCATTAGAAGAAAAGAAAAGAAAAGTGCTTAAGGTCACGAGGCGCGCGTGACGTTTTTCTTTGCCCCTGCCATCCCTCCCTGCTTAGTTACCACCACTTTCGTTAGGACGAGAGAAGAGAGAATGCAATTGCAGTATGCGACAAATCTTTGTAGCTCCACTCGCACTGGACCGATCCTTAAAATGTTTGCGGCGTTGAGTTTGTGAGGCAATAAGCTCTTCCAGTGGACTCGCTCTTTGGATTTCGTGCCGATCGGTCGTGCCCTTGCGATCTCCGACGACAACGCAGCTCTGGCCGACTGGGCTCGCCCTACTCCATCTCCTGACGCCGACAAGAGCTCTCGCCGAGTGGTGCCCTGTCCTCGGACTCCTGCGACCGTGTCCATCTTTCCTATCTCCTCCTTACTTCTGTCGTTTTCTGTCGTTCGCTGTCCCTGCACCTCGCTCTCTCCTTCCTCTCTCGATCTCTTTACCTTTTAATCCTATCCTTTTAATCCCTCCTTTACCCCCACTTCTAGTAAGCTACTGTTGAGGTGTCCTCCCCCTGAGAGACAGTTGCGGGGCTCATTTTTCTTTTCTTTTCATTTAAAATCACTCAAACACTTCCAGTGAATTCATTCCATGGTTACTTGAAAAAGTGTTGCGGGGCTCCTTTTAAGGAGAGATTAAGAAGTTACAGTGTAGCAAAACACTGTAACTTCACTTGTACTTGATGGATTCTAAAACTTTTTGTGGCAGTCCATTTGTGATGCAATAAGCTTGTTTGATGAAGCCATTTGATGACTAAAAAAGTGTTGCAGAGCTCCTTTAAGAAGATGCATCATTGTGCTGGTGTGTCTGGCTGTGATAGTGATGTTACCATTGCAAGTAGGCTGTTGTATATAGGTGGTGTTAATTTGACTCGCCTTCTCATCCTTTAAGTCATACAAAAAACTCAGGTGGCTGAAATTTTTCATACTTTATGCAAAGTTTTGTCTTTTTAGCAGTGTTGTTCTGCGTACAAAAGTGATACCTAATGTACTGTTCACTGAATCAAAATTTTTAGAGTACTTTTTTTTCTTTTGAAATTATCTTTGTTAAGGCTTACATTCCCATTATTAATATAATATGTTGCTTCCTGCTTTATGCACTGTGTGAAGGGAAGACCTTATTTGAAAACAAGTTGGCTCCTGTTCACTTGCCACCCTCAGCTCTTTGCTTCCTAGTTCTCCAGATAGTGGACGACTATATCATGAGGTGCAATTGAAAGGTAGTCTAAAAAGCAGCTAGTACATAGCACATAACACTCGCCAAAAACTGCCGTTGCCAAGAAGATTGCCAAAATATCTTGAGTATCTGTTTCAAGCATGCATTGGTTATTCAAGCTGAATTGAATCGGTTATGGCTACCAAAGATGGATTTAATCCGGTAAAGAAAGATTAGATACAGCCACCCTTATTCTTGCAGTTTCTTTAAGCATATGTTTGTACAAGATATTTTTACTGTGCCTAAATTCAAAGTTAAGGGTTCATTTTTCTTTGTTAGACCCAATATTAATGAGGACTAACAGACAGTAATGCGAGGGAAAATATAGTGGATGTTATTAGAAAGAATTGTAATGTAAAAGTGAAGAAACAAAATTGGACGAAAAGATAACTTGCCACTGGCAGGATCCGAACCTGCGACTTCGAATAACGCGTCTGATGCTCCACCACTGAGCTACGGTGGTGGTCATCCCCCCGTCTACGTTATAGGGTATATATACGTAGCAAAGTCGCAGGTTCGGATCCTGCCACTGGGAAGTTATCTTTTCGTCCACTTTTGTTTCTTCACATTTACATTACAATTCCTTCTAATAACATCCACTATACTTTCCCTCGCATCACTGTCTATTAGTCCTCATTAATATTGTGTCTTACAAAGAAAAATCAGCCCTTAAAATGAGCTAAATGAGCCCTTAAACCATGGAAGCATCAGTAAGCGCCACCTGTTGCCATTACGGCAAGTGTGTAAAACGAGCCCTTAAAGTTACTCTTTCCTTCATTCATAGCAAGGGTCTCGTTCTGGCAGACTTTATGCCCTTGATGGTACTATGCCAGAGAAAATTGATCACTTGCCATCTTGTAATAAGATTACATGCTATGTTATGCCAAACAGGCAAGAGTGTTCCACACCCACCGCAGTGGCAACAGGTGGTACTGACTGACATTCCCACGGTTAAATGCACATATATACCCAGTGGCGTACCAACTCTTTCACGAGTGGGTGGGCAGACCTACCTCAGTCATCAGCCAGGATATATATATATATATATACACACACACACACACACACACACACACACACACACACACACACCACACACACACACACAGACAGACAGACAGACAGAGAACTTCATTGACGTGCTAGCACTTTGATATGAATTCGCATACACAGAGGCCTCTCTCTCTTTCTGCGATTATGCTTTGGCGGTTAACATCTGCAGATATCACAATAGTTTGTTTAATAAATTTATCATGGACGTTAGTCGTCCGGGTGGAGATGTACCAAGTGTCAACGAGGACACATATATAAACGTTAAACGGGGTTATATTTGCCAAACACTAAAACATACATTCGGCAAACCCTCATTTATCAATGTACAGTAAATATTCAGTTACCTTTGTAAAGTTGCATTTTACTTTTGCCTTTTACTGCCGCTATAGCTCCAACTTCCAAGTTACCATAAGCAAGGCTGATCAGGTTTATCAGAGACTAAAACGGAAACAATATTTGGTGTTTCAGAGCAGGAGAACTTAAACATCAGAAGTGATGCAATATTATGGGGCCTCTGTGCAGCACTTGCCTCCTCTTCAATACTACAGCGCAAGACGCCAAAACGTCGCATAGGTGACCCGCGCTGTAAAGAACCTACAAGAAAAATCATCATAGCAGAAATGGTGGCAAAATTTCACTATGTTGTAACATTGCCTCGTAACATTGTCCTTCTCCCGTTAGAACATAATTGAGTTATTACTGTTGTGTCGGAAAGCTTCGCCTTACTTGTTGGTTCCCCAGGCTGCAGCCAAGAGAGACCACTCTCAAAAGTGGGGGGGGGGGGGGGGCTCAGCCCCCCCAACTTTTCCCAGTGGGAGAGCTCGTGCCCATCTTGCCCCCCCCCCCCCCCCCCCCGGCTGGTACACCTATGTATATACCCTATAAAGTCGGCGGGTGGGACGACTGCCGCCGTAGCTCAGTGGTAGAGTATCAGACGCGTTATTTGAAGGTCGCATGGTCGAATCCTGACGGTGGCAATTTATCTTTTCGTTCACTTTTTTTTTTCACATTTACATTACTTCTAACAACATGCCATATACTTTTCCTAGCATTACTGTTTGTTCTCATTAAAATTTTCAAATAGTACCTCGCTCATCGGATAGGTATCGAAATTTCATAACAGGCATAACAAATTTTTTACAGATTTTGCATCGATAATGGAGCAATGATTGCTCAAGCTGGTTGGGAAATGTTTCGATCTGGGCAAGTAACCCCCTTTGAAGAAACAACCTGCACACAAAGGTAATTTATTCATTTTTTTACCTGTACTTGATGGTTATAATGCATGTACACCAGTGAATACTACAACCAGTTGGAATATTCCTCCTAAGTTGCAGCTTGTTTACGAAATTTGCAGTCATCTTATGTGGCAAAGTATGTGAAATGAATGATACGGCTAAGGTGGGATCTTTGGCAAACCGGCAATTCATAATTGAAAGCAGCATACAGTAAGGTGATGTGCACTAAAGTAGATGCACATTTCACTTGAATAGGTTGTTCTTTTGAAGCTAAGTTGACAAATCATTGCTGGGTCAGCACAAAACAGTTACCTTGTTTATTATTTATAGGCATGGCACATGCAAACACAGTTGTGCAAGACAAGAGCTCATTTTCACTCAGCACAGATAGACTTCTGTGATAACTGGTGGTATTCAAGCTCATTCAAGTCTATTTACGCAGCTGTAAAAAAATTTCGCACTGTTAGTAGCAACTCGTGTAATATACCAGAGTCATTACTAGTACTTGCTGCATTGCAAAGGCGGCATTTTGATAATTGTGGGGAATTACTTCAAAGTAATTACTTGGCTATGCCGTTGTATGTTAATTCAACTGACTTGCTTTCCAATGGATTTCTCACATTGCTTTCAGGTATCGAACTGATGAAGTGGAAGTGACATGGCGAGACTGATTTTCTAATGTGTTCATTTTAAAACTGCCAGGCCTGTGCAGAATGCAGAGTACAGTCACATCGAAAGCTAGAAGAGCGGCCTTTTTGGAACCTTTTTTAAACAATCTTTAGGTGACTACCTACTACAGCTACACTTGGAGGATACGAAATTCACAATAAATCATTGTAAATTTTGTGTAGTAGGAAGGCATCCACCATGCCATTCTTCGGAGAAGCATAGTACCCGCTACGCACTTGCAAGGAATTTTGAATATTGTCGATGCTGTAGCTGATAACGATAATGCCAGAGGCTTTTGTAATGGGTTGGAACATTTGACCACCCAGTCATTAAATAGCAATTTGCATTGCATGATGGTTGGTTGTCTTTTTGATGTCCTAAAATACTTCATTACACATGTGTTAACATTATTTCTTACCCTACATGAAGCCTTCCTAAGGTCAGTTTGCAATGGAGTTTCAAGCACCGGCGTAGCTCACTGGTAGAATGCCGGGGTGCCGCGCAGAGGGCCCGAATTTGATCCTGTCCTCAGTGCTGTTTATCTATTTAGTTTATTTCATTTCACACATTAATGCTCAGGGACACTGGTGTTGGCGGTGACAGACAACTACAGCACCAAAAACGACCCCTTTTGTGATCTCATAGCAGCTTTCGCTGTAAAACAAGGCTGTTACCAGGTATACAACTGCTTACTTTGCAAGATAAACTGTTGCTGAGCAGGTCGTATGCTAATTATAGTTTGTTAGCCTGTACAGAAAGAAGCATCATCATAAAACGGGTGGAAGAATATTGGCACGAATATTTTTCAGAAAGCTCAGCTATAAATTCAGCAAAAATGTGTTAAGAGAAAGCACTTTGACAAGAAACAGTATTCCCAGGTTTTATTCATGGCCTTCTAAGGATGGAGAAATGCAAGAGTTACAGAAATACTCTGCTACAGCTGCACAGCAGAGTGCATGCCAAAATGGAAAAAAATATATCAGCAGGAGAGCTGGTCAAAAATTTCAAAAAAATAAATAAATGCTAAGAAAAACAACATAGTTGCTGTAGTTACCATTGACTGTCTGAGCTGCCAGTCCGCTTTAAATGGCCTCAATTAGCCTAAAACTTTCCGTGCTGTTTCATGGCATTGCAATACAAAATCTGAAACTAACATCGGACAATGCTTCACAGCAACTGCTTAAAATTATTAAACTCGAGGCTATTGTAGCCACAACTAACACTGGCCGATAGCAAAATGGCAGTCTTACAGTGGATTTCGTTTACTGTTGCTACATCAGCAACATATGTGCTTCGCAGCTGCAGCAGTTCGACGACTTCCAGTCTGCTGACGACACAATCTGATGAATCCTCCCCCAATCTCTTTTGTTAATGCGTGTGGCTATGTACATTGTAGGCTCATGCACAGTACCACAAATTTTAGGTAAAAAGACGTCAATGTGTTGTGCAGATTAGACAAGCCTGTCACCCCATACAGTCTAGACAATAAGCTGATTAGTAGCAGCTGACGATGGGTGCTTGTAGCAAGGCAGTGTTTCATTGCACTTTAAAGGCCACCACTTGGTGCTCTATAGTCATGAGCAATGACACCGTCTTGACAAGTATGTAGCAGTCACAAATTGCAGCATAATCTCTGCCTTCTGCAACCAGCACAAAAGCATGCCTAGGGTGCTAAAAATTGCCATTGCTATACCTGCAAATGAACAACTATTTCTGGCCCCTATAACCATTGCATTTAAAGCATGCTGGCACCAACCAGGATGGCATTTCAAGAAGCTTTGGCTAAGCCTGGTCATATGTCAAACACATCAGAACTGGAATGCTGCAAATAATGCTCAGACTCATAGTCAGTCGCTAGAGGCATGTATGCCAGAATAGAAATTGGACATGCGAGACACATTTTTGTCAAATAAGATTGTGCCATTGCTTCAGTGCTTTTTTTTTCTACAAGCAGAATGGGAAAACAAATTTTTTTTTCTTGCAACAAAAGTAAAAAAGTAATGTACCCATAAACGATGTGCTAGAAAAAAAAAGGACGATTTCTAATTGGCAGCCTTTCACAACCCTGGGCATGTCTTTCAGGTGGAATGATGAAGTTTATTTTCTAACGTAATGCTTACCACTGCCACAATAAACCTCAAAATGCAGCATAAGCACAACAAAACAAGGCTTAGATCTATAACACTACAGAGCATGCAGATCACCTGCTGTTTGGCTATATTTATACACTTTACACGGAATACAAAAATGCTGGCATAAAGCGAATGCCCCGAGGACCGGAGAAAATGGAAGTTATTTAGGCCAGCGCATACCGGGGAAACAATCATCCTAAATTGCGGAAGACCACATTTTGTGGTAAAGGATCTCAGCAGTAAACCCATCCAACTCTATACAGCTGCCAAGAGACAGTTCAACAAGGCGCAGTGTTCATAACATACTGCAACTTTTACAGTGGTCCCACTAAGGACAAGATGCTTCGAAGCTCCAACATTGTCAAAGAACTGAAGCTCAGTGGAGCTAACAAATAACGTCACCCACACAGTTCTCCATGGAAGTATACTCAGAGTTGCAACAAAAATGATCTACAGTGCACAACTCCCAATCTCGCTAGTTAGTATTGTTGACTGTATACAATAGATGAAAAAACTAGTTGAACAACTGCAACGACTAAACACATCCATGAAGAATATGCGGCAGCAATGTGTACATATGTATTTTTTTAATCGCAAATCGGCCTGTACATTCTATGTGCGTTTAAGCGGAGCACTTAGCTTTAAAAAATGCATTAAGTGCTCTTTGAAATAAAATGACCCGTTCTTTACTGTAAAAGTAACACAAACTTGCAACTAAAGATAAAACTTTGTGCATTATATGGTGCAAAGCACTCAGTTGAGAACATCTTTAGCTTTAACATGTTTAAAAGAGTACTCACAAAGAAATTTACTATGTTTTCTCTGTCACAATAAGCACGCGATGAGCCACTTATTATGGCTGAAAGCCTTGCTTGCTTTTTCATGAAATGATTAAATATTTGAAGAAGTTTTATGGTGCCTAAATACAGCCGTGGTTTCAGTAAGACCAGGCTGTCTCTCCCTTTTTGTAAACAGAGCTAGACATGTGAGCACATAAAACAGTCCCTTATGTGCACACGGCAGAAAGCAAACTTGAGAAGCAGGGCAGCCAACACAATTGCTTGATGTAGTAGATTGGTGGTTGTTTACAATAAACCCAAGTTAATGTGTATTAGGTGCTCCAGTTCACGCTTAGATGCATGACATGCACTTTGAAGTTGATTTAAGTTCTTGGTTACAGTACCTGTTGATATTTTGTAAATGTGTGCGTGTCCACACAAACCTATCTAGGAAGTTATCTTGCCTTCAAAATTTTGCCCTTTAATGTATTTTTCTATGCAAGAAATGCCCTCATATAAGGTCATATGAAGCAAGACTAGGGGGAACAGAGGCTATGTAAAGGCTGCACAATGTAGAGCCTTCATGGTTGTGCTTATTGGGCATAAAGTACAGTACACTGTGGCACCATACATGTAATGACACTCAGTCTATAAACAACACAAGAGTTTGAAAGAAGTACTAGAGGCAATTAATGTTGAAGTAGGTTCCTGAAATGCATGTTTGTCATTACAAGTACGTCAGACAGTAATTTGAAGGTAGTGCTACGGGGTAGTGTTAGTGCCGTAACAGTAGCATGACAAGTCAGAAAATGAGTGAAAAAGAAGAGTACATATATGTGGGTAGCAATGCTAGCTTGAAGACCCTGTATCATCTTGCCATGATGTTATATTGACAGTGGCAGCTTGATGATAGTTAATCACTATTACTCTTCATTGAGGATTAAAGTTCATTCATATGTGATCAGAGGCTCAAGCAGATTTTTGTAACTATTCCTGTGCAAGTGCATGAAAAAACAAAAGAGGCAAACACCCATGAAAATTCTAATTACATCATACTGGTATTGAATGAAAGAAGGAAATTTTGAAGGTTTAATTTTTTGTATAACAATAATGAATACCAGCACACTGGTATTAAAATTTGAGTATGAAATTCAGAAAAGAAACATTTGAATTTTTCACCACTACATTAATATGACAATTTGAGTTTGAAGTTCAAAGAGGAAGCATTTGAATTTCTCCAGTTTTTTTTTTTTTTTCTTTCCATACAAACAATGCAAAAAGAGTTCCAAACAAGTTGAACAAAAAATGCACTAGAGCAGAAAAAACGCGCTCTAAATGAAAAACTGCACGACAAGGAACAGCACCAGTTCTTTCTATTGTTTCATCGACGTTACTCTCATGCTCGTTTTCCTTATTCACTCAAACGAACTTGCCACAAAAATTTTTCATTTCAACACAAGAGCAGCTGCAATATTGTTTAATGTTAAGTGTGTTTGCTAATTTGCTGTTGCCTGCTGCATTAAAAGTGTGTCACTTTCAAAAGGTTGCATCTAGTACACCAAGTTAAATGGCCTGTAGAGAATTTGGCTTGAAAGAAATATTAATGTAAAGTGAGAAATTATGTGACAAACATGCGGCCTAGGAAAAGCACAGCCACTTAATTTTAATAAACACATGAATATAAATCCAGATGCACCATTTGCACTAATAAGTATAACCTAAATGATATACTACTAAGGGAACCATGGTTAAGACATGCATGATTTAAGGAAAATGCAGAATTCAGTAATGTTATTGGCAACTCTATAAATGAAGCAGAGCTACTCTTGCACAGAAATGCACAAAAAGCCAGATAGAAAGCAAAATATTGTAAAGCTGCTAAATATAGTTTGTTGTAGTTGCTTCGGAGTTAAATTGAACAATTTATAGCAGTTGTAACAGTGAATCACAAAGTACTGTAAAATGAAGTTTGTTATTTTCACTCAGAACGTGTTGAATATCCACAGTAACAGCCTCTCTTTGAGCACGTGCATAGCTGTTTTCCAGTTTCCACATGGTAGTGCACATTCAAGTAAATTGCACCTGCTTTTGAAGAGAACAAGAATAGCAGCTGACATGAGCACTCTGGATGGACGATGCCAGTAGTGCACAGTCACAGTTTTAGGAAACAAGTGGCAAGCTAATACACATGTCCCTAAGGGAACTAAATGGTACCAGTGCCCCAAAGTGTAAGCGTTGGTAAAGTATAAGAAATCTGAATGTATGAACTAGATTCTGCTGCAAAGCCAGACTGAGATGGCCACCGAGGTAACCGTAGTACTGTTCTTCATGCATGATGTTATAGGTGCATATACATTACTAAAGCAAATTAATAAAAATCAAATAGTGGTGGCTGTGTCAAACGAATGCTGTAACTCACTGTGAAAACTAACTCGCACTTTGTGTTAATTGTGCATTTATCTACACGCAATAGGACCAAAGTGGCCCCACTGCCTACTTTGATGGGGAGAAAGTTTATGGTAGAACATGTTCTAAATGCATTTTGATTGCTGTACAAAACAAATTCCCTTTTCACTCACTTGTAGAGCTGCAACAACCTGCCTGACTTTATATTAAGTTTAGCCACATGAAAGTGATTAACTGATTTCCTGCCTACAAAACAACTATAAAAACCGCAGTAAGATGACAGCACCAGTATTACTTTTATGTAACGGTTCACTAGTTGAAGATATTGTTACCTACAGCGTATGGAACCTGCATGGAAAGCACACAAAGCCTGCACATGCAGCCCGAATCAGCGGCAGTTCTGTTTAGGCAAGTATTTACGAATATTTCCCTGTATGTAAAATAAACATGGTGGTGCACAAATGCATGACCAAGCTAAGGTGAAATTGACTTTTTTTTCACTGAGCACGTCTTGCTAAAACTTTGGAGTTGGTAGTTTCTATATGCAGAAAGTTTATATGCACACTATGCATCTAAATATTAACCGTGCAGTGTTATGATCTACTACACAGTAATCTTTGAAACGCAGACATAATGTCTAAAAATAAAATTAATGCTAGCAAAACTATCCTAATCACTCACTTTGACTTAAATATAATGTGCGTCTGTCCCTTTGAGCATCTCCGGTACAAATCCACTCGTTGTAAATATGTGCTGGTACAAGGAGCACACAATGAACTGAAACAAAAACTGTTCATTGGCACGATTTGCTGCGTTCACGACTCAATTCACTGAATCATTTTCTTTGTAGAAAGCCCATCACAAAGTGCCAAAAAAAAATGTTTCTTTTGACAATGGCTTTCCCAGTATTATGCTGCCTGAAATATAAGCTCTAAAAAAAAGTAGAAGCATTTTATGCACAACACGTCGTGTATCATATATTGGCACATGCGCACCTGGGGTGAGCTATCACTATCTTCTCTATCTAACCGGAACCATTACCCAGCGAGAAGCTCACTACGGTCGCGAGCACAAGCACCGTGTTTCGCGTCACCGCAACGTCGAAAATGTTGAGGAATGCAAATACTTTTGCGAATGCATTGTTTCAAAACACAAAAGTAAATAGCTTTTTTTTTCCTTTTTTTTCCTTGTGTCCTTTTGGCATCATCACATGATGGCGCAACAGTCTTTACGATGTGGTTCACCCACAATCTCTGAAGGATCACTACGAAAACGTCGAAGAGATGTTGATGGCGAAGGGGGAGCTTCGTAGCTCGGTTTGCGAACAGTGGCACTGAAATGGTGCTGGTGTCCATTTTGTCCGAGTGCTGTAGCAGATGCTGCCATTTTGCCGACTATTTCCTGTTGCTGTGAAGCAGAAAGTGTAAGGGACCCCCGACTGTTTCGAAGGTCAGCCCTGTGTTTCTTCAGGTCCGAGAGCGTTCCATTCTGAGGGGAGAAGCCAACAGATGCTTGCTGAGTGTTCACGGTCACGTGGATTTCCACCTGCATTGAAAAACCACAAATATATTGTACTTACTACCTTCATGATCAGGGAGCCATGGATATAGATCCAAAAACTTTTGTTTTCCATTAACAGTTGTATAAACAAAAAACACTCATGAAAAGCAATTAGCAGGCTACACGAGATTATTTTCATGAAACACCAATTTCAAAAAAGGGTATTAGACAAGCCAAGGTGATGTAAAAATGAAGCCAACTAGTGGCTAAACTGCCTTTGAATTCTCACAGAAGTTGACACCAAAAGTTCTATTTAAAACCAGTTGGCCGTTGCCTAAACAGAATAAATGAAGTTATCCACACTTTCAGCAGTGCACAAAGAAACAAAAGAAGTAAACAGTATAAGCACAGCTCTGCTTGCTGTTTAACTTCTCTGTGATCCACTGAAAGAATTGATGGTTTCCAGCGTGCCTACCTTTTAACATCAATTAAGTTATATTTCAAGATGAAAGGAAGGACAGCTTAGTGCAGCTTCTTTCATAGAAAAAGAACTTGGAAATACACGGGGCATATCAAATTTTATGGCTCTACATGCACTCTTTCACGGGAGCACTAAGACTATGTGCACTAAGACTGAAATTAGTGTGCCGAGTCTATCTGTTCATCACTTCCATTACTCTTATGAGTAGAGGCCAGGCATTTAGGCATTAAAATAAGAGTTTTAGGTGCCAAAAATAGGCAGATAAAACAGTATTTCAGATCTCCAGCATCATGAATGCAGTCGAACCCATTTATAAGAAACTTGTGACGCGAAAAATGGTAATTTTATCAGTGGTCTGTGTGGACATACCCTTTAAAACGTGCACTTAGCGACCTTTTTTTTTTCTTCATCGTTTCATTAAGAAGTTTTCAGAGATAAGTTAAACAGTCTTGCATCTTGGAGATGCCCACTGCCTACTCACAAGTGAATTAAAGCGCCTTAGCAACAAACTGTCACCGTTTCACTGAAGCGCGATACCGCCACGTGTAACCATCGTGGGTGGCCATAGATACATAAAAAACAGTATCAGAGAATGTTGCTGCATGAAAGTTAATGCAAGACTTGTTTTTTCCGCTCTGCTGCCATTCTGCAACTGAATAAACGTATGAAAAGTAAGCAATCTTAGTCGCAGCATCCAAATCTGCTTGCAGTGCTCACAGATCTAAGATATCTTAGTCATGTGTGAGCTGGAGCAGGGCATGCGCAAGTGCATGCCCGTTTCCAGTCTTAAAAGGTTTGTTTAAACATTTTGAAGGAGTCTACTGGGTCCTACATAATTTCTTGTTGTTGAAAATGAAGTACATTGTCATCAGTTGGTGCCATAGACCTAACATACCAAATTTCAGAAAATGTCATCGAGCCCACCATAAAAATTTACGAAAATAACATTTAGAAATTGCTAGCATCACGCGCAGAGGTTTCAGCACTAAATTTGAAAATGAAACATTATCTTTGATTTTCTCCGCTAACAATGAACAAGTGAAATAGTGAAATTTGTGACAATAGTGTTCTCGGAATGCAGTTTATCAACATAAACCAAGTCACTGTTTCACTTAGTGTCCCTTTAGAGGGACACTGAAGGCAAATATTAAGTGTATGTTGATTGGTGAAATAGCGGTCCAGAAACCTTGTAGTGCTATTTTTGTGCCAAGGAAGTGCTTATTCTAAAATAAAATCACGTTTTAGGGGTCTGCATTGCACTAGCGCCCTTCAAATTACTTGCCTGAAAGTGGACACTTTCACATTATTGTTACCATGCACAACGTTGCCTGGCTTTACTGCACGGCCACTAACACTAGTAGTAGCAGAGCAAAAGTAGCAGGAGCCACAGCAGCAACAACGGCCCTTGAACAATTTTCTGCCACGGCCTCCGAGATGGCAGGCATGTTTGGTTCAACTAGGCCCCGCTAGATGTCATGACCTATCCAGTTTAACTAGAGTCACTGTATATGCTCCCTGTGGGAGCAGAGTAGCACATAGGTCTACCATCTTGCCTGGTTAGCAACCATAGTTATGCAATGAAGCCACACTGCTTTTGCAGGAGACTTGCTTAAGCCTGTCACCGGTCCCCAGTCAACAAGCCTGGTGTGTCGACAACCAGCGAAGAAAGAAGGAACACCTTTCGGGACTGTGCTACGGAAGGTCAACAGCATTTTTTAGTCTGTTTGGTAACACAAAGCGCAAAGGCATAGTGCTGAATAACATGCACCGCCGCTGCCGCATGGTCAAGTGGCGCCAGCTATGGAAGATAAGCAACAACACACAAACACAAAATATAGGTCCTCGTAGGTTCAAGGAGCGCCCTACTAAGCCTACAGCATTCATTTATTCAGTATGTTTTTTTGAAAATGGTGCCGAATCCACGCAAATACTTTGCTGTCGAAGTTTAAGGACATGTTTAAGGATGAAGTTTAACGAGCTACAGAGCGCACGATGGTCACTCTAGAGATTCCAGATGGACGGCAACTGCTTCTGGCAGTGCGGCTCGTGCACCAGCTTCTCCGCAGGGTATGGTTGCTAGCAGCATTGGAAAACAAATGCGCTATTATGCTATCTAAAAGTAGCATATAATGCGACTAAGTTTAACCAGTCGAAAATGGAACTTTTATACTACTCACGCCATTCCCCATAATATAATAACGTCTGGCTTTTTTTTTTTTCTTTAATTCAAACTGAAACAGACAAGAAGCCTTTTGTCTCTTGATGCATGAAAAGTGCTTTCTTTTTTGCAGCTAGTTTGATTACTAGTGATTAATTGTAGTCAGTAGCTCTGACATCATCAGAATCATTTGCCCCGCCGCGGTGGTCTAATGGCTAAGGTACTCGGCTGCTGACTCACAGGTTGCGGGATTGAACCCCAGCCGCAGCGACTACATTTTCTTCGAAGGCAAAAACACTGTAGGCCTGTGTGCTCAGATTTTGGTGCATGTTGAAGAACCCCAGGTAGTCAAAATTTCTGGAGCCTTCCACTATGGCATCTCTCGTAATCATATGGTAGTTTTAGGACGTTAAACCCCACATATCAATCAATGAATCATCAGGATCATTTCCGAACTATGCCACTCGTGGGGCCATTGTGTGGTACATTTGGCTTAACTTCTTGGTAAGTAGGGCACTGCTGTTGATAATATTGCCATTTTCAACTTTGTCATACATTGAGCTTTCACTCTAAGAAATTGTTATTTGCCTTTAGTGTCCCTTCAAAGGACCCCTCACAACAAAAGTTTTGTTTGCAACATTTTTTTACAGCAATTTGTAGCTTTGCACCAGAAAATGTCGAAATGAAATCGTAAATGCCATAACCCATCATATAATTAATGCTAGAATTGTCCATATAATTAATGCTAGAATTGTCAATTCAGAACAATTTTACAAGCAGTACAAAACGCCCACCTAAATACCATAAGAAACTAGCGCCCCACAACGGTGCAGCACCTAAGACTATGTGCACTCAAGCTTCGGTGACACTGAACGAGCTGTTTTCAAATAGAGAGGTCCGCGGGCAGTGAATAATGAAAAAATGCGGATACTTTGAGCATGTCCCTCTGAGAAAAAAAAGCATTCCTGGCGTAAGCAGCTCAAACCACCTTGAGAGCAGCCCGACGACAGAACAAGAGGGGTGACAAACAATAGAGCTCGCCGTGTGCCAGCGAGAGTATTGCGCACACCCCACAAACGTTCTCCGACGCCGACCATACTTGCTTGACCTCTGCAATGTCACGTGGGGCCCCCTGTCTACGTCAAATCACAGAAAATGTCGATTCGACTTGAGCATTGACCTTCACTGTAAAAATAGATTAAAATATAGACAATACTAGTGATGCCACCGAGGTCTTCCGATTGGGAGCAATTTTTGGAGCAGCAAAATTATTACTTTGGAGCACTTTGGAATAGCAAATTTTATTTCAGAGCACTTAGGAGCAGCGAAATTTTCAGTTTTAGAGCAATCTGAAGCAGCTAACTTCAAATCCTGGAGGAGAAGCAAGTTGCAGTAACATTCAAAGACATGAAAAATTATTCTAAGGCTCTTGTGAAGAGCTAAAAATATTTAGATTCATTGCAAAATTCATGGAGCCAATCATCTTAGAAGCACTCCCTATTTCAGTAGATTATGCATGAATAATAATGTCAAGCTGTTGAGCATTCTGGAAAAACTTGTCCAGAGATTGTTCCCATAGGAAATAAATAGCATACTGGTTGAATAAGATTGTACTTCAAGAAATAACAATATAAATACACCTATGGGGTTATCAGAAGATTTGGTAGACAAATGCTGTGAACAATGCTAGAGACTCACACAGGCCCAAGAGCATTTTCCGAAGATGACTTCAAGAATAAAAAAAAGGTTCTTTTTCTTCACAACTGATTAGACTCCTGGGCATAATGTGACGTCATTCAGTTAGTCTCAGAAAGCCAACCTCCTCTGGCACTCATCTCTGTGATGAAACTACCCAATTTAACAAACTGCATTTTCCTTTTTTTGCTGCAATATTTTTATGTGGCTAGGGAATTTTGTATATACTCAGAAAACCCCCATAATGTGTCCTCTATAATTTAGTGCATAAAAAGAATCTCACAGGGTTTATGCCTACACCTAAGACAATTCGAAGGCAAGATCCATATTGTTTTTAATGGGATAGCAATTATATGGTCATTCTCGACTTGTTTTTGTCGTTGCCAGAGGTGTAGCAAGAAATTTTTAAAAATCGGGGGGGGGAGGGGGCAGTTGCACCTTGATCTGAAGGAGGTGGGAGGGCAGGCGAAAGGTCATTTTGCGCTATATATATGCCATAACAAAAAAATTTCCGAGGTGGAGGGGACACGTTCCTGTCTAGAGCAGCCGAGCTCTAGAGCCTGTCGACGCGGTTGTTGGCCGCGGCTTCTATCTCACGTTAGCTGCAAGCTTCCGTTGATGCTTCATTACAGCACAAAGGCCTAACACGCAGTACGATTACGTTTGGTAGCATTACGGCATCTCCCTTTACATATTTCTTGAGAAACTTCAGCTGGAGCGGCCGGCTGGGTGCTCTGGACCAGTCCGATTCTATCTGTATGTGCATCGGCGTGCAAGAGATGTTTTGGTGGTCTCTAGTCACTCAAGTCACTGATATCGACACTGCGCGTGCACCAAGTATTTGCTAGTGCGTGGACCTTGGAAATGGCAATCCCGTCGCTAGCGCTTCTTACAGGTGATGTCAAGCCTTCTTATTTGGTATAACTGTACAATCGTATTCATTGCTAAGAGCGTAAATGAAACTAACAAATTGCATCTTTTAGATCCGATATCGTGGAACTCAAAAGAACGCTGGCTAAAGGGACAATAATCACTCTAGCTGCCAAAGCTTTCGTGCTGTCAGTTATCTAAACGTGAAGCAGATGTTAGTGGCACAAAGCTTACGAGCAGTCTCATTATGCCTCTAGATAGCGCGTGCCAGCTACTTGAAGCGACGCAGCAGCCACCCCTCCACCCCTCCCTTCAAAAACGAATCAATAAATGCGATGCCGTGAAGCTTTTTTTTTTTTTTTAGCCGTCAGCTATTGACCCTGAAAAGCGAGAGGCGGACGTGTAACAAGGTGTGGCTCAGGGTGTCTACCAATATGCTTTTTCACAATTCCCCGACTTTTCCAGGTTTTCCATGATGATTTGAAGCAAATTTCATGACCTTTACGTCTGCTGCTTGGAAAGCTCTGTGCACTGTAAACAGACCCTTAAGTAATAGAAAAAAATCAGGTACTCCTATAAAATAAGTAAATAAATGTACCACAAGTACTCTGAATGTTCTGAGCGGTAAATATGAAAAAATATGTATATCTGGCCAAAATCAAGCCTCAGAGTGAGAGAGAAAGTAAGTTGCCTGTTTATTGTTTGCAAGAACCAGAAAGCAAACACACGAGTTAAAATTAACTTCAGCTAAAGGTTTAAAGGAGCCCACGACAGTCCTACAATACAGCCATGGTTGCTAGATATCGTAGAAGTGGCACCATTTCATGGCATCTGGGTAAAAGGAGGACGCCGGAGCCCTATCGGTTCTGCCACTGGAATATATTCTAGTTCACTATAATGGTTATGGCCCAGGCCACTTAAGATGTGGATTGGATTAGATCTGATGTGACATGGATTGCTGTATTTACCATTGATTTACATGCCCAACCAAATTGCACACCTTTTGCATATACCTTTCAGAAAAAAAAAATGTAAAAAAACACTACTAGTACTCGCGTATTCCGTGCACCTTTCATTGAACAATGACTAACAACATCGCAAGAGCAGAGCCTTACTGTGTAATTTTCTTTCTTTCATTCTTTTCTTTTCCGCAGCGGGCACATGCATGTTGATGTTTTATTTCTCTGGGCTCTGACACTTAGAATTCGACAAAGTTCTCAGATGCCTGCAATGAAAGCAAGGGTTACCATTTAAAGAGATGACGTTGGGACATGGGCTGGCAAGAAGGAATCTATCAGGGCGTAACAGCTCCCTCGATTCCATAAATTTATCATGGATGCCGACAGGTTAACTTCGTTTGTGTACTCTTCCATGGGTATAAGTAGGGTTGTGCCAATAGTGAACTTTATGTTTGAAGCGAATTCGAAGCGAATAGTGCTTTTGGTCGAATAGTTTTGAATTTAGTTTGAATAGAATATATGACGTAAAAAAAAAATGGGCATATTTATCATGACCTTCCTAACCTGCACAATATTTTTTTAATTAAAGTAAGGCCTCTATGCAAGTGCTTTCTTTTTTTTTCCTGTTCAAAGGAAGTCAAAACAACTTTGATAAGTGGCAGGATTTGACTTTCAGTAGAATGCAAGTGATAACCTGTAAAATACCTAACACTACTCATTACAGTTAGAGTGTACAAGTCCTCAAAACAAGCTTTTAAGCTTAAAAAACGATCAATGAATTTAGGATCATATCTTCATTTAAAGGGTTTTTCAACAGCTTTTCAAGAAGCCATGAAACGGATTCACTAAAGAAGCTTATTGCCTCACAAATTAACCGCCGCCAAAACATTTAGAATGTGTTCAGTATGAGTGGAGTTTTGCGATTTGCCACATGCTGTGATTGCATTCTTTCTCGTACCGCAAAAGCACTTGAAACAAAGCCGGGAGAGACGGCATGGGGAAAGAAAATATGTGACATGCGCGTCGTGACCTTGAGCATTCTTTCTCTTTTCTTTTTCTTTGATTATGCGGCTTATCAGTGTGATTGGGCCTGATTACTGGGGCGCCACAGCCACCCCCGGTGCCCCAGTAATGACCGAGCACCCCATTCGCGAACCAGCCAATGGCTGGTACAATGGCTGTGACGAGCGATTAGTGAGATTGTGGCGTCATTTGCCGAGAGAAGAGAGCAATTTTTATCTGACTGAGAATTTATTGTGAATCCTAGGTCGCGTGCTGCGCTATAATATCTATCTCACGTGTTCTTGGCAGCCTCAACTACTGATTGGCAGCGTTTGCTGACCATGCTCAAGAAGTTTGTGGGGCCCCTTTAAATTTGAAGTGAAGCTTTGTGGCAGAGCAAATTGCCCCTGAATAGGTGCTTTCAGGGCTTAGCAGTGCTATACTGCAGTGAAACCACTTTTACAAGCAGTTACATGGGGATTAATATTGACATAATCATTCTTATGAAATACTTCGAAATATCCAATAATTTAATTTCGAATCGAAGCAAATTCGAATATTCTACTATTTGTTTGAATATTCAAAGCATTCGAATATTCGCACAAGCTTAGGTATAAGGCTAAAAAGTAATCACAGATTTATTAATATTATCTCAAGAAACTGAAATGAGAAATTTAGATGAAGTTACCCAGACTCCACCCTTGAAACACGAGCTACCAACAATAAGTGTGTCGATAAGGACATTTGCCGTCGCATCGCTAATCACAATGATGATAGTAATAATAATAATAAAAGGCATGACATAGCCGGCAAGCCTCCTCTAATGGCACTCTTAGCCGAACCAAAAGGCCTTCAAGCCAAGCCAAATCATGGTCAAGACAAACATTCACATATTTAATGACGTGAATTATGTTGTGGTTTGAAAGTTCGATATGCTATGTGATATGTAGAAGCAACAGACACCAACATAGTGTATGTACAAATAAGGAAGCTAGAGAACGCTTTAGACAACGTGAAGGACAAGTTGCCAAGCAAAAATTTCCACTTATTTTGTTACTTTAGGCTGCCACAATTGTGACAACTAGTACATCGGTGAAACCACTGATTTCAAAAAAAGATTTAACCCCCCCCCCCTCATTCATTATCACCCAGAATCGACCACCTACAAAAAGTTTACGTTCCTCGCTGTTAAAACAGGAGTATGACGTCAAAAAACTACGTGACCTCATATGCCCTCGCTAAACATGTAGATTCTACAGGCCACCAAACTGACTGGTCAAGTGTGCGTGTTCTGGCCAAAGGAAAGCTTGCATTATGCTTGCACCTGTAATACCAGCACATGCAGACAACTGCACATATGCTAAACAGGAGTGATGGGACACTTCCAACAATGCACTTCCGGTGCTTACGTCGCATACTTAGGCATATTTCATTTAACTTTTTTCAGTTTCGGTTTATTGTTTTCCAAAAAAAAGGTTATAAGATCAAGAAATATAAATATACAGACGTGGGTTCCAAAGTAAAAAAAACTGTAGTGAGACGCTGTGCCTTTCTTATGGCTATTTTTGTGAACACGGCTCCTGTAGCGGGTGCCATAATGTCAGTAAACTGTCTTCTTTTGGTTGATGTGTCCTTTTGCATCTTCACTAAGAAGCAACAGTTGCGCACTGCTTTTTTTTTTTACACAACATTTAGCTGTTCACTGTAGTTGCAGCTGAAAGAGTGGCTTTTTAACCTTTGATTTATGGTAATGCTTATTTTTGTGATGGTCGCACAGGTTACAGTCAGTTTCCATGACCATGCCAGATTTTCCAGAAATTCCCCGACTTTTCCATGACATTTCCAGAAGGGTTCAAATTCCCCAACTTTTCCAGGTTTTCCAGGTTGGTAGACACCCTGCTGCTTCACGGGCCTTCCAACACCAGAGCCACCAGCGATGGCCTCACTATAGCTGCGCGTATTAAAACTTAATTCTGGCTGCTCTAACCAGGAGGCATGCTTTTATAAATGAGACGACATTTAAAAAGAAAGCACACGAGAATTTTCAATTTGGACCCTAGCAACCTTGAGTTCGGGCACGGTCTTTTAGGGGCTTTCACTGCCACAGCGATTATAAACGTGGATGCGCTGACGGAAGTAATTAGGAAACAGCTTCTGTATGATGATCCATGGATAAAGTACATTAGAGAAAAAGTGTCAACGCGTTCCCACAATTTATATGTTGGTCTGGGAACGCAAAGCACGGAAAATTAGATCGCGATGTCCAGACATAGATGTGACAGACACTCTGGCGGCACGCATGTAATTATTAGTGAAAATTGCTTTATTACATGCCGCGCAACTTTTCAAACAACCTATCAGCAGCGTTCTAGGAACAGACGTCTGCCGATGAATCGCCGCCACAGTTTCACGCTACCGATTAGACTAGACGTCACGAGCCTTTGCGGAGATGACATTTCCCCATTAAGCAGACTCAAACAAGAGAGTTTCGTTGACACGAAACACAAGATCGTGGATTTTAGGGCGCACGCACGACAGCTGTTTATTTAGTGTAATAAAATGGGTACATGACTATAACTTTGCTGGCACTGCGAACAAGGTGCACATGTATTGACGTGCCGACGTAACCAATGTCGGTGATAGACGCTTCCAAATCCAAGTTTGGCGCAGTTTGGCACAATTTTCGTTTATGACAGGATGGCGCAGTAAATCTGATTTGGTGCCCTTTGGTGCAGTTGGTGCAGGAGTGGGATCACTGCAATACTCATCACAAATAATCAGTCAGGAGGGCACCCCTGCATGCAGGACTCTCAAACAATACAAGCACCTCAAATTTCCTAATTTGATGTCAGAGGTCCTTTAAGGAATGATAGACTTTTCTACACAGTTTTTAGTGATGAAGGGAAAAAAGAAGTAGTTTCATGTCAGTGTGTTCATAGCTGAACACGCTGCTAGTGCAGATTTCAGACTACGCATCCTACAACATGCTAAATGCTGGCGAGATGGGCCTCTTTTTGAACTTGCAACAGAGGAGAAGCATGCGTGCGAAAGACCAGGCTTCTCAGGGCGGCCAAAAGAGTAAGAAATGCGTGGCAGTGCTTTGTTGCATGAATGCAGGCAACATTGAGATAATGCAGCTTAAGGACATAGATAAGTCCAAACAACCTAGGTACTCTTGACAGGGAATTCGCCTCACTTGTTTATTTGAACTAAAGAAACAAAAAAACATGAACACTTATGCATTTTTCTCTACAAGTTTCTTACAAGCTTGCACCAGAAAATGGCAGCAAAAAACATAACTATTTTGCTTTTCACTAACCAGCGTTCGGCCATCTAAAAGAAACTAACTTCAACAAATTCATCATGAAGTTCCTACCTGTGAACACTATGAGCCGTTTGCAGTATATTTCAGGGTCATTTTGAATGCCCTGAGACCCCTATTCAAGTTCATCTTTCACCTTGAATAAATTTACTAACCAGAGAATTAATGTATACACTCCGTGCGGGACCTATTGGGGGCGCCTTGAAAGGCGCGCGCAGCGCCACTTGTGGTGTGGCGGACGCGCAACGTTGAGAGTCGTAGCAGACAGCAGCGCCTCATTGCTTTGATAGCTATTGGCACAAGCGCCCGTGGCTGGCGGGTTAGTGCGTGCTTCGAGAAGAATTTAAAGATATCGCAGGGGGACAATCTTCCGCGATCCCACCATGAATAACTGTGAAAAACTTCACGAAAGCGGCCACAGTTCTTTGCGTTAGTGAGTGCTTTGCTGCCCGTCGCCAGGAATGACGGCTAAACGCGTGTCAGGTGTGCATAATGCATGAGGCTTGCTGCATAACTATCGCAGCAAGCTGTCATTCTTTCGAACTTAGATTATTATCGGTCCTTGCTCACTGCCCGCGTACTTGCAAAATACTCGGAGCGTTTTGAAATATCGATGGCTCCATGGCCACTCACCGTTAAAACTGGCGTGCTCGTTTATTGCAGCATCATGCCACGGCGATTTTCAGCCACAGAGTCTTGCGAACTGCTTTGCTTGAAATTGTCGCGGCATCATTGTCGCTCATCATGATCATAATCTTTACCTCGCCGCTCGCGCGGCTCATGCTAAAAGCTTGAGGCACTGGCGAGAAAGAAAACGCGAGAAGATTTAGTCCAGAGAGGACGCGCATGCCCCACTCTGTCTTTCGCTTCACATTGTAGAGTGCTGACGACGACGGCACGATCACTTCGGCCACAGCCACGTGTCTCTCATTCACTATAACCTCTTGGGTTGTTTATGTTGCTTTCCGAAACAAACACCGACATGCACATCCGTCGCTACAGCATTCGTAAGGCATCGTTTCTAACCATGTATAGTTCTGCTACACTCTAAGCCCTGGATCATATTTTCCTAACATGCAGATTGTTTAACAGTCGAAGAAAAAGGCCTTTGAATAATCCAAATCCGAAAGATGCAATTCAACTCATTACGTCCGGCGGTTATTTCCTTTAGAGCTACAGCACGTGGTTTTAGACACAAGAGCGTTTGGGATGCCCTATGCGATTTGCTACGCGAGACGAAACGAATTGAATTAAATTGTAAGGTTATGTAACGTGCCCCCAAATCTGAGCACACGGGCCTACAACATTTCCGCGTCCATCGGAAATGCAGCCGCCGCAGCCGGGATTTGATCCCGCGACCTGCGGGTCAGCAGCCGAGTACCTTAGCCACTAGACCACCGCGGCGGGGCTTCCATGACATTAGGCTTTTTTTCGTGAATTAAGTGAATTAGTTCTTTAGAAAATGATCTATTGCTAAAGATTTTGAGATTTAGAAACAAAATCATTTATATAACAAGGCACCGCCCATTTCATGGCCGATCCCCCATGGTGCCTTGCACCAGTTTAATAAGGACCAGCCGACCAACTGATGTACTAGCTTGATGCTATTGAGTGCGCATACGCTGCTGGGTGGCTACTTGTGTTTACGGTAAAATGCTACGTAATTCAGTTCGCCCCTTCACTGATGAACCCATCAACTCGGGAAAGCACTAATTGACCTCGCATTGCACTCCTCAAAACTGCGAACGGTACATGGCAAGGTATAGTAATTATTAAGGTCCATTAAAACGTCCCATCAGCCTTGATCTGAAATAAAATTTCTTGCAAGCGTTTCTTTTCTCACCAGCTCAATGGCAGCAAGAACATCACGCAAGATCATCGCACCTGCAGAGGGCGTCTCAGACCAATTCAAGCATGCATCGGCAGAATACGAGACGGCAAAGAAAATGGGAACTTTTTCGTCACACCTTTTATGTCACACAGCCGTGATCACTTATTTCGCTGGCTAATAATGCAAGAACAACTCGAGAAACTCTGAAACTTCGTTCCCGCAGGACACGGTGTGTACATGTTAGTACAATTGACTATGCAGCAGTTCATGATTCAGATAAACTACGTGCTAGCGAACATTGGGGGAGTGTTTCGTTCTGCTCGGGCTCTCAACGTTTGTCTTTTCTGACCGCCGCGCGGCCGCACGCCAGTCTCAGTGCACGGAGTCTATACAGTCGAGCCCACATATAACGGCCCACTTAAAACGAACTTTCACTTAAAACGAACAATATTCGTGTGACCATGAAAATATACATTGCTTCAATGGCACATAATCGCACTTACAACAAACGTCTCCAAGCGCCGCTGATCGGTTACAGCGAACAGAGTCGGCACTCTGCCGACTTCCCGGAAAACCACTTTCGACCACCGCTCAGGCATTAGCGAGGGGCCCATACATTCTTATTGTTAAACGCCGACCCTGCCTCCGCGCCCCTCTAGTTGAAGCTCTCCCCGACCGACTGCTTTATGTTACGCACCCCTCCGTCCTTTGTCCCCCCGCTACTCTGAGCACCTCGCATAGCCAGAGAGGCCCGTGTTTTCACACTGCCACCGATCTTTTGAAGACCGGTCGGCCATCTACCCTGTTTTTATCGCTGGTACTGTCATTGGCGTCGCCGGCCTGGAGTGACTAGACCATTTGCCAACATCGTCGGCCACCAACTGTATCCGATCATCTGCGTCTAATGCACGCACGTACGCTATCCCACCGACTATAATAATTTGCGATTAATTTCGTGTTTAGGACCTGTTCTAGCTCAGTACGCACTTGTCTCAGCATGTCCTCCGCACGCTTGCGGAGGCGTGAAAACGGCTGTTAATTTGCGCAGAATGAATCGCGAAATATCTAAGTCAATGAGGCCACGCAAACTTGTCGGCGCAACAAAAGGATGTTTTGACCACAGCCGCCGATTCTATGAACACCGCCGCGCACACGGATCCAGGCGGCTGTGCTTTGACTTCCGCACGCGCAGGCACTCTTTCAAGTTTTTCTACATGCGAGTCGCGCCTTTCAAGCGAGCTACTGTTATGATCGGCCTTCCTGACATGGCGCTGCTTGGACTTGTGACGGTAGCGGCACAGCGCTCACAGAGGTGAAACCACAAGCGACAATGACACGCAAGCCGTACTTGGAATTTTGCGGTGCAGCCATGTCTCCGCGTATTACCCTTTGAACTTACCCGACCGACTGGCGATCTATTAAAGGGCATTTACAGTCAAAGCAGCTTAAAATGGGTGGTTATGTTTGTACGTCTCTGTTCGTCGGGGTGCCGCGGACAATAAGCCAAGTGACTGAGAACCATCTGCGGATGCATTTTCCACGTTCTCTGCGGTGTCTAATACCGCTGTTTCCACAAGTCATGGTCTGCCTGGCACCACATACTCATCACTGCAACGGTCTACAGAGTTGATTTCCACCTAGGACTCAACATCTTCGTTCTGTGCTGTGTCGTGCGTGGTGTGCAGTGTTTTCTCCCTCCCCATAGGACGAACTGGGCGTGCTTCTTCCCTCTTTCCTTGGTCGGAAAATAGGCGGCGTTTCACCTCCCCTTTTGGGGGCGGAGGTGAGAATGGCAATTTTTATTGGACTGTCCTGGCTTCCATTGTTTTTCATGCAGAGAATCCTGGGAAGGCTAGGACATAAAACGCGAGCGCCGAGGTGCTCTCGACAAGCTCTCACAAGCTCCCAGAAGCTCCCAGCATGCTTCCATCGAGAGCTTCCATGATGCTACCACCATCATTTAACATGATGCCTGTAAATATTGTAATTAAAAGTTACTGTTAGCAGCTCCAGGCTCCTCTCCTCGACTTCTCCCCAAGACTCTGGCTGGCTTTGGTCCTCTGGGCAGAACCCCAGTTACATCACTACCCAACCTGCCTCTTTCCCGCGTGCTTTGGTTTTCAAGGTCACCCTCCCGCCGCTTTCCCTTCTCTTCACTCTATCGCAACACCTTGCCCTTCTCTCGCAAATCTGCTCTCCTCTCTTGATCACAACCCCTTGGCCCATCTCCACTGCTCTACCACGCCAGCAACGCTGGCTCGAATTAGTTTCGTTTTCTGACTAGAAACGGGCCCAGAGCTGTTCCATGCATTCTGGCATGTGCGTCGCGTGTGCGCTTCTTGCTCCCTCTTAGTGTGCGTGTGTGTCAGGATGGCAGACACGAGGACTTGCACGCTTTTTCCTGCCGCTCAACAAAACGTCGAAAGTGTGACCACTTGGCTTGAGCATAATCCGTGCGCTAGGTGCCGCTTTGCAGAGCGCTTTCTCATAGCTGTTGACCACCTGGCAGCTAACTTGCCACTTCGGGAATCCCGGTATTCAGCTAGGGAGATGGCAAATACTTCATGAGCGGCGGTGACGGCTACATGCACACGAAACCGTTTTTGTGAGGCCGACTTCGTCGACATCGGGCCCCTTGCCGAGCCTGAAGCTTCCAAACAGGATCACTCTGGCAGCGATTTGTGGCAGCGCGTCGTCGACTACGACCTGGGAGAGCATGTGTGACATCTGTTGCGATGGTTTAATTACGGCCGATGACAATGCCGACACTGTGGAACCGTGCACGAATTAGGGCACTGTGAATGAAGTACATGGCGAAAGCGATTTTGGGGAATTGGATTGCGAGAACGACGAAACTTCAGAGCCAGTGCCTCACGCCACGGGCCTCGGCGAACGAGCAGCCTGCCGGTTTAAATGAACTAAAGACCGCCCTTATCGCTTCTGCTCTTCAAAATACGTGCATCACGGACTTTTCTGGGCAAAAAAGTTTGTGTTTTCACTTGCAACTTTTTTAAAAGCTGTGTTTCATTTACTACAAACTTCGAGATACAGCGAACGGATGCCGCATCAGGCTGAGGTTCGTTATAAGCGGGCTCGTCTGTACAACGTTTAGATTGATTACTTTGACACTGGGATTAAAATAGCTTGCAGTCGGATTAACTTGAGTTGGAAAACTTGTAGTTCAGGTGAAGACGCAGAATAATTTGAAATGTTAAGCTTTATTGCAATGGTACTTTAGAAGAGTGTTTTTAGGTAAAAATTGATTGTGAGGACGAAAATTTGTGGATAAGTTTGCTAGTTGCATTGCATTTCCTAGACATGTCTTGGAATTATTTGACCTCATACACAAGCACAAACTTATCTGGCAAACGCAAATTTTTCGCGGCACAGGACACAGCTTTGACAAGAGGAAATCAAGATCCCAATAATGATTTGCAGATTGAAGGCGTGGAGAATCTCTGAATTAAATTTTAAGTCGAGACTCTCACCATGGATTGCATCACAAATTGTGGGGTCAAGATTTAATTAAAAATTGACTAACAAAGAAAATGAAACAGACTGACAATGATGGTGACAGTGACGCCACCAAGTGTCACCAGCTGCAATCGACACCAGAAAACAATCACGCTCTTAAAATTCTGTGCAACACTGTTGTGCGTGCCAGCAGCATGAGTGATCAAACTGTGGCATGGTTTTACGACATGAAAGACAGAAAACAACGAAATAACATCATGGCCATTTCAGCTAAAAGTTGTTCTGCCCAATAAAGTTGTCGATTATGATGTTCAGCTCATAGGAATTCAGGGTAAGATTATTTTGTGACCTCCTAATGAATTTCTATCACTGGGATTCTACTGGGATAGTAGTAGTAGCACTTTGTTTCAACAGCTGTCACAAGCCAATATATTCCGGCTTGAGGCAAGCTCACATATGGTCACTTCCTTCTAGCAATTGCTTAAGCACCCAGCACTTGAGAATAGCAGCAGCGAGACATCAAAATTCTGCATGCCTATAACTCAATACACACCTTGACTGCCTCCGCAGTGCCCCCCTGGTGCCTTGCCGGCATTGGCGAGACCTCAGAGTATGACGGCGGGGGCATCGGGGCTAGTGACCCCAATGACCCTGGGTCAGCCACTCCTTCCAAGCCACAACGACTTGAAGAACTTGCTGCACTTGCCACTTCTACAGCAACTGTTGGAGGGGCCAATGACAGTGGCACAGATGAGACTGCACTGGGTGGGCGCTCATTGTCGCTGCCAGGGCTTGTCAGCGAGCCAGAGTCGCCGTTCAGAACATCACCTTCAGACTTCCTCCTAACTGCTTCTTCATCCTGGGCAAAAAATTTGCAAGGATGACTATTACCCGACTTGATGGTCCTGATTCAAAAGCAAAGTTGAGATTTGTCACTTTGATTGATTGATTTATATGTGGGGTTTATTGTTCCAAAACCACCATATGACTAGGAGAGACGCCGTAGTGGAGGGCTCCAGAAATTTTGACCACCTGGGGTTCTTTAACGTGCACCCGATCTGAGCACAAGGGCCTACAACATTCCATCCTCCATCGGAAATGCAGCCCCCGCAGCCGGGATTTGCACCCGCGACCTGCGGGTCAGCAGCTGAGTACCTTACCTTAGCCACTAGACCACCGCGGCGGGGCGGTTTGTCACTTTGCTACAGGAGTACTGCAGAGCCTTAATGAAACCTATAAAGATCAAGTGTTCAACATGGCATGTAGTGAACTGTGTACTATTATATTTCCATATGTAAAGCATTGCTTTAAGATAACCTTTCTAATGAGTCATGTTGTTAAAGGGCCCCTCACCAGATTCCACAACAAATTCTAGTTAGACACTGGCAATTATTGTGTGTCCGAAGAAGAGCATTACATCACAAGAATTTTTTAAGCGCTTCATTACAAGCTGAGAAAACCAGCATTTGGAAGCGGCACGAAAACATGATGCGAGAAGGCGATCTCGAAACCCTTGTGGCTTACCCCGCGTGGCCTTCACATTCCAGATCTCTTCCTACCCTCTCTGACATCAGAGCAAAAGGTCCCGTGCACATGACGCGCCCAACACGCGAGTGGCATTGTTTTGTTGACCAGCATTATTTTGCGGTTTATGGCCTATTTCTGCAGGATGAATGCATCGGTGTGCACTCGTTTGGAAACGCTGTCTCAGACGTGGTAGAATATATGAGCATAATGAGTGCTCGAATGTGCAAGACCATTAATTTCGTTTCCAGGGCTGGCATCTGCTCGATGCGCTAACCGTGGGGACACAAATGCATGAAAAATGCAGGCACATTAGCCCTGCATCTCGTTGCAATTCACGAGAAAAAAATGAAAGACGCACAGATTACATTTGTATGTCTCATTATTTATCTCGGATTTATTCATCTATTCGAATAACAAATTACTCAAATTACACATGTGTGAAATTATTTTCACTGTGTCATGCGCTACTGTTGGCGATGTCAGAGCACAGTCAACATACAGTCGCACCCCGCTACAATAAAACTTACGAGGCGCGGAAAAAATTTTGTTAAAGCGAGAATTTTATTGTAGTGAAATCGAAAAAATATAGCTGATCTGAGCTAGCAAAACAAAGGTATGCTTAATCTCAAAACTGAAAAAATGTCCACTGCTTCCTATTCTTTCCCAGCAGCATCACGACGCGATTCTCATCCATGCATAGCGAGGCCATGGTGAAAAGCATGCTGAAATAACGCCGAAAATTGCCTTCGTGATTGTATTCACTCTATCGCAACTCTTTGCCCTTCTCTCGCAAATCTGCTCTCCTCTCTTGATCACAACCCCTTGGCCCATCTCCACTGCTCTGTGACGCAAGCAACGCTGGCTCGAATTAGTTTCGTTTTCAAACTAGAAACGGGCCCAGAGCTGTTCCATGCGTTCTGGCATGTGCGTCGCGTGTGCGCTTCTTGCACGCTCTTGGTGTGCGTGTGTGGTCAGAATGGCAGACGCGAGGACTTGCGTGCTTTTTCCTGCCGCTCAACAAAACGTCAAAAGTGAACGAACCAAACAGTTGCAGTAACACATTAACACCAGCAGCTGTCCGCCGTCAAAAGTATCAGACAACATTGAGATAGAAGCAGGGTATCGTGGAGCGGCGACATTTGCATTATTCTATGCCATTCTTATCATCCACCACTCGCGGTGTGCCGATTTTGTTGATAATGCGGATGAAGAGCCGCTCTGATTAGTTAACACACTGGCCAAGCGCAAACATAATGATAAGCATCGGAATCGGAAAAGGCATCGTTCCGAGGTTGCACCCAGCACCAGTGCATGCTATTATCGCCGAATGAGCTCGTTTTCATCGTGACACCTGTCGAACAAAATGCGTTAAAGGGGCCCTGCAACACTTTTTCAAGTAACCATGGAATAAATTCACTAGAAGAGCTTATTGCGTCACGAATTCTACGCCGTGAAAATTTCAAGAATCCGTCCAGTGGGAATGGAGTTACAGTGAAACCTCGTTAAACCGTACCCGCGTAAACAGTAGTTTCGTTTTAGAAGTAGTGAAGTCAAATCCCCAACTCGGCGGCCATTGAACATAATGCATTTTGTATCCGCATAAGCCGTACCAGCTTATCGCGTATGTATCGGTTAATAAGTAGTTTTTCCAATTTTCGTTGTGCACTCGCCGCGGCTTGTCGTCCCCCACTGGCTGTCCCGACAGAACAGCAAGCCCCAGAGATCGAAACACGCCTAGCTTGTTTGTGTTGATGATTATGGCGGCTGTGTTGATGGGCGCCATCTCTTGGATTTTTCTGCAACAAGAAGCACTCGGCTGGCTAGGCTTCTGGTGTTGTCCACCCGATAGCGCTTTTCACAAACACGCAAACACGATGTGCACTTGCTTTGCTTTCTTTGTTCTTTTGGCGCCGTGCATACGTGTTCTCTGGTTGATCCGTGCCGTACAGCTCTCGCGTAGTTTTTCACGTGTTGTGTATGTGTACTTGTGCTGCTTCGTCCTTACGTCATGCCGAAGCTGGGACGCAGACAGCGATGTGCAGACATCTCCGGACATGTCCGACGAAGCCATTGTTGCCTTGGTTGTCGAAGTGTCACCAAATGATAGTGATGAGGACGACATGGAAAGCGACAACACGGGTGATCCAGGGCCGACAGTGGCCGAAGCTGCGCATTGGGTCAGCATCATGCAGGTATTTGCCAAGAAGAGGGGGCTGGCGGAAAAGCTGGCTCACAGCATAAGTGAGTTTGAGGCCGCTGTCGTTGCTGCTAGGCCACCGCGACGTCAAATGAAGATTACAGACTTCGTCACGCGAAGTTAATAAATTACTGCACGTTTTTTGTTCTTTCATCGCACTCCCTGAAGGTTTCTTTTTTTGACAGGTAAGTCAGCGACCTGACGCTATTTCGGTTAAGCAGTACTACCGTTTAGTACGTACTTTTTCCGAGCTCCGGCCAACTACGGTTTAACGAGGTTTCACTGTACAAAATTTTGTCGCATACTGCAATTGCGTTATCTTTCCTCTCGTCCCGAAGAAAGAGCTGGAAGCTAAGACGGGTGGCAGGGAAAAGTAACTACCGCGTCTCGTGACCTTGAGTAGTTCTTTTTTTCTTCGAATGTGCAACTTTTCCAGTGTGATCGCGCGCGCGCGAGTGGACAAGTAGCGGCCGGCTTCCCGCGGCGATCTCAGTGACTTGATTTTTCAGTCACAGATGCACAGACGATTTTTCGCTCACAACCAACAGGGCTGACGCCGGCGGCGGACTTTCTGCGACATGAGCTCTCTAACGCTATCACGTTAATACACAGTAACACAGGTTTGCCATTATGCCCGCAGTTGTAGTTCCAAGTTAAAAGTTAAATAACTCTAACAGTAACCAGCACCTATGACTTGCAAATGATCAGATTTCTTGGTATTACTGTAATTCATTTATTACTCTTTCTTATCAGTGATGGTCACCGTGATTACATTGCTTATATTAAATCAATTACATATACTAACTGGTTGGCATCTAATTCACAAGACAAGATGTAGCAGGAAACCCAGCTTATAGCATATTTACAGTTGTTTAAAGTGCAGCCTCATGGATGCTATGTTCCATGAGACAAGCTCCAGCACTCTGTATTTGTTTCCTCAACTTGGCAGCAGATTGTGTACCCTTTGTCTGCATTGCATTTAAAATCTTACTATTGTTTTGTTTTTCTTTTGTCATTTGATGACTTCCAGCCTTTCTTTTAAATTTTTCCATTTCTGCACGGGTGCTCAGAAGATTAGTGAAAGTGTTTTAAATCCTGGTAGAGTATGCTACAGGGACTGCATATACGTACATGCAATGTTTGACACTAGTAATATGTATGTACACCTCGATGTTTATTGGGAAACTACTATGAAGTGCATATGCAACCGTAACTGTACTTTTGTCTCTTTGCAACCATCTCGTGCATATAGTTGTGATTAGGCTTAATAACCTTCACACAAAGTGTAATAATTTGAAGGCTTTGCTCTTGAGCTTACCGTAAAATACCGATCAAAACCCCCCTCCCCCCCATCACCCCGCCACTCTTTGCCGACTCACCCCGAACTGCCGAAACCGAAACCACGCCAACGGCTACGATCTTGCCTAATCCAAAATTAAATCCAAAAATTGGTCATGTAACCACGTTGACCACATTCCCTGGCATTGGCACGACGCCTGCCATTTTGTTATTGTTGTTTGTAGGTTCCGAACGTGACAGTGGCGACTTCCGACATGCAATCCTATACAATTAAAAAATCAAGTCATACAATGGCATCGCCAGGCCGGAAGGAATGTGTGGCTCCCCGAGTGGGACAAGAAGTTCGAGAGCTTACTGCAACAAAACTTTGGCACCGCCAAGCTTCAGCGTGAGTTGAGCAACGTAGCGCTAGTGTTCAGTGAGGAGGTACACGAAGCTCTTTTTGAGTTTCTCGAGCAGAAAAGGAGCGCTGGACGTGCTATTAGTAACAGACTTCTCTAAAATGAAGCTGTCATAATAGCCCGCAGCTTGCAGCTAGGAAATTTTGCTTCGTCGAGCCAGTATATCAAGAGGTGTGCGGTTTGGAGTGATGATGCGTCAATCCAAAAATGAGAGCCAGAAGACTCCTGACAATTTCTCAAAGGCAGTAAAGGCATTTCGCGCTGCTGTGGATGGCCTACAAGCACGCCATGACTACACACATTACAACAGTTGTAATATGGACCAGACGACGGTCCAAATGGACTTGCCGACAAGCAGGACGAACAACCTGGTTGGGGCGAGCACCGTGCACATTGCCAATACTGGCTGTGATCGCAGGAGCTTCACGATTGCAGTGGCAGCATGCGCAAGTGGCCACAAACTACCAGCTTTTATCGTTTTTAAGGAACAAGGTGGAAAGATATCAACCAAAGCGTTCATGAGCCTTCATATACCAGGTGAGGGACGAAGTTTGTGCATTGGGATTTTTTTCTTTTTGTTTTCGCGGGGCAAAGTAACAATTAAGAAAATGTGCTCAATTACAGTGACGCCAGTTGACTGGACTTTTTTTTTTTTTGTAGCCTATGTTCACGTCACGGCATCAAAAAATGGTTAGATGACATTGGATAAACTGCAGGAGTGGCTGGCAAAGGTGTGGGGGCCGAACAACGACGATGTGCGGCGGCTACTTGTGCTTGATCAGGCACCAATCCACAAGACTCGGGCGGCAAAAGACACAATAGCGGAACGTGGCACAGACATTGCGTATGTGACTGCGGGCTGCACAAGCCTACTGCAGCCAGCCCACATCCATTGGAACAGGCCATTCAAGGCGAACCTTCGGCGTTCTTGGGAGATGTTCACGAGCGAATAGAGAAAGAAGTGCTTCTCTGATAAAATTGCAAAGAAGGTCAAATACTAAACATAAAACATCACATTTTAGTAATTCAGCAAATAATTTTTTGAAGCAGTAATTCATAACTCTATCATCGGGGTTCAATGTCCCAAAACCATGATATCATTATGAGGAAAAACCATAGTAAACAGATCCAGAAATTTCGACCACATGGGGTTCTCCATAGTGCAGCTAACGATCAGTATAAGGGCTTCAAGCATTTTTGCCTCCATCAAAATCACAACCACCGCAGTAGTTCATAACTCTCAGTGATTACGTTCTGGAATGATGATATCGTAACTACTTACTGTTGTTTCCATTCTAAGTATCAGTTAGATGTCTGGCACCAACGTTGCTCTCATGTGTTTCGCTTGAGCTAGCCAGTAAACATAGGAAGAAGGTAAAGAACTCAGTGGGACTGCCTTTATCAGTTGAAACAAAGATTCCAGCAAACTTATTGTCATGTATGCGATAGCGCCACAAATTGTCGATAGAGCGGCCAGCCCAGCTGCCAGTAATCATGTGACCCGACTGCATCATCATCATCATCATCAGCCTGACTACGTCCACTGCAGGACAAAGGCCTCTCCCATGTTCCGCCAGTTAACCCGGTACCGTGCTTGCTGCTTCCAATTTATACCCGCAAACTTCTTAATCTCATCTGCCCACCTAACCTTCTGTCTCCCCCTAACCCGCTTCCCTTCTCTGGGAATCCAGTCAGTTACCCTTAATGACCAGCGGTTATCCTGTCTACGCGCTACATGCCCTGCCCATGTCCATTTCTTCTTCTTGATTTCAGCTATGATATCCTTAACCCCCGTTTGTTCCCTAATCCACTCTGCTCTCTTCTTGTCTCTTAAGGTTACACCTACCATTTTTCTTTCCATTGCTCGCTGCGTCGTCCTCAATTTAAGCTGAACCCTCTTTGTAAGTCTCCAGGTTTCTGCTCCGTAGCCAAGTACCGGCAAGATACAGCTGTTATATACCTTCCTCTTGAGGGATAGTGGCAATCTACCTGTCATAATTTGAGAGTGCTTGCCGAATGTGCTCCACCCCATTCTTATTCTTCTAGTTACTTCAATCTCGTGGTTCGGCTCTGCGGTTATTACCTGCCATAAGTAGACATAGTCTTTTACAACTTCAAGTGCACTATTACCTATCTCGAAGCGCTGCTCTTTGCCGAGGTTGTTGTACATTACTTTCGTTTTCTGCAGATTAATTTTAAGACCCACTTTTCTGCTCTCCTTGTCTAACTCCGTAATCATGAGTTGCAATTCGTCCCCCGAGTTACTCAGCAATGCAATGTCATCGGCGAAGCGCAGGTTACTAAGGTATTCTCCATTGACTCTTATCCCTAACTGTTCCCATTCTAGGCTTCTGAAAACCTCCTGTAAGCACGCGGTAAATAGCATTGGGGAAATTGTGTCTCCCTGCCTTACACCCTTCTTGATTGGTATTCTGTTGCTTTCTCTATGAAGCACTATGGTAGCAGTTGATCCCCTGTAGATTTCTTCCAGAATGTTTATATATACTTCATCTACGCCCTGATTCCGCAGTGTTTGCATGACGGCTGATATTTCTACTGAATCAAACGCCTTCTCGTAATCTATAAAGGCTATGTATAGTGGTTGGTTATACTCTGAGCGTTTCTCTATTACCTGATTGATAGTATGAATGTGGTCAATTGTTGAGTAGCCTGTTCGAAATCCTGCTTGTTCCTTTGGTTGATTGAATTCTAATGTTTTCTTTACTCCCGACTGCGATTTAGTATAAATCTGCAGGTCTAGGCTGCCGCCCTGGCTCACCCTTTTCATTTGCTGTTGTACCGTCATACTTGCGACAATATGTAGCAATAAATCGTTTTGCTACTCTACGTTCGCCTCCGAACTTTGGACATCACATCTGGTGACGAAGTGATTCGAACCTTCAGCGGCGTTGGCAGAACAGAAGAAAGGTTCTACCTGTTTGAAGTTCCTGGGGGCGGTTGCCGACACATAGCGAGCTACTGGAACAGCAGGGATGGCAGACCCAGTCACGCAAGTGGTAGGAAGAATTGGCCACATGGAGCCTTTTTACGACTACTCAAGCGACTGGACTTCATACGACGAGTGGTTGACATCGTTTCTCCACTTCAACAAAGTACCGGAGGCAGACAAGGTTCACGCATTCCTGAGCCTAATAGGGGCGAAGACGTACGCTCTACTCAAGTCACTTACCGCCCCTGACCTTCCATCAAGCAAGTCGTATGACACCCTCAGGCAATTTCTTGGCGACCATCTGGCACCGAAGCCTTTCGTAATTGGTGAGAGAGCCAAGTTTTATCGACGGTCTCAGCGTGAGACTGAATCCATTGCCGATTTTGTCACGGAAGTGCGTTCCCTCTCGAGTTCATGTGAGTTCGATAATTTCTTAGACGAGGCTCTGAGGGACAGATTCGTTTGTGGTTTACAAAGACAAGATATTCAGTGAGTGCTGTTTGCTAAAGACAAGAAGTTAACCTTTCAAAAGGCCGTCGAAAAAGCTTTAGCATTGGATTCAGCAACAAAAAGTGTAGCAGAAGTGCATGGTTCAACAAGCGTCTCTGACTTACACCATGTAACTGCACAAAAGCCGGGGCATAAAGCAGTTGCAGTAAAAGATGCCAGCGAAAAGAAAGCGTCACACGTGTCGGCGGTGCGGTTCTTTTAAGCACATGAGCAAAAACTGCAGACATGCGTCGGCGACGTATTTCGGCTGTGGCAGGAAATGGCATATCCAGCGTATATGTCAGTCTGATAAGAACGCGAAGTTATCTCAGGCGCGAGCATGCAGCCTGAAAGTTCTTGACTGGGCCACAGAAGTGATGCTAAACGGCATGACGTGCTCGGCAAAAGATGCCATAAAAGTACGCCTGTTGATAAACAAAATTCCACTGGAAATGGAGTTGGATACGGGAGCAGCGGTATCCGTAATTTTTCGCAGGCAACTGCAACAGTTCTTTCCCTCTTTGAAGTTGCACACGACAAGATTGCGTCTACGCACTTACACAGGTGCATTAGTCGAACCAGCAGGAGTGGCTGAAGTTGTTGTTGAACATAATGGGCAAAGTGTTCTATTACTCTTGTATGTCACTGAGCAGGGAGGACCGGCACTTCTGGGCCGAGAGTGGTTACAGCACGTGCACCTCGACTGGAACGTTGTATTTTCCTGCAACAAGCTCTGCTCGGCATGGGAGCCGACAAACAAGGAAGCAAAAGTAGAGGTTAGCAAGCTTTTGCAGAAGTACAGTAACCTTTTCAAGGAAGAATTGGGATGCATCACAGAGGAGAAGGCAGAACTCTTTCTCAGAACGGACGCTCGTCCAAAGTTTTTGAAGGCGCGCAGTGTGCCTTTCGCACTGGTTCCAGCAGTGGAAAAAGAGCTTGACAAAATGCAGCCACGTGCGAGTATGCTACACCGGTAGGGCCTGTGGTAAAGAAAGACGGAAACATCCGCCTATGTGGTGACTACAAGACTACTGTCAACCCTATGCTAGACACTGATCGCTACCCCTTACCATGTGTTGAAGTTTTCGCTGCACTCAGTGGAGGAAAAGAATTTTCAAAAAATGACTTGAACAGGGCCTATCAACAGGTAGTGCTAGCGGAACCGGCGCGTCGTCTTCTGGCGATAAACACGACGAAAGGACTGTTCGCCGTAAACCGGCTACCTTTCGGCGTGTCTTCGGCGCCTGGTATTTTTCAGCGAATAATGGACACCATGTTTAAGGGTCTGAAAGATGTTGTATGCTATTTGGACGATATCCTAGTGACCGGAAGGACTGGAGTCGAACACCTAAAGAACTTGGAAGCAGTTCTAACCCGTTTGGAAAGCCGAGGAGTTCGACTAAGAGCTGAGAAATGCGCTTTTTTTTTTTTCCAGAAGGAATTAACCTACTTGGGGCACAATTTGAGTGCAGATGGCATACATCCCACGACGGACAAGATTGATGCCATTGTAGCCGCGCCAGCACCGGAGAACAAGCCGCAGCTTCGTTCTTTGCTCGGAGCCGTAAACTACTACGGAAAATTTATACCTCAAATGGCTATGCTAGCCCATCCCCTGTACAAACTCCTGCGTGACGACCAAGCTTGGGCATGGACCAGCGAATGTCAAATGGCTTTTGACGACATTAATGCTGCGTTGGTATCCCCGGAGATGCTGGCTCACTATGATCCGCAAAGATCGCTTCAAATGGCTTGCGACGCATCTCATTACAGGGTAGGTGCAGTGCTTTCTCATACTTTTGCTGATGGAACGGTTCGCCCTGTTGCTTACGCTTCAAGGACTCTGTCCGATGCTGAGCAGAAGTATAGCCAGATCGAGAAAGAAGCATTAGCAATCATTTTCGACGTTAAGAAGTTTCACTACTATATTTACGGCCGTTTGTTCACGCTGATAACGAATCATAAACCACTGCAGACTATTTTGGGTCCAAAGTCTGGCATACCAACCTTGGCAGCAGCAAGGCTTCAACGTTGGGCAGTGACGTTATCTGCCTACACGTACACCTTAAAGTTTCGACCGACAAACAAGAATCTAGAGGCTGACTGCTTGTCGCGCTTGCCGGTTCGTCGGGAATCTGCTAATAATGCAGAGGAAACGTTCTACTCGTTACGCTTGCAATCAATGCCAGTGACGCACAAAGATATTGCACGTGCAACATCACATGACCAGCTTCTTTGCAGAGTACTCGAGCTCACAAGTACGGGGTGGTCTAACTTTACGGACGATGCGGAGCTCAAGCCTTTCTTCGAAGGGAGGACACAGCTGACCACACACCAAGGCTGTCTCCTGTGGGGAATGCGTGTAGTGGTGCCTGCAAAGCTGAGGTCTCTGGTGCTACAAGAACTTCACAACGGTCATCCAGGTATTGTGCGATCCAAAGAGTTTGCCCGCAGCTATGTTTGATGGCCTTCAATTGACGCAGATCTCGAGTCTCATGTCAAAGGATGCAAACCTTGCCAGCAGCAGCGTAGTGCCCCTAACAGTGCTCCTTTGCACCCATGGTCATGGCCAACATCCCCTTGGAAGCGAGTACACATCGATTTTGCTGGGCTTTTGTGGCATCACATGTTTCTAGTTGTGGTTGATGCACATTCTAAATGGCCAGAGGTGTGCATCATGAAAAACAATACTAGCACGGCAACCATCGATCGTCTTCGCGAAATGTTTAGCTGTTTCGGTTATCCGGCAACGATCGTGTCGGACAACGGCCCACAATTTAAGTCTGTTGTGTTGAGTTCCAGACGTTTGTTTGAGAGATAGGAGCGCGCCACGTCACAACAGCGCCTTATCACCCAAGTTCGAATGGCTTGGCAGAACGTTTTGTTCAGTCTCTAAAGACAGCCGTGAAGAAAGATTTAAATGCTGGAAACCTGCAGGCTAGCCTTGACAGCTTCTTGCTTGCTTATTGGAATACACCCCACGCTACGACGAAAGAAGCGCCGACTAACCTTATGTTCGATCGCCGTCTTCATTCCAAACTGGACATTCTCAAGCCAGAATTAGAAGAATTAGTTCGCCACCAGAAATTTATTCAGTCCAGCCTATACAGCTCCAAAGCTCGACAATTTGCTGTAGGCGACGGTGTTCTTGTTCGAAATTACAGGGGACCACCCTGTAGTGCAGCTTCCTGGTACTGTAGTGCAGCAGAAAGGACCTGTTTCGTATGCCGTCAAAGTACACATGCCACGGGGCCTGGCCGTGTAGCATCGTCACCAAGATCAGCTTCTCTTGGGTGCAGCTGACGTCTCAGACGGTGAGGAGAACAAGGACACCTTCGGGGAGTTCTCGAATGCCATTGCGGAGACACCTACGGCAGTGCCCGCAGCCTCCGAGGCAGCACCACCAGTACGAAGATATCCAGTACGCAGTCGACGAGCGCCAGATCGCTACACGCCATCTTAATTTTGTGTAACTGTAGCTCCCCACAATTTAAACGTGAGGAAATGTGTTGTATGTGATAGCGCCGCGTATTGTCGATAGAGCGGCCAGCCCAGCTGCCAGTAATCATGTGACCCGACTGCGATTCAGTATAAAGCTGCAGGTCTAGGCTGCCGCCCGGGCTCACCCTTTTCATTTGCTGTTGTACCGTCGTACTTGCGACAATATGTAGCAATAAATCGTTTTGCTACTCTACGTTCGTCTCCGAACTTTGGACATCACACTTATCCTATGCATCTCTGCACTGCCTAACCACCTGGAGCCATGCACTCACCTCGTCCTTGCCCAACGGTGCCTGCTGCTCTTGGCGAATGCGGGCTTCTTCTCTGGCCTCACGGCGGGATATCATGCCTTTCTCACGGATGCTTGTTCGTCGCACCGATTGGCTGAGTCATTTGCAAAGAGAGAGGCACAGTAAGAGAACATTCCTTATCAACATAAACACATTATAATAGATAAATCTTCAGGCCACGCCTTCAGAAAACACAAAAGTATCACCGAGAACCATAAAAGATAAACGACTCAGCAGACAGCTGTCACTGAACTCAAGTGCAGACAGGCACCACAGCAATGCACATATAGGAACAGCACAATACCGTAAATTCCTTAAATATGTCAAGCAGAAACACACAGTAAATATTTCAGGGGCTTGTCGAATGGTTCCTGTTTAATTTAAACGTACTCATAAAAGAAATAAGCATGAGGACAGTGCTGACACTGTTTCTTACCTTAGGGCCTATGTTTAAATTTAGCTGCAACCATTCAACATGCAAAATCACCAACTATCCCAGATGCAAACCTTTCTAATATTTCAGAGGCTCTTTTGTTTAGCACTGAAACTAACAGAGTATAGTAAATTACAGTGTTTATTTATTATAGATGACCTTTTAACCCTTGAAGTATTTTTTCCATGCATGTACGGTGGCAGTTTTCTGTCCCGCAGAGTCTTTGTAATACAGGTATGTTTTCAAACCTCTGCTTGAAGTTTTGTACCGTAATGATGATGCATGCTCACTGGAAAGTGTTGCCCCTTCCTAGAACTTGCAAAGCGCATTGGAAAGGATTGTACTACTTTCATGTTGAGATAGACAGAACTGCTTTCTAGTGTCAGCGCATCACGTAGTTGGTGGAGATGCTGATGGGCAACGTCCCTTCGTACTTTCAGGTTGGCCGCGAATCGCAGTAGAGGAGTGGAGAACTTGGCTTCATACTTTATCGACACTTTCTTGCAGGTGCGGTGGAAGCCGATTCCATCTTCATTCATGCTGCTCTTAGTTATTTTTATCACACGCACTATTGTCATTCTCCTTAATTACTGAGTTAACTCTGCCCAAGGCAGCCACATGCAGAGAAAATGCCATGTGTGTTGGCCCACACAACTCATCAGTGCAAGACGAGAACAGACATGAACTATCAGTGCAGACTGCGATAAGACAGTGTGTGCAGACCTTGGTTTCAATTCTGAAATACTATTGAACATACTGATCCTCAATTAGTAGAGCATGTAACGCGTTATTTGAACATCACAGGTTCGGTCTCTGCCTACGGCAAGTTATCTTTTTGTCCACTTTTCCTTCTTATCAAATACATTACAATTACTTCTAATAACATCCCCTATAATTTTCTTGGCATAATTGTCTGTAAATTCTCATTAATAATGTGTCTAACAAAGAAAATGAGCTCTTAAATTTAGCCTTTTCTTCATTGAACATGATGCAGTCCTGAGTGATAATGACATCAAAATATTGTTTCTGAATTTTTTTTTATAATTTGTTTTCTGACCACACATTTCTTCATTAAAAAACTGCAATAAAATAATTTGACCTTCTGTAAAACCTTTCTTAAGAAGAATTTAGGAGCTTAGAAAAGGATACTTTATGACACTGTAGCACAACAAACATGAAACATTGAGTCCCCCCTTCCCATCAAAGAGCACTTGCCTGCGAGTATTCTGGCTTTGTGAACGCCGTAGTTTGTTCGGCTGCATAGCTCTTTTCGTTTCCATTTCGCTACGTAGCTGCACAATTCGTTCCTTCAGGTCTGGATCTTCGCAGATGTCTGCAACAACAAGGAGCACTTCATATGACATGTCCAAGATCCTCCAAAACATGACATAGTATCTGGATTTTATAGCTAAGCGCTCTGCCTAATAACTCAAGCTAATATCAGCAGTAGCACGTATTGCTAAGTAAAGATCCCAGAAGCTGATCATAGTGCTCATAAGACTTATGTGAATACGTCTGGCTTTCCCTTCATAGCATACGAGTGAGGACTCAAAAAGGGAATTCTTCAAGCCTAAGGTCAAAGCACTGTTCATTAAGAAAAACTTGTATAAGCATAACTCATCAATGTGACACAGATAGACATTGCTTTGGACTGGCTGAGCTTGAGAATGTCAATATACTCATGTTAAAACTAGGCAGGACGAATGAAGCAAAAACAATTTTTAGATGCGAAGCAGCTCTTTGATTAGCCTGTGTAACGCTGTCTGTCCATGCCTCCCTGCCAACACGCCGCACCGCACTCCGCTTGCCGCAGGTGTTAGGATGGTGCCAAGTAGGTCACACCTTTTCTTGCAGTGCGCGGTAACATATCTCTCTCTTTAGCCAGCTGCGTGCTTGCTACATGTCACCTCTCTCTCTTGCTTCAGCCTCTCCACCGCTTCCAAAGTTCGAGCGCATATCTAGCGTACATTCTTTCGGCTCATTTATCTGCAATAGAGAGGACACCAGAAAGCGAAGGTCCTTCACCTGCCGAAACATGCGCCAAAGCGATTTGGCCTAACCCGGACGTTGCCGGTGTGTCGAAGGTTAGCAAAGCCGATAGTGTTTGCCAATGGCGACGCCGCACCTGCAACACCAATGAGGCACGAACCTAGAAAGCCAAACGCAAGCATCTACAGCGGTACACCAATGACATCGACGAGGCACGAGTAAAAAATTCCGATCGCGTTCGTGCGTAACGCTGCTGCTTCGCATCCCATCAGGGCTCCCTTTGGGAAGATGTCATCAATTTTTTTATTCTACAATTCAGATGCAAGCACAGTACCACTCCTTGAAGGTTGCATTTACTGTGCTTCTGTAGTTCTTTTTTCTAAAGATGACACCACCAATTGACAGTCTGCAGGCAAGAAAGCTGCCATTTGACAAAGTGAAACTAACAGTGAAAGAAATGAAGTGGTGTTTTGCTCCTCAAGAAACAGAATCACTTATTAATTTTGACAGTGAAAATGACAATTTTGAAGCAGAGTGAATCAAAGCATCTTCTTCATTTCAGAATGTATTATTCATGGCAATTAAACTCATATGCCTTAACAAAGACATAAAACAAGCTTTGTATATGAAAAGCATGAAAACATTTTTTTGGAAACACTTTAGAGGTGCCCTATAATTTGACAACTTCAACAAGATGCTATAAGAACAAGCAAGACAAGGTCATTTATTTTGAAAATACAATCAAAGGGCCCTTCACTGGCTACCGTCACAAATTTTCATTACACATTAGAACTTGTGCAATGTCATTCTAGGAAGGTTTTAACAAAATAACATTTCATAGTAGTTAATCATTGGGCAAGTTAAAAAAATTGAATTGTCTATTTACTGCGCCTGCAGCAGGCGAGCTTTACTGCCAAAGCCTCCTTTTGGCGTGAGTAACATGTGTGAGCAGGATACATTTTACCTGCCAAAGGCAATTGGAAGCATCATTTTCATGTGACAAGCCCTGCCTCTTTTTTTTTTTTTTCATTCTCTTTCAGTCCTCCTTCCCAGTATGCGCATTACAGACTGTGTGCAGTAAATGAACTGAATTCAAGAGCACTGTTCACTGATACCAGTGTCACACGGGCACTTTTAATCGCGATCAGGGTGATCCGGATCGGTTTTCTTCATCGCGATCAACTTTATGACCGCTGCTACACGGCCTAAGCTAATCCAGTTCGACCTTGGATCAGACAAAATGCAGCAGGTGGCGTTTACGTGCCGTAAAACATGTCGCTGACAAAACTCGGCATACAATATTTCTATGGTGCATTTATCAGCAATGTTTTTCGTGCAAGAACCGCTCGAACGTCAATAACATTGCATGCCACTACAAAAGTTATCTCATAAATCCATCCTTCGATAAAGTTTTTGTTGCACTTACTTTTATTGCTGCGTGTGATTCTTAACCTTCGCTTTTATTCCAAATGGCCCCTGCTCGTAGCTGTTCAGTAACAGTGAAATTTCAATCTCACTGAACAAGCCAGAGTTTCACTTCTGGCTCATCAAGTCTTCCAGTCACTCGAGCCAGCGGTCAATTATTGCAAAGGTCTCTTCATTCGACCGCAAAGGACGCGTACGTTGCAATGAAATCGTAAAGGTGGCGTCACTCATAATCAGTTTGCTTCGAGGTGCTCCAATAGCTCTGACGGTGCGAGAGTTGAACTAAACTGCGAAGGCAATAGTCGTCTGCTTGTCGTCCGATTCTCTTGTAACTACACGCAGTCGATGCAAATTCTAACGTATGCAATATTTCAAACAATCATGCGGTCGATGCAAATCCTAACATATGCAATATTTCAAACATTTTTTCAAGTTAAACAGTTAAGAATTTGCTTTTTCATAAACATCTAGCTTTTTATAAGTGTTTTTATTAAGCTATGATCGGTTTTCTCGTTTATTGTGCTTTTGACAAGCTCGGTCAGGGGGTGCAGACGACAGCGAAATCGCAATCTGTCAGGCAGATCACGATGCACGGATCACGATAGTCTTGATCCCGGTCATGCCTGATCGTGATTATAAGTGACCGTGTAGCAGCACATAATCTGGATCATGGTTAATCCGGATCGACACTGATCATGATTAAAAGTGCCCGTGTGACACCAGTATGAAGTTCTAAAGGATGTCTCTCACACAGCCATATACTCTCTATCAAGGCACATCTCCCCTGAAAAGAAGGGCATGTGGCCTTATGCTTTCAATTTCAACCATCTTAGTGCCCAACAAGAAAATCATACTTTACAGAACTGAAAACTGTCTACCTATCTGTGCATACCAATTGTTTGTTTGCAATGCCCAAACCTGGTTAAGGGCCCTTTATATATAATAATAATATCTGCAGTTTCAAGTCTCAAAAGCAAGCTATGAATATGAGATGCCGTAGTGGAACGCTCCGGAAGTTTTGACCATCTGGTGTTCTTTAACGTGCACTGAGATCGCACAGTACACGAGCCTCTACCATTTCACCTTCATCGAAATGCGACCACGACAGCTGGGATCGAACCCACAACCTTCGGGTCAGCAGCCGAGCAACTTAGCCATTGTTCCACCGAGGCAGATGCTTCCCTAGCTCTCCCCTTGCAGATACACAAAATCACCTTATGTAAGGAACTCAAGAATAAACAGAATAAACAGACTCTCACAATCACATTACGTGGGACAGTGACAAAAAAAATATTTGGGCTATGCAAATACATACCCCATAAAACAGACACTAAAAAAAGGTTTTACTGGTAAAAGTAAATTAACCTTCTAAGATATTACAAATGCCACTCTTGGCATGAGAAAATATTGGGCTAGGCAGAAAAAGACAGCTGGCGAAACCACCTTGAAGTTCCTGCACTAGATTCCTGTAATGTTGCAGATCTTGAACGCATGGGTTAGGTCTTACCTATCTTTAACTGAGAGAAGCGGCTAATGTGTTCTACTGGAGCCACAGATTTAACGCCGCAACATGTTTAGGGTGCTTTTATTGAACCAATGTGGTCAAAACATGAAAGAAAATATGTTCACATTGCCTACGTTGCACTAACCTAACCAGCATTGGTGTTTCAGATAAAAATTCTGAAACTCTAACCTCAGCTTTCTTTTTCTCTTTTGATAATGAACCAATTTTCATTAAACCAGTGTACTTTACAAAGTACACTTTCTTTTTTCAGGAATATAAAATACACAACAGATATTCGACCTCGCTCCATGAAATTTCAGACGCCAAAGGTTGCAGCAATATGACCCTAACTTGGCATATTGTCTTGGATCTATTTTTTTCTATTCTATTAGTATTAAACTTCGGGAAAATGAGAGCCCATCAAATGCATGTGGTTTAGTATTCCTTTTTTTAAATTAGTTTGAGGTTCTGGAATTTATACGTTAAAAAAATTGATGGCTCGTGCTTCAGCAAGAACAACAAAATCCCTGCAACGTGTATATAGAGTGCATAGTATATAGAGTGCATTGCATAGAGTGCAATCAGATGCCGGTGTATTTGGCATAGTACATTCATGTGACTATTGTTGTACGTAGTCTCAGAAATTAAACCAGCCATTTTCTTTGAAACAATGCAGTTTTTTCAGTTTTTTGAGACTCACGAGGCTCTAACAGATGTTGCTATGAATTTAAGAAGTCTGTTCATGTTTTCATTGTCGTTTCTGACCCTAATATGTAAACTTAGGAGGAGGAGGATAATGTAGACAGTAAGCATGGATGCTCTCTGGCAACATTAAGAAGCATGGAACGAAGGAAATGTGGGGAATATGGCTTCTGTTTTGATCCAGAAAACAGTTTTTTTTTGTAAAGTCCAAAGGCAACACACCGCATAGTTGTAATGCAGACGAAGGACGACACAGTGTAGTCGCTATGCTTTGTAATTGAGTGGCCATCTACTGAAAAGGGGAAGGAAAAAAAACTCAGTGCCACAGCCAACCCTTTTTAGCAGCTATGACAATGGCATAGAAGGGTCTGAGCTATACGACCAAGCTGTGAATAACTACATAATTTTCATGCCTGAGAAAGAGTGGTACCAGCCCCAACTTACCCAGGTGATCGAAATGGCCGCAGACAATGCATACAGGGTTGGCTACTGCACTGGAGGTTTTTGCAGACCGCCTATGTGCTGCCTATTTTCCTTTAGTCACATAATAGCAAGACACTGATTGAGCCCTATACCCAGAAGTATCAAAAGATCTACAGCAACCACTGTGCTTGCTTTTATTCATACAGACATTTTACACGAAGCTTGGAAAACAACTGACATCTACCACAGAACATCACAGAGGTGTTGGGAAAAGTGTGATGTTATGCTTTTCACAAAGCACTGGTGCTTCAATAAGTTACATGGGCAAAGTTAACTTTCGTATTCATTTAGCAAGGGCCCCACATACTCTATTCTTGCATCAGACCAGCTTTTCCATTGCTATGTCGAGAGCACTGCATACTTGCTACAGTATCATATATTCTGAAAAAATTCATGAACATCTATGAAAATTTGCACGAATCATTTTCTATTGCAGTTACTGTATATACTCATATAATGAGCACACCTTTTTCTTCGAAAAAACGAAGCAACGTTAAAAGTGCGTTTATTATGTGGGGTTAATTTTATGAAAACTTTTTCGGGATGAGCAAGAAATGTGGTAATGCAAAAAAATAATAAAAAAAGTAAGTAGCTTAATCTTTTGTGATTCACATATGTATACTCTGCTAGTAAATAGTAGGAAACAGCTTCCTTGTGCGCTTCACATCTTTGGTGGTTCGTGGGGCTATTTTCCGCAAGCTGTCCCCATGTCGTTCAAGCAGTCCATAAGAGAGTTTTGCAGCTCTCTTTTCTAACAATTGTTTACCCCCAGTGGTATCTCCTGTGACCTCGAGGGCGCCCAGACGCGTGCGCTATGACGACCACATCGACATCGCAGCAAGCAACCAAAATCGCTGCAAGCTACCACCAAAGCATCAAAGCAAACCGTTGATAATAAGATTAGCGACAAAATACGGCTGCCACCACACTGTCCACATGAGAAGTGACTGTAGAAAAGGTCGCCTATATCTTGCGTTTTTTTAAGTACGTACGGATAACAAGTATGAAGAGTAAATTGCAACCTAAACGAGAATCAGGGGTGCTACCATGTTGCGGAAATCGTCATGCTCTTTTCTGGGTGACAAATAATTTTCTTCTGATTTTTCAGACATTTGCGACATGCCTGCAACTCGATAGCGATGAATGGCTCTTGGTGACAACCATGGCGACAGCAAATCCCATTGTTGTCGCTCGAAAGTCGCCTGCATGTGGTTGGGCCTTAAAGTTTCATATTTGCAGAAAGCAACCATTTGTTGGCGCGGGCAGTTTCGTGACCTTCGCTTGCTGTGTGCTGGTCAGCTATGATGTCTTTACCTTTGCCCTGTTCGTGAACCTGGCTGTGGCACGCGATTAATTAAAAAAGACAGAGGATGTGCCATGCACAGATAAAAAAAAAAACTGCGCGCGGCAGACGAAACGGAGTCCTACTTAGAAGGCACAGGCCTCCAACTCTCTCCAAACAAATCAGAACTGTTACTGTACAGGCCGGCCAGGCAAGGCGTTAGGAGACTTCCACACCTCGACCAAATTCCCATCTCCCTTTTTGCAAGAAATGGACAGCGCATTCCACGAGTAGATTCAATCAGAATCCTAGGACTACTGATTGACGCGAGAGGGTGTAACGCCAAAACTCTGACGCACATCACGGCCAAAACCGAAAGCATGCTGAGACTTGTTGCTAGAGTATCAGGACGCAGAAAGGGACTAAGTGAAGCCAACCTACTTCGGATCCATCATGCCTTCCTAATGAGCCACATTAATTATGTAGCATCGGCGCTTACCTAGACTAGAACGGAAAAAAATAAGCTAGACACTCTCATCCGTAAGAGCATCAAAAAGGTGCTAGGGTTACCAGTAACCACATGCTCTGACAAATTAAGACAACTCGGTATGCACAACGAGATTGATGAAGTGATCAGTGCCCAGGTGGTCAGGCCCTCGTCAACCAGGGCAGGAAGACGCATCCTGGACGAGGCTGGCATGGCTCCCAGAATGCTTGTTGAACGGGAAATTACCTTATCCCGGGAGGTCCATGAAACCTTTGTGGTCAGCCCATTTCCTCGGAATATGCACCCGCAATACAATGTAGGGAGGCGAAAAGCCCGAGCACGGGCGATATTACAGAACGCCGCCGAGAATCGAGAATCGACTGTCTTTGTCGACGCGGCTCAGTACGGCAAGTCTAGCAATTTTGCGCTGGCAGTCATTGACGGCAACGGGGAATTACGCTCCTCAGCTTCGGTCAGGTTAGCTACGAGCGCAGTTGCAGAACAGGTCGCCATAGCCCTGGCCATGACCGACCACTCACACACCACCGTGTTAACAGACTCACGAGCGGCCATCAAAGCTTTTGAGTTGGGTAACATAGCGCGGGAGGCTGCCTCCATTCTAGAAAAAAGAACAGACCCTGGCACTCACTTAATCTCTTGGTTTCCCGCCCATATGGGTGCGGACGTTCATCAGCACGTACCTAACCTCAACGAGCTTGCCCATGACCGTGCGCGAGATCTAACCCGCCGCGGCGGCATGGAGGCCTTATGGGGTCAGGATGAAATCCAGTATAACGATCCACTCCTTACGTTTAATGAAATCACATCTCACTATCGGCTAAGTAGAAGAGCCTATCCTCTTCCTCACCCAAAGTTAGATAGGTCGCAGTCAATTACACTTAGAATGCTCCAGACGGGCTCGTTCCCCTCGCGGGGCCTTCTTAGTCGTATCTCCACAGACGTTGACTCAAGTTGTCCGGAATGTAATGAAATTTATTGTTCCTTAGCGCACATGCTTTGGCAATGCCCCGCGTTACCTAATGGCCCTCTATCCAGCGAAGCCGACTGGGAAGAAGCACTCCGGAACCCATCGCTTCAAGCACAAATCCAGGCAATCCAGAGGGCCCAAGAAAGGGCGGAACATCACGGTGTCCCAGCCCCTACTTGGACGCGGCCAGCGGCTTCCGCGGGTCCCCGATAGGGGTTCCCGCGAAAGCTCCTCAGGATCAAATAAAGTTCATTGTCTGTCTGTCTGCGCGCGGCAGCGGGTGATAGGGAAGAGGAAGCGAGCCCAGAGAGGTCAGCAAAATAAACACCGAAAAAGACCCAACGGGCATGGAGGCACCAGGTGTCAGTTTGTGGGACTGCAGCGAATGAATGTAGGTGGGTACGTTTATTATGCGGGAGAAAAAAATCCATATTTCAACTACTGAACTTGGGGGCGAGTTTATTATGCAAGTGCGTTCATTACGTGAGTAAATATGGCAATTGAATGTGTGATACGACAGCCTTAATGGATAAAGTTAACAATACAGTTTTCAAGAACTAATCTGAGCTGACTGAGAATCTTTAGTATCCCTTTAATCTCATGGCACTCCATATGAAGTGCCATAAATCTAGGGGAAAAAAATCTGAAAAGTACACTGTAATAGAGATAGCAAAACTTTACCATATGGTGTTTCGCCATTCTTCGTGCGTGCATTCAGATCAGCGCCAGCCTGTACCAGCATTTCCAACACGTCCGGCTGCAGTCAAAACGAAAAGACATCATACTGTGAATATTTTATGTGATTATTATGTAAACTTCTCTCAATATAAGTTGACAAGGTAAAGAAAAAACAGGGGTTCTTTGTTTTGAAGGAATACATAATTTTATAAAAAGCAATGACAGTAAGGCACCTGTAGTCATCTCAGACAAGCTTTACATGAGGTAGAAATATATTGCTATGGCTAATGTAACATAAAAGTGACAAATTTACAAATCTGCCTATTTAATTTTAATGGCTAACTTTCATGCAGTTTTTAGAAAATTTGCAGTGCCCCTTTAAGCTTGACAACAGATCCAGTCTCACACACACATGTGCCTGCACGTACATCTGCACCTAGCTCTACACAACGGTACTTGATTCACAACTGCGTTAATAAATCTGCCAAGTTCAAGCAACTGTCACTGCCTCCTTTGGCATAGTTTTTACTAATTTAGAGGCAAATAAATACCTTCCCTACACATGATGATGATGATGATGATGATATATGGTGTTTTTTGGCGCAAGGGCCAATTGCTGGCCAAAGAGCACCAGTTCATCTTACTAAAAATATGGACAATGATTGTGATAAGCGGCTGTATAAGGGCCATAAAATTCTTCGCGATAAGGCGGGTAAGAACATACAAATAATAAAATGATGACCATGCCGTGAAAGATGTGTGTGGTGTGAATAGACGACAAAAGTTGGTGATAATAAAGACGATGGTGGATATGTATGGCATTAGCACAAGTGCCTCACCCGTTCATACCCTTGCGTCCAAGGGCCGTGAGGCAAGTGCTTTCTTGTGTAACCTCCGCAGCAAAAACCTCTCTAGAGAGGTCGTGCTACGGAATGCCCGGGTATATGATATGAAAATCATGAATTTCTTTTAAAAACGCTAACAATGATTTATGACTAAAAAGCGGTTCCCTACCGACGAACATTGCAGGGTGTAAAGGTATATGTTGTCGGTAGGGTAATGGAAAATGTCGTTTTCATAGAGTTTCTAAGTGTTTGCATTGGATTAACATGTGAAGGACTGTCAATTCTTCACCACATCTGTCACACAATGGTGGATCGCCACCGGACAAAAGATATGAGTGTGTCGTGTATGTGTGTCCTATCCTGAGCCTCGTTAAAGTTACCTGTGTATGACGTGATTTTGATACTGGTAGCCAATGGCCAAGGTGTGGCTTGATAACGTGTAGTTTGTTTTGTATGTGTGTATCCTACTTGCTCTGCCAGTAGTCCCTGAGCTTTCGTTTGATAGACGGCTTAAGATCAAGGGCCAGGATTGATGTGAGTGTAGTGGCGGTGCTTTCGTGGACGGATGCAGCAAGCTGATCCGCCATCACGTTGCCTTGAATCTCACGGTGCCCTGGCACCCAGCACACTACAACATGTTGGTTTAGTGTGTAGAGTGTGCATAAAATGGAGCAAAGTGAGACGAGGACAGGGTTTTTTTTGTTTTTTAAGACTGTGCAGAGCCGTTACCACACTGAGGGAGTCTGTATAAGTTACCGCCTTTTGTATTTGAAATTGTTTGATGTGTTTAGCTGCCATAAGTATCGCGTAAGCTTCCGCTGTGAAGATACTTGTGCCTGGATGTAGAGGGCCAGCATCCAAAAAGGAAGGGCCAACAGCAGCGTAGGACACAGAGGAGTTGGACTTAGAGGCATCTGTAAAAAACTCAGGACGTGTGTATTTGTGTTGAAGTTCCAGGAAGTATGTTCGGATATGGGCAATAGGCGCATGTTTTGTAACTTCTAGGAAAAACACATCGCAGTCTATAGTCTGCCACTGCCACGGTGGCGGGTATGCTACAGGAGCCATTAAACTGTGTTCAAGTGACACTCCAGTTTCTTCAGCTAGGCCCTTCAGGCGTACTGAGAAGGGCTGCCTCATCGAAGGACTGTTTTGGAACAGAATGGAGCTCGACAGATCATTAATAGTAGAGTATGAGGGGTGCTTTTTGTCTGCTTTCACCTTCATAAAATATACAAAGGACATGTAAGTTCTCTGCAGATGAAGCGACCACTCATTTGACTCAACATAAAGGCTTTCTACGGGGCTGGTGCGAAAAGCACCCGTAGAAAGGCGGATGCCCAAATGGTGCACGGGGTCCAGCATCTTCAAAGCACTTTGAGTCGCAGACTGGTAAACAACAGCCCCATAATCTAAGCGGGTGCGAATGAGGCTTCTATACAGGTTGATGAGACATTGCCTGTCACTACCCCACGTAGTACGTGACAACACTTTTATAACATTCATGGCTTTTAAACATTTTGTTTTTAAATACTTGATGTGCGGTACGAAGGTCAACTTGTTGTCCAAGATTAAGCCTAGGAATTTATGCTCCGCATTGACAGACAGACGTTGACCGTTCAGTTCAATGTCAGGTTCCGAATGCATGCCTCTCTTTCTAGAGAACAAGACACAGGTGCTTTTTTGTGGGTTAAGTCGAAATCCGTTTTCATCTGCCCATTTGGAGACCTTGTTTAAACCCAGCTGAACCTGCCGCTCACACATTGCCAAGTTGCATGACTTGAAGCCAAGCTGAACGTCGTCGACATATGTACAATAAAACATATTGCGGGGAATGGACAAGTGCAAGGAATTCATTTTGATAATAAAAAGTGTGCAACTAAGTACACCACCTTGTGGCACGCCTGTTTCCTGGACAAATGTTCAGGAGAGAACACTGCCCACACGGACACGGAATGTTCGGTTTGACAGGTAACTTTCAATTATGTGAAACATTCTTCCGCGCACACCAAGGTGGGACAGGTCTCTTAGAATTCCAAAACGCCATGTTGTATCATAAGCCTTTTGGATATCGAGGAACACAGAGAGAAAATATTGTTTATGGACGAAGGCGTCTCTGATCTGTGCCTCGATACGAACAAGGTGGTCTGTGGTGGATCTACTTTCTCGAAACCCGCACTGAAATGGGTCGAGCAAATTGTTTGTTCCTAAGTAGTGGACTAAGCGGCAATTAATCATTTTTTCAAATAGCTTACAGAGGCAGCTTGTTAACGCTATAGGTCTGTAACTTGATACAGTAGAGGGATCCTTTCCCTGCTTCAAAATTGGAATTATAACAGCCTCCTTCCAGGAGGAGGGGATCACACCTGAAAACCATATGCGATTATAAAGAGAGAGGAGGGTTTCTTTAGTTTTGGAGGGTAGTTCCTTCAGCATCGCGTACATTACGTTGTCAGAACCTGGGGTAGATGTATTACAGCAGCTGAGTGCTGTTCGCAGTTCTGCTAAGCAGAATGGTGCATTATATGCCTCATTTCTTGGGGATTTTCTTTCTAACTTTTGTTTTTCTATTCGTGCCTTGTAATTCTGGAAGGATTTGGAGTAGTGTGAGGAGCTCGATATGTGTTCGAAATGTGTGCCAAGAAAGTTGGCTTGATCCTCCAAGCTTTCCCCGAGGCTATTTACTAGTGGAAGGCAATACGTTTGTTGGCCCTTAATTTTCTTTACCTTATTCCACACTTTTCCCTCATCTGCGTACGAGTTGATACTCGATATAAACTTTGTCCAGCTCTCTCGTCTAGCTTGTCGACGCGTTCTCCTTGCCTGCGATTTAACCTGCTTAAAATTTTCCAGGTTTTCTGCTGTAGGGGAATCGTGAAGCAACGCCCAAGCTGTGTTCTGAGTGGTCCGTGCTTTCCTGCATGCGTCGTTCCACCATGGGACTCTCCGTTTAGAAGACATGCCGCTCATTTTGGCAATACATTTAGATGCGGCATCAAGTATAAAAGCTGTAAAATACGTGACAGCGTCATCTATGGTCAGGGCAGACAGCTCAGTCCATGTCATGTGTGTAAGAGTTCTATACCCTTCCCAATCAGCTGAGCCAATCTTCCATCGAGAAACCTGCGGGGGTAGTTGATCTTTGTTCGGCGCACTCAGGATGATTGGGAAGTGGTCACTACCATAAGGGTTCTTAAGAACTTTCCACTTAAAAACAGGTAAAAGGGACGGTGATGAAATGCTAAGATCTATGGAGGAGTACGTGTTGTTTGCAAGGCTAAAATACGTAGGCTCCTTTATATTTAAAAGACATAAACTAGAAGAGAAAAGGAGCTGCTCAATGAGACGTCCGCGCGCATCACAGTGAGCATCGCCCCACAGGACATTGTGTGCATTAAAATCACCTAGAACCAGAAACGGCTCTGGGAGTTCATCTATTAATGATTTTAGATCACGTCTGTGTAGCTGTTGATGCGGTGGTATGTACACAGAACATATGGTAATGAGTTTGTTAAAAAGTACAGCTCGAATGGCCACTGCCTCAAGGGCTGTTTGGAGCTTCAAATGCTGGCATGCTATATTACGATCAGCTATAATGGCTACACCGCCAGAAGGTACGACAGCATCTTCCCGGTCTTTTCGAAAAATAATATATTGTCGTAGGAAGTCCTTGTGCTTAGGAGTTAAGTGCGTTTCTTGCATACATAGCACTTTCGCGTTAAACTTACTCAGAAGTTCTTGGACGTCATCTAAATTTCCAAGTAATCCCCTTACGTTCTACTGTATGATTTTGTCCATAGTGGGAAAAAAAAGGGGGGGGGGGGAGTGCTGTGTGCAGAAAGGACGGAGATTCGCTCATTTTACAGGGCCTTTGTCAGGCCCTGTAATCGGCGTTCTGTCTTTTTTGGGGCGGTCGAGAGAAGCTCGCCGCTCCTTCGGCGCTTCCTGCACCGTTTGGCTTGAAGTGGTGTCCATAGCCTCTTGCGAGGCACTGGACGCCCGCTCTACAGAGCGATCTGTGCGTCGCTTAGACTTCGCCTCGATCGACGAAGTCTTTGTCCCCACCGAGCTGGGGGTGGATAAAGCCCCCTTGGCCTCGTGATTGCCCTGGCTGCTGCCAGAGCTTGTAGAGGTCACTGGTGTGGACAGGCTGAATGTGGGCAGGGCAGCGCTGGCTGCTCCCGCCGTAGGGGCTTGTGGCATTGGCCTCGGCACGCTAGGCGAGGTCCGGGCAAATGCCAAGGGCCTTTGTGGTGCTGCCCCTCGTTGCACCACTTCGGCGAAAGGTGTTTTTAGTGCCAATGTTAGTGAGACCCGTTGTCTTGCTTCCCTGAATGTGATATTTTCCTTTACTTTTATAGTTATTATTTCTTTTTCTTTTTTCCAGGCTGGGCACGCTCTGGAGTATGCGGGGTGACTACCTTCGCAGTTAGCACAGAGGACCTCATCATGACTACATTCATCGGCACTGTGGCCGGTTGTGCCACACTTAGCACAGATCAGCTGCCCTCGGCAGCTCTAGGATGCATGACCAAATCGCTGGCATTTGAAACAACGCCTCGGGTTCGGAATGAAGGGACGGACATGGGAGTTTTATATAGCCAGTTTCGAGAGTCTCAGGTAAAGTGGTTGAGTTGAAGGTGAGTATTAAGTGCTTTGTTGCTATTTCGTTGTTGTTGCGTCTGATTATGATGCGCTGGACATGTATTACACCTTGGTCTTTCCATCCATCAAGAAGCTCTTCTTCACTCAGTGTCATCAAATCTTCGTCCGATACCACGCCCTTAACTGTATTCATGGTACGATGTGCGCTCACAGAGACGGGGATGTTATCAAAGGCTACGAGATGCGAGAGTTTATTGTACTGTTCCTTGTCTTTTAATTCGAGAAGCAGATCTCCACTTGCCATCTTCGTGGCCTTATAACCGGTTCCAATGGTCTCTCTCAAGCACTTGGCCACAAGGAAGGGTGAGATTGCTCTAGCTTTCGTAGATGATTGTTCGCAGTGGAGGACATGGTATTTTGGGAAAGTTTCTCTGTTTTTCGACCAAAGTAGTGAGGTTGCGTCGGTGCGTACCCTTTTCGAGGCACGATCAGTTAGAGAGGGGGTCGAGGATCCCATGGAAAAATGTGTATTTTTCGGTAACGGCGCCTACCACCCACCACGGAGTCCAACAAGGGGACGTGGCAGAGCATGTGGGCATGTCTGCGCAACGCCAGCAGTACGCAGTTACTATAACCCAATATGGTTTACCCTAGTTTGGATAGCCACACAAGGTTAACCCTTGCCGCCAGGAAAAATTGGAAGTAAAATTAAGTGAGGAGAAGACAGGAAAGATGTAAAGTGAGAACAATAGACGAAGATATAGGGAGAGAGAGATAGGAAAAGGCGACTGCCGATTTCCCCTGGGTGGGTCAACCCAGGGGTGCCGTCTACGTGAAGCCTGGGCCAAAGGGGTGTGTTGCCTCTTCCGGGGGTCCTTAAAGGTCCAATCACCCAGCGTCGGCTCAAACCCCAGGATCCCCTTTTCCCCGGACACGGCAAAGCCACGCACGGCTAGGCGTGGGAGGGAGTAGAAACTCCCCCGTTAGCTCGGGTCCGTGGTGTCGCTACACACCAAACGCCTACTTGCGCAGGCGCCCCTGCGGGGATCTTCCCTACACATTTTGCTTTGCGAAATTCTCTTCATTAACTTAAAGGGACACTGAAACACTTTTTAGAAAAAAACAAGATTACAATGTCATGTGTAATTTCATGTGGCGAACCCAAAAATCAGGTCAAAAATTTGCATAAACTAACTCAATTAACTTTATTTTGCCGAAAACAAGCAGCAGGCGCCACGGCCGCCATCGCGAGTTTCGCCACCGCTGCAACTGGTCGAAGCTCCACGACGTCACTGTCAGGAAGGGAGGGCAGCTGACTGCGCTCGCCGGCAGGCAAAGCCGTGTTTATCTGTTGAGGTGCTGCGCCATGCTCCCTACCAGGTCGCACAACTTGGGCACCTTTTCGTTTCTAACCACAAACACCCCTATCTGTTGAAATCGGGCAGTTGCTGTAAGTATGGCGAACTCTATGGGGCAAAACATAAAGGCAGTATCAGGCTCTGATGTGGCCAGCCTCACAGCTAGTACGTGCATGCTTCTGGTACAGTACTTCAGAGCCCGAAACTGCCTCGATGTTTCGCCCTGCAGAGCAAAAACCAGCTCTTCGCGTGCTCTACAAAGATGTGGCCGCAGCTGTACATCCGTACATGTTTGAGCCAGTCGCCACTTTAAGGGCGACAACTGAAACGGCACAGGAAAGAGTCCCAGCTAGCCACCTTCACTCGTGTCGGAAACAGACTGGCACATATAAGATGTCTGCCAGTGCTTAATTTCAGTGTAGTAAACTATTACAAATGATACGCTTATCAGTGGCTATCAAATTCGATAAGAAACAGCAGCATCAGCACTCTCTTTTAGTCGCGTACTGGCATGGTCCGCGTTAAGCCCAGTCGGCGTACATAAACATCAGCTGTTCGTGGATTTCACAGCTCAGAGTGCAGCATTGTTGATGCAGTTAGTATCGTACTTTGCAGCGGGCAAGGCGCACGCAATGAGTCAGTATGCTACTGCAAGAAGAAAAAAAAAGGAGCCAGACGAGTGCCACTGTTGCCGCAGTGGTGATGATATGTGCTCTGGACTACGCTAAATATTACACAAGAATAGTTTGGCTCATATACTGCAATTGTTTCTTCTTTTATGATACCGTCACTTTTTCTAAATTCTGCACAGTACTACATTGATGATGCGTTAAACTGCAAACGGTGTATTAGCTGCGCTAGAACAACGCGACTGTCGTGTAGAATAGCCGGTTTCGAATATGCGTACTGATATTTTTGAGCAAGTGTTTTCGCTATAGGTGCTCATGCATGCACTGCATGAAAATGGGGAAAGAAGAAGAGTGCTGCTGCAGCCTCGAAATTCGGCAGATTTGCAACCATCACAGCGCGCTTCATCGTGTAGATTTGAAGTATTTTCTTTCAACTGCAGTGGCCCATTTTACAGCCATCTTCTGATCCCGAAGAAACTTGTGAAAAGCAAGCTCTTCGCGACCCTAAGTGCTGCGGCAGCCATATGCCGCGCAGTAACTCGGCATCGCGAGTCCCCTCAATCTTGCAAAAACACAACTAGCGAATGTCTGATGGCGAAAATCTCTAAATCAGGAGAACAATGCAATAGCAAGAAATCCCTGTGAACTGGCAGAACTGATGCTTCGCAAGGCAGCAGATCGCAGCAGAAACAAGGCACAACCGCGAAGTAAACAAGCTGAGCTGCCTGAGCGATGCAGGTGGCCCAGCACATACTCTCTATATTACTCTCTATGGTTGCCCGCCGGGTGGCGGCTCGACCCTGAAGGTGATGTCACCTCCCCACGTCATCTCTCCCGTGCTCCGCCCCTGCGCGCGCACGTGCCGGGGGGGGGGGGGGGGCACGTTCTTTTGGTAAAAGTTTGCTCGCTCATAGCGACATTGTTTAGTCAAACCTCGTGAAAAAAACCTCGGTAGACATGTTGAAAGAGGTCGCAAATGCCAAATTCGCAATAAATTTGCGAATTCATAACCTTTTTTACGAAAAAAAAAAAGGGGTGGGGTGGGGAGGCTGATTCACCAATGGCTGGTTTGTGTTGTTCAAAATAAGGCAAAAAGCAAAGTAACCTGGTACCAACAGAATCTTAGATGTCTACCTGTGCTAAGCATAACATATCTGGGCAAAGTCAATTATGATTAAGCTTCAATTTTACACCACTGAAACACTAGACAATACAATCAAACACAGAAACATCACACAATCAGCACAATATTTATTTTTTGAACTGGGCAGGTGCATCTTTGAATTGCTATCTTGAGCTATATATCCAAGGTCATACAATTATGAGAACTTAGCCTGAAGTTATTCTGGAGTGGGCCATTTCGAATCTTTCTAGTATGTAATTACAACAGTAGAAAAAGAAAAGAAGTTGACAACAAGAAGCCTCACTCACGTGACCCCAGCAAGCAGCTGCATGGATAGGCTGCCACTGGTCATTATCGCACACATCGGTTGACACATGCTGGTCCAGAAGGAACTCCACCACAGACACGTACCCATTAGCTGCTGCAATGTGAAGCTGAAAACAGAAATGAGAATAATGTGTAAACATGTGCATGGGAATGCTTCACCTACAAGAAGCACACATTCCCACAGAAAATACAAGGCATCAACTAATGCCATTCAAAAAATGCATTGTGTACTTACAGGTGTGGCACCTTGTTCATCCCTGAATTCCAGATCACCGCCAGCATCACTTAGGCCCTTTAAGTCACTGAGCATCATTACTTCATTGGCTGCCCTGGTTTCATCAATCATTTCCTGGGTAATGCCTGGAGACCAGGAGGAAAAGAAGCGTTAGCACACTTTCTCAATCCATCAAATATTTATTTTCATTTTTTGTCAACATTATAATCTGCACTTCTGAAAGAAATGTGGCACAAGTAAAATTGTGCTACATGCCACAGGGTATATATTCATGAACTCTTAATTATAATATGAAACACATCATAAGTGAGATGAAAACAGCCAATATGTCATCTTGACCTTCTAAAACAACTTGTCTTGTAAGTTATTATATTAGCCAGGTATGTAATCCAGACACATCACAGCTGGTTCAATGTCCCTAGGTTGGCCAGCTTGCTTTGACAGATAAGCTGCTCAGACATAAAATGAAAAAGGTTATGGAGAATGTTCCACCTCTGCAGTGATATTCATTGTGCAATTTGTAGTGCAGCAGAAAGAATTACTCAAATCTTTGCCATAAAATTATTACAAGAGAGTCTGAGGGCACATCTTGAGCATGTTCAGTTTACACCTTCTCACTTTTAAATGACTTTATAAAAAGTGTGAAATTGATGTAAGCAGTTAGGTGACAATTACAGTAAATTGTCTGCATTATAAGTTAAGCAAAATAAGGCATAATCAATTGCGGTAGCCATAGAAAATGCTCCTTTAAAGTAACGCTTTTTCTCCTCGACCTTAGGCCAGAAAGAATTGTGGAGCTCACTCATACTTACTCATGAACTAAAAGCCAAAGTTGGGCTAATTGGCGATTCATGCTTGGTATGTAAAAACAGAGCAAGAATAGAGACAAGAACTGAAGAAGAGACGATTGATTGATATGTGGGGTTTAACGTCCCAAAACCACCATATGATTATGAGAGACGCCGTAGAGGAGGGCTCCAGAAATCTTGACCACCTGGGGTTTTTTGAGGTGCGCCCAAGTCTGAGCACACGGACCTACAACATTTCCGCTTCCATCTGATATGCAGCTACCGCAGCAGGAATTCGATCCCGCAACCTGCGGGTTAGCAGCCGAGTACATTAGCCACTAGACCACCGCGGCGGGGCTGAAGAATAGATGACAGGTAATCTCTTCTGTAGCCCTTGTCTCTATTTTTGCACTGTTTTTAAATGCCAAACTTACTCTATAAATATATTTTGAGCTTAGGGACTCACTCATACTCAGCCTCGCCCCACATTTTCCTCGGCAGGAGTCGCTCGGACTCAAGCTCACGAAAATTTTCTTCAACCTCACTCATTCCGACTCAAACTCACCAATATATTACTCACCCTGACTTTATGAATATTACTCACCCGAACTCACTCATACTCATGGCTCGATCTAAGTCCGAGTGAGTCAACTTGTGAGCCTAGAATCAGCTTTTTCTATTATGCTGTCAATGCTCTTTAACACCTATATCTCTCGTAATCGGTGCTCTTCTTGGAGTCTTTCGATTGGTACTTTCAAATACGAGTTATGGGGGGATGCATACTAGCAAAGACATTTTTTCTTGAAAGAGATGACAACATAAGATACATTTTTCAAGCACTTCCCGAAATAGTTGGTGGGGGGTTGATGGAGTACAAGGCATCCCCCTATGTAATTCATGTCTCTTATCGATAAATATTGCTTTGATGTACTTGTGAGTAGATGTGAGTATAAACACGAATCCAGGTAAGGCTCATAGTAATGCTGGAGATGAGTCGATAGGACCATGGGTTGGCAAACATAAATGGAACTCACTCAGACTCGCTCAATAAATATATCTTGTGCTTTGGACTCGCTTGAACTCAGACTCGCAAAATTTTCCTGAACCAAGCTTGCTCGGACTCACTAACATTTTCTTGAACTAGACTCACTCAAACTCAAACTCACCAAAATATTACTCACCTGGACTCACTCGGACTCATACTCACAGCTCGATCCTAGTCTGAGTGGGTCCAAGTGAGTCGACTCATGAGTGAGTTCACCAACCTATGTCCTCAGCATATTCGCCAAGAGGTTGGGACTAAAGCACTATCAACCTCCTCCCGGAGTGTCATATGCACATTGTTTTTCAGGTTCATCTCTGCATCACTAGACGCCACATCAAACACGGCTACTCGAATTTTTTCGCACGATGGCTGCTGCAGCATCTGACACAGCAACTGACGCTGATGCCGCAACAGCCATGGCACCATCCAGGCAATGGTACAACAGGCCCATGCATATTGCTACGTGCCAGTGCATGGAGCTGAAGAAGACGAAGCAGATAGACTGGCACGAGCTAATCTGTGTGGCTGGCGCTGCTCGCCTAACCGTCTGTAAATACATCGGTGATCGCTGACTACCCCTCTGAGTCAGTCTCCTTCCCGTAACATATTTGGTGGAGTTGTGCGATCCCCGTCCTCGCCACGGAACTCCGAAGCGGACGCTCCCTCGCGGCTAACAACATGACCACTCAAGACTCGGCTACATCCTCTCCGGTCGTTCCCCCTTCTGCCCGACCTGTCAACCCAGCGCCCGCAACAACTTTCGTGACGCTTCCCGCGCTCAAAGACCCCGGCGTGTTCTCGGGCAGCCAGGGTTCCGACATCGACCAGTGGCTACGCCTCTACGAACGCGTCAGCGCCACTTACAGGTGGGATCCCACCCTTATGCTCGCAAACGTCATCTTTTATCTCGACGGAACCCCTCGTGTTTGGTTCGATAACCACGAGCATGACATAACAAGCTGGGACAGCTTCAAGGCAAAGATCCGTGAGCTTTTTGGCAACATCTCTGGTCGTCAAGAAGCTGCGAAAAATGAGTTGTCGACTCGCGCACAATCTTCCACGGAGCCTTATATTGGTTATATTCAGGCTGTCCTTTCACTATGCCGCCAAGCTGACGAAAATATGTCTGAACCTGAAAAAGTTGCCCATATCCTAAAGGGTATCGCCGACGATGCGTTCAACTTGTTGGTATTCAACAATGTGTCTTCTGTTGATGCGATCATTCAAGAATGCCGCCGGTTCCAACAAGCTAAAAGCAGACGCATCTCCCATCAGTTCCAGCGCCTCCCGAACACCACTGCGACGTCCTCGTGTATCGACACATATCATCCACCAGACACCTGTGACAACTTGACGCGAATCGTCAGGCGGGAGCTTGAAGCGGCTGCTCCAGCTAAGGTGGGACCAACGTCCCCAGACCCCTCCCCGCCAATTACGTTGCCTCTCATTCAAGCAGTCGTCCGGCAGGAAATCGCCAGCTTGGGAATTCACTCCATCTCACCGCCTCCCCGCACCGACTACCAGCCCCGATACACGCCTGCACGTCCCTTCCAGACCAGCTCTCCCTCAACGTTCCGTAATCCGTCCGCATGGCGAACACAAGATGACAAGCCAATATGCTTCTCGTGTCACAGAATCGGGCACATTTCTCGTCATTGCAGAAGTCGCTGGGGTCCTCCTGCACAACCGTCCTCTCGTCCCTTCTATGCCCGTCCTGCCTATCGCCATGAGACCAGCCGCGACCATTTTGCCCATGAACCTGCTTCTGAACACCGCTACTCCCGCTCTCCATCCCCCCAACGTCGCCAGTCCCGTTCTCCACAGCCCCGCCGACCATCTTCCCCCGCCTTCCCACGAGGTTCTCCGACGGAAAACTAAGCGTTGCAGCCCCCGGAGGTGGCGCTGCATCGCCTGGACTGACCGAAAATCCTCTTTTGACGATACCGACAAAACGGAACCTCATAGACGTACAAGTAGACGGCGTACATGTCACTGCTCTTGTCGACACCGGCGCCCAACTTTCCGTGATGACGAGTGATTTTCGCCGCAAGCTCAAGAAGGTTCTCACACCTGCGACCACTCAGTTCGTCCGTGTTGCGGATGGTGGAATAGCATCTATCGTTGGAATGTGCTCCGCTCGTGTGAGCATTGCGGATCGACACACAGTTGTTCTCTTCACTGTCCTTGACAAATGCCCCCACGACGTAATCTTAGGCCTCGACTTCCTGTCCGTGCATTCTGCCCTCATAGACTGTTCGACCAGTACGCTCCGTCTACACTTTCCCGCAACAGAACCTCTTACACAACGGCCAAGTCGCCTCTGCACAACGGGACACGCGCGCCTCCCTCCACAGACACTGACCTACATAGAGCTCGTCTCAATGCCACCAGTTCCCGACGGTGACTATGTTCTGACCCCTATCACCGATGTTCTCATAAGCCGTGGCATTACATTACCGCACACTATTCTGTCCGTCGTAGGAAATTCTACATGCCTCCCAGTTGTCAACTTTAGCTTGACACCTCAAGTTTTGCCACAAGGGATCTCTTTGGCGTTGCTCTGCACCTTAGAAGACAATGCGGTAGATGTTTTTGTGATGGCCGCCCCTTCTGACCCCCACGCTCAACATCAGTCTGCCACTTGCTCCGACAGCGCTATTACTTCGATGATCGCTCCCAACTTAACGCCGCAGCAGACTGATGAGCTCCACCGGGTTCTGCTGTCCTACATCGACGTTTTTGACATCAGCGGCCGTCCGTTGGGGAAAGCTACCGGTATGAGCCACCGCTGGTAATGAGCATCCTATTCATAGGCGTCCATATCGGGTGTCGGCAGCCGAGCGTCACATCATCCAAAGTGAGGTCGACAAAATGCTCGCCAAGGACATCATTGAGCCATCCTGCAGTCCTTGGGCTTCTCCTGTAGTGCTAGTCCGCAAGAAAGACGGTGCATGGCGTTTCTGTGTGGATTATCGACACCTAAACAAAATTACCAAAAAAGACGTGTACCCTCTGCCACGAATAGATGATGCGCTTGATTGCCTCTATGGGTCCCACTATTTTTCCTCCATAGACCTTCGTTCCGGCTACTGGCAGATAGAGGTAGATGAAATGGACCGTGAAAAAACGGCATTCATCACCCCCGATGGCCTATATCAGTTCAAGGTCATGCCCTTCGGCCTTTGTAACGCTCCAGCCACCTTCGAACGAATGATGGACTCCCTGCTCAGAGGATTCAAATGGTCCACCTGTTTGTGCTACTTGGACGACGTCATTGTCTTTTCACCAACATTTGAAACTCACATAGAGCGCCTCTCAGCCATCCTGGGAATCTTCCGTCGCGCTGGCCTGCAGCTCAACTCGTCCAAATGTCACTTTGGACGCCATCAAATCACAGTGCTTGGCCATTTAGTAGACGCCAACGGTGTACAACCAGACCCGGCAAAAATCAGCGCCGTCAAAAACTTTCCTGTACCACGATCTGCGAAGGATGTACGCAGCTTTATCGGATTATGCTCCTACTTCCGACGCTTCGTGAAAAATTTCGCGCACATAGCGAGGCCGCTTACGCAGCTCCTCAAGAAAGAAGTCCCGTTTTCATGGGGCTCCGCAGAGGCTTCTGCGTTCTCGACTCTCGTCGCTCTTCTCACTAGCCCTCCGATTCTGGCACACTTCAACCCTGCTGCCCCTACGGAAATCCGTACAGATGCAAGTGGGCATGGCATTGGTGCAGTGCTGGCTCAGAAACAACATGGCCATGATTGCGTTATTGCATATGCCAGCCGTCTCCTATCCGCCCCTGAACGTAACTATTCGATAACAGAGCGTGAGTGCTTGGCTCTTGTATGGGCGGTGGCGAAATTTCGACCTTATCTATACGGACGCCCATTTTCGGTAGTTACCGACCACCACGCACTCTGCTGGCTGAACTCTCTGAAAGATCCATCAGGCCGCCTTGGTCGCTGGGCTTTGCGCCTGCAAGAGTTTTCCTATTCGGTGGTCTACAAATCTGGCCACCTACACCGTGATGCCGATTGCCTCTCCCGGTACCCTGTCGACGATCCCGAGGACACTGACGAGCCCACGGAGAACTCTATCTTGTCAGTGTCCGACTTCCTTAATATTGGGGAAGAACAGAAGCGTGATCCAGAGCTGCTTGACATCATCAGCCGTATAGAATCCTGCACAAATGATGCTTCCGTCCGCTACTTTGTCATTCAAAAGGGTGTGCTATACCGTCGCAATTTCCGACCAGACGGGCCCGACCTTCTCATTGTTGTGCCTAAGCATTTGCGCCGCTGTGTTCTCACCGAACTTCACGACGCTCCCACAGCTGGGCACCTCGGTGTATCCCGCACGTACGAGCGCGTCCGGCGCCGTTTTTTCTGGCCAGGCCTTGCTCGTTCGGTACGCCGATACGTCGCCACATGTGACCTATGCCAACGTCGTAAGACACCGTCGCTGCTACCCGCTGGCCATCTTCAACCAATTGACATACCCGCGGAACCATTTTACCGTGTTGGGTTAGACCTGCTTGGTCCTTTTCCCACATCAACATTGGGAAACAAATGGATAGCCGTTATGACAGACTACGCTACACGCTACGCTATTACGCGAGCTCTACCGACCAGCTGTGCAACCGACGTCGCTGACTTCTTGTTACGGGACGTTATATTGATTCACGGTGCCCCGAGACAGCTTCTCACAGACCGTGGCCGTACATTTCTATCCCAAGTCATCGCCGACATTCTGCGTTCTTGCTCCACGCAGCACACACTGACAACCGCTTACCACCCTCAAACAAACGGCCTCACGGAACGATTCAACCGCACTTTAACAAATATGCTCGCTATGTACGTGTCGCCCGACCACCGAGACTGGGACCTTGCCTTACCCTACGCAACTTTCGCGTACAATTCATCCCGCCACGACACAGCGGGCTTTTCGCCGTTCTACTTATTGTACGGAAGAGACCCGACTTTACCACTGGACACAGTCATCTCAGCTCACACCTCGTCCACCAGCGAGTATGCCCGCGACGCGATTGCGCGAGCCGATCATGCCCGTCAGCTCGCTCGCGCTCGGCTGATGGCGTCGCAAACCAACCAATGCCGTCGGTATGATGCGGAACATAGAGATGTACATTTCGCTCCCGGTACCCTCGTTTTACTCTGGTCCCCTCATCGTCGGCTGGGCCTATCGGAAAAACTTCTGTCTCATTACACGGGACCCTACCGTATATTGCGTCAAGTAACACCTGTCACCTACGAGATCAGCCCCACCTGCCCATCATCATCTACTATGCGGCCCAGTGATATCGTACACGTCTCGCGGATCAAGCCCTACAATAATGCGTCAGATAACGACCTTTAAAGCACCGGGACGGTGCCTCCGCCGCCGGGGGTCATGCTACGTGCCAGTGCATGGAGCTGAAGAAGACGAAGCAGATAGACTGGCACGAGCTAATCTGTGTGGCTGGCGCTGCTCGCCTAACCGTCTGTAAATACATCGGTGATCGCTGACTACCCCTCTGAGTCAGTCTCCTTCCCGTAACAATATCCCAAAATTTGAGTCTATCACACAACAAATAACAGAAAACAGCACACAACAGACCCGACTGCTCATCCCCCACTTCCCACTTATACATGCAAAAGTCTACACCCTCTGGAAAAAAAAAAAAAACTCGAAACACCACTTTACATGTCAGCAGCATGAGCAGCCCGAACCACTTAAGAAGCAGCCAGCAGCAGAATGAAGATAGTAGAATACCTGTCAAACATTGCACAAACTGCACATCTATGACATCAATAATACCGGTAGAAAGGGCGAAATGTTGCAAATATCCTCGAAAGCCACTGAACACGGTGTACTATTTCTATGTGATGAGCGGCTGCCACATGAAGTGAGCCCTGGCACTTGCTTAAAAACCACATAAAAATATTTTGATGTTTTTCATTAATACTTTGTCAGAGGTACACACATAATCCCTTTGGGGGCTAAATATATTAGATTGTCTACAAATGTGTCATATTCACGCAGCCTAATTTAAAGGAGCATTTAAAGGGACAAAATAAAGCAATAATATGCTGTTTTGTGTGAGTAATTAAATATAATTAGCATACAATAAAGCATGCAATTATTCCACAGCAAGTTATGTTCCATCTTTATAGGAAACGAATCAAATCATACTCTCAAGATGTATGTAAAGTTTATTTCTAGCTGTAATCATTTTGAACAAACAAAAAAAAAATTTGATATAGGTCCTGAAACATGGCCGTCAAACATTGTAGGGCCTTCACCAATGTCATCAACTGCAGTTATATGCAGCCCAGTGAAGTTAAGTAAAAATTCCTTGTCTACGCAGAAGATTCAATGCACAATGATTCTTGCTCTTTCTTGGCCACTATTCTAAAGAACACGCAAAAACAGGTGGCATCCAGATAAGTGGACATAGTGCCTAAAGAAGATATGCAAAAGAATTGAACAACAAAAACAACTAGCATTTGAAAATTTTGTCCCAGTGGTGCTTTCACTTCTAGAAAGTGAAGTCATAGGTAGAATGCATGAACATTTCGAAACTAACAATTCCTTCACTCCTGCTTCCAACAAGAACATCAATAATGATGCCATGAGTTGACAAATGTCAATCTGTATATTGCCACTCACATTTTTTGAAAAAACAAAAACACAAATAATATAACTATAATTTGCGTGAATTAAGTACTATACTTGGGGACAACTTTATATTGGCGATGAAGAGAAAGCTACAGAGTTGGAGAATATAGTCCTACAACTGCGTCAGTGTTTTTGCCATTAAAATCATAAAAACAACACTACTTCACTTTCTATGGATATAAGGAGACACAGCACCAACCAAAGAGATGTTCATACTATTTGTTTTACTTTACAGTTTACGTTTTTGCATCTGTGAAATTATCGCACATTTGATGTGCACCCCACAGTCAAAATGGCTTCTTCGTCTTCAGGTCAGCGCTCGTCACCATCCAGCTATTCCAACAACTCGTCGAATGAGCTAGTGATTAATTCCACTTCCAAATTGCTGTTTAAGCAGACAAAGTAAATAATATGCAATGTTATTATTCAAACACGGCCGTCATTCGATACGCCAGCTGAACCAGACTACTTCACGGAGGAGTACATGTGCAGTAGCTCCGCCCTCGTAACTTTCCCTTCATTCCCAAAAAAAGTTGTGCTCAAGTATAGTCAAAATTTGTTCAGGGGATGGTAAAGTGTAAAAACTCAAGGGAAACTTACCCCTTTTTGCCATCTCCGATTCAATGTAGTCTAGCGTTGGTTCATCTTCGCATATATCGTATGGCATGTTGCCGTCAGCATTGACAGCTAAGAGGTCAGCACCCCTGCAAAAAAATGATTCAAGCCCCCCCGATTTTTTTTTCTCGATACTGAACAGTAGCAACAAACATCAGAACATCTTGCAAAGTAAAAAAGCACCCATAATGACTTTACTAACACCGATATCAGCTTTTTAAGAGTTTAACCACAGCAAGTATGTGTTCGTACACTTAAAGGTGCATTACTTCAAAACATTACAGGAAAAAGTAGTAACAATTACATCTAGTTATTGGGAAGTTCATTTGTTATAGACAGGCACTGCTCATAGCCAGGGTTGATGTAACAGTGTAGTAGATGACTGAGCAAGCCGCAGCGAGCGTCAAAACGCCGCATTGTGCTTCACTTGCATGATCACCTTTTGGTTCACTACCAGGCTTGTACACATTATAGAAAATGAGCCACCACAACTGCAATTACTTCCTTTCAAATGTAATTGCTTAGTTTTTTTTTTTTGCTTTTTTATTTCAGTAACAGTCACAGAAAAGTAACTGAGCAATTACAGAAACAATCAATAACTTCTGGATTATCTTACACCAAACTTTTATTGCTCAAACAAAATAACACAAGTTTACTCAAACTACAACAATCTACTGCAGCTTGCATGGTAGAAAGAAAGCTGGAGGCTTGCGTGAACGTTAGGAGTATTACTGTGACATCTGTAATATATATAAGAAACGCGTGAGCGCATTTCTTTTTGGCACGGCATCGTGTCATCTCCCCAACGTAGAGAGAGAGAGAGAAAGCGCAGCTTCGCATAGCCACGCGTCCTCTAAACATTATTTTACCTAAAACATTAACCACACGTACCGGTTGCAACGCATCAGCACGTGTCTTTTTGGCGCAGTGCCGTGTCTTCTCCTTAATTTAGAGAGAGAGAAAGAGCACAGCTTCGTAGAGTTACTGCATGTGTAAAGGTAGCATATACAGTAACTTTACAGCTTCGCATAGCCATGCACCCTCTACAGACTATTTTACTTATGACATGTGGGCACCGCCATCTTGGGCTGTTAAGTCAATCTTTCGTGTCTTTGTATAGCATGATGCAATATAATAAGGCCATGAAAGATTGTATGTACCAACCCAACTGTTTTAATGTGTATGCGTCTACTACAACAGTGTCTGTTCAGTTGTTAAAAATGCAAAACACAAAGGTTAACAGCATAACTGGTGGCACTGAAACCAATCTGCTTGTGAAATAGTCTACAACTGTAGGAGGAGGGCACAACTGCACTCTAGCGCAGCGCCCCTTCAAAAAAGTCACGCGCAACAGCAGTTAAGCGTGGTTATGCCGGGCACACACTCTCTCGCTGCACCTATTTATTATGCATGGGACGCAATGACTCTGCTGACTGACAGAACATGTACAAAGAGAGAGATATGAAAATAAAAGCCGTATTTACTCGCATAATCCTCCCACTCGCATGATTCTTGCAGCCCCCACATCACCCACCAAAAATACAATTTCTTTTTTTTCCTCGAGTAATTATCGCACCCCAGAAAACTGCCGTAATAATATCATCTGCTCATTCCAGCCATTGATGATGATAGCGTGTGCCATCTGGTGCCATCTTTTAAGCATCAAGCATACTATTACTACATGAAGATTCAATCCAATCCACGCCAAGCCAAAGTGGCAAATGCGCGTTGCGGCGTGTTTTGTATGTTGTGTCGGTAATCTTGTCACGTTATGGGGCGATACTGAAGCTACACGACTGCTTTCAAATTGAAAGCGATAGATGATGCACTAAACAATGGCAACAGGGCCGCCGGTAGGCCCTTCGGAGTCTACGAGTTATGTATTCACTATTGGTGACGATAATTGAAAGTCACCGAGAAGCATTGGGCCTGTCGTGTGCCTAAAACTAGGATTGATAGTAAACTTTATTTCTTCAGAAGGAAACTGCGGACAATTCTGTCAAATAGCCATCGGCCCAATACTGATGTCCTACGCTTCCCTTTTGAGGGCTCCTGTTGAGCAAGGAACGCCACCACTACGCCCGCAACGCCCACAAGCTTTGCGTATAGTATTCTAATTCTCGACTATTTGCTTGCACATTTTGTATCTCAAATCTTGCCTTGTGTTGAACCTGTGCTTTTATTGTTGAGGTAAGTTTTAATTAGTACTTCTCAAAGCTTGCTGTTGCTGGTGTGAGAAACCCGATTTGCGACCACTTCGGTTTCTTTTTCGCTCTGTACGTTTTCGTGGAAAGTTTTCCCCGCATAATTCTTGCACTCCCCAACTTTGCAACAGTTTTCCGCCAAAAAAAGTGCGAAGATTATGTGAGTAAATACGGCATATAAAAAAAGAGAAAGTCAGGCATAAAACGAAAGAAAACAGATAAAGACACAAAAAAGGGGGAATATAAAGAGATAGACAGAAATAGCCAGGGAGAAATAGAAATAAAAATAGTAGAGGAACGTAACGTAAAACCACGCAACACTAGTAACATGACATGTTCCAACCAAAATCATGCAACAATAGTCAACTGCCATGTTTCCGCCAAAATTACATTACACTAAGCATGTGACATGTACCCCCCCCCCCAAACACACACGTCGTTTTAGCAGGGAAGTGACACAAGGCTAGGAGGACCGCCTCTTTCTCGGGACACTCGCTCATCTGTTGCTTTCTCCCAGCCTTGCACTACTAGTACAAGCTAGCTTCGCTGATACCTGGGTCTTCGGGCTAATATAGAACAGTGTTGCCCCAATTTTAATGCGATAGCGTTAAACAGCACATTTCTCCATAAGCGAAAATTCGAGGTAGATGCAGTAAACTATTGGAGCTGTAGGGTGTTAGTACTTTGGCTTTCCTTCCAGCACACTGTAGGTTTCCACCAAAACAGAAGGAAGGCTAGCGATTGTGAGTGAGTGAGTGAGTGAGTGAGTGAGAGCAGACATTGCTATCCCTTTCAACTCTTAAAAGCAAAGTGTAAGGGTCCTCTATTTTTATTATGTTGATATCTTTCGGGCCTGTTAAAGTACTACGAAAGCGTCCGAATTTTCAAGCGCTGCGTTGAACCTTCACCACATCCTGAAGTAAGACCCTGTGCACACTTATGCTGCTAATAATGTAGTTTGCCTGTATTCAATTACACAAACAACATCCGTTCTATATCAAGTCACCTTTTTTGGCAGTACTTCATGGGAATCCACAGAACACAACAGGTCATGTGGCCAGCGATTCGTTTAGAAAACAAGGCAAGCATAACCACACACAGGCAGCAGATACAGCAGCCTACCTAGAGATGAGGTAGCGCACGAGATGAATATGACCACAGGTGGCAGCTGCATGTAGGGGTGTCCACTGCTCGCTGTCCTTTGCGTTCACATTAGCATCAAAGTCGATAAGCAGCTTCATCATTTCCTCACTGTCGTCAATGCAGCACTGCACAAAAGTGGTTACCCAATGACATATCAATAAAAAAAGAAGAGGAGAAAAAGAAAAAAACTCAATAGCAAATTTATTACAGAATACATGCATGAACTGAATTAAGTAGAGAGCGAAGATCAGGATAATATTTCGACAGTCTGATTCCAAAGTTTCTGTTGTATGGATAAAAAGATTACAGATAAAATCATTGACTTCTTATTTTTTCAATGGCAATGAAAGCTGCACTGCCGCAGCATATCCAAGTATCCCTTACAAAAATGGGGGTTTGACCTTTCTGTCACACCCGAGTCACCTGTCAGTCACCCCAGTAACCTTCCTGAAGACTTGACCTATCTGTAGACCTTGTCTAGAAATTTTCTGCCGACACCGAGCAGACGGCAAGCAGACTTTAATGCTTCTGTGCATCCAGAGGGTGTGGGCGTGGATGTATACAACATATATGTATATACCTATATATTTTGGACCACAAGACATTTGATGACAATGTATAAATGGGTTTCACCTTTCAGTCACGCCCAAACAGACCAATCTGTAGAGCAGATTTTCTACAGACAATGAGCAGACAGCAAGCAGACTTCTCTTTTAGTGTGGGCCCTGTGAGTGCAAGTGTGATGTATATATTATATACGTATATATCTATACATTCTGGGTTATGAAATTTTCTATGACAGGAACTAAATGGGCTTCACCCATCAATCACCCTAGTCTGCAGAAAGGCTGCAGCAAAAGCTGGAGCAGCAAAAGCAAAATGGGTGTACCAATTGCCTACTCGAAGGTGACAGCGGGTGACAAAGAGTTTGTCACTTGTCTTCATATCTTCCACATCCCTGGTGACTAATGGTCTGTAGAATTTCTGCAGGTACACTGGAAGTTTTTTTGTAAGAAATTTGTTCTTGTTCATTTTTTCAAATTTGCGTTCATCAGACTCTCTAAAGCTCCCAAGTTTGCAGCGAACAATTCCCACTTTCATAAGTGCGTGTGTGTGCACATGCATGCACACATGTATGCTGGCACACACACACACACACACACAAACGAACAAGCTGGCTTCAGGAAAGGATACTCTACAATGAATTATAGACATGTGGCTAATAAACTCATTCAGATATCTGAGTAGTGTCACCCACATATACGTATATACAAACTTAAGGCGGGTCAAGCTCAAGCTTGCAGTAATGCGATAAGCAAAGTGGCAGCCCCTTCAGCAACGCTTGTCATGCCAGGCTGGAAGGCATTGCGCAGGCACACCCACCACATGTTGTAGAGGAACGAAAGTCAAGTTTTGCTGTACAAGCAGGGGTTATGTAATAAGTACTTGGTATTCACGCAACTGCTAAGCAATGCTGAATGAAATTGTTGCCTCAATTGGACTTCTGTGTTGGACTTGCCAATGACTTGCCAATGAGCTGCCAACAGTGACCGCCTTCAGAAGTGTGTGCGTTGAAAGGGTGGTAATGGTTCGAAGGGGGTCTCTGCCGGCAACACTTGTCAGTGAAAGAAAGAACATGCCACTCTTGCTCTCCCATTTTCACCCCAGTAATTGCAGTCACCATGTTTAAGTAAAACCAGATTTTACGTTTATGTGATGCGAACGAAAATAAGGTAGCCTACATCACAACTGGCGCACCTACCAGATGGCAAGCGGCCCTACACCCTTTGGATCATGTCACCAGCGAAGGTAGAGTTATCAAGCATTATGATAAGGGAATCTGTAGAAGCTTAGCGCGGTTTTCAAATAACCTTTTGACATTAACGTGTGGCCTGAGACTCAAATCGTGCAGGGATGGCGACATGTAGCAAGTGGAGCGCGTCAGCTGTCACAGAGAATCTACCATACTTCTCTGGGCGAAATCCAGCATGCAAGTGGGCGCTGAAACTGTATGCACAGTAGTTGATGCAACTCCGTAATATTCCCTCTGAATGCACTAAACTGCCTCCAGGGGTGCAAGCCAAAACAGAATTTGGAGCAATTTCAGGAGCAGTAAAATGTTACTGCTGGAGCACTAAAATCCAAATTTGGAGCAGGATACAGCAAAAAAAAAACATCCATTTTTTTCATCATGAAAGATCAAACTTGGAGCAGTATTAAAAGCCCTACATTTAGGAAGAAATATGTACAAACCTTTCAACATGACCTAAATTGTGCAGAGCGAATATGACCACTGCTATTTTAATAAAAGTAGTAGTTTTAAACCACCCCACTGTTTAAGCAATGATCCTTAGATGGACTCTGCAAGTTCAAATGTGGTTCTGCCATGCTGGCTACCCTGAAATGAAGGAGGTTTGTCAAACTGAGGAGTAAGAGTGGTGAAAAAAAAAATGTCGCAGTTTTTTTTTTTTTTTAGGGCTGCAGAAATGTCATACACTGCTCTAAATTATTGCCAATAAGCCAGTAATCTTTTTCATACGTCAGCGATCATACTAGTACTCACAATCATGCATCGTGTACACGCTTGAGTAATAAAAAAAAAATATGCTGTGTCCAGTGACTATAATGCTGAAAGCCCCCTTCAAATCTGACTATGCTTTTCAGCAGGGCATTGGTGTAGTGCGGCTAAAAGTACAGCTTAAAACAAGGCCAAGAAATTTTCAAACCCTCCCTCCCCCCCCCCCTTTTTTTTTTTTTCATTCGCGATGGGGTTGGGTTCAAGGCACAAGTTCTCGGCTCGCTTGCAAGGTGCGACCGGCCTGATAAAGTAACAACGGCACGTGCCCATTGGCCAGGCAACAGCAACGGTTATTCGAGGGGACGACGCAGTTCCAAGACAAATATGTTTTATGTGCCGCTTCTATGAAAACCAATGTGGTCGCCGGCAACATCCCAGCACGTCGAGTTTGCTCGCGTGCGGAAAACGCGGCACACGCTTCCAGCTTTTGTTCCCCCCTATACAGAGAGTCCCAATTATCATGCAGCAAGATTTAAAAAAAAAAAAAGAGGAATGGCGTTACGCGAAGCAAAGCTGGTACATATTGTTCCTAGTGTACTGCTAGATGCTACTAGTTATTTCGTTATTGACAATTAATTAATTAGTCATAATCATATTCATTACTAAAAAAAGTACTTGCCTAAAGGCCTAACAGCATTGCGTGCAATTTTCAAGCGCTAGCGACGCATGACAGCAACAAACTTGTTCCGTTGCCGTCACATCGCGACGGCTGCAACCAAATGTCGGCGACAAAATGTCATCGTTGCTATATTGAAAACTATCGCGTGCATGTTCATAAATTTCGGAAATGATGTTGTTTGAGGTATAGCGCATCCAGGACGGGACAGAGAAGAAGACACAGAACACATACACGGCGCTAACTTTCAACAATGCGGCTTAATCCGAGAAACAGCAATACTTATGCCAAAACATGGCGTGTCACAACCACGTGCTAAAACCAGAAATTGTTATCTACTGCAACTCATGCGACATCCAAATAATGCAATTCTTTTAATGATAATAATACCGATGGCTTGCTTATACATGAGTCCCCAAACTTGGCAATGAATTTTGCTTTGAACCAACAAGCCCACCGTGCAACCTTATTCGGAAATGAGTTTGAAGTAGGTAGATGAGAACTTGCAATTTATTACTGTCGTGTGTGGCTGAGGAAACCGTAAAAGCATTCCATGATCTTTTTTCTCAATCTTTGACATACCACGACAGGGTGCCCAGATGCGTAAGCGATGACGGCTACGAGGCTTTTCGCATGACGATTTCACATTACAGCAAGCTATCATCATTGTCACAAAACACCACCGAAACATCAAAACAACACGTCGATAATAAGATTTACTACAAAATACGGCCGCCGTCTCTCTCCGCATGAGATGCGAATGTAAAGTACGTGGTCGATACCTTCCATTTTTTTAAACACAAGCAGATAACTAGCATCGAGAGGAAACTGCAACCGAACGAAGGAGCAGGGGTATACTGCCATGACCGGAAATCATCACTCTGGAAATCATCAACGGGCAATGGCTACAAATGAACCTCTGCGACAGCAAATCCTGTTGCTCGTCACTGCCGCTACAAAATCGCGTGCATGCGGTTGGGCCTTAATTACCAAAATGTCAAAGATGCAGATGTGCGCATGTTGAAACGGCATCTGCCTGTGCTACTTTCAACAAGGTACTCATTTTTTCCTCTTAGTAAAGAAAGCCCACGAAATACAAAAATAACATGTGACTAGACGGCTGCTCGCATCAGAAAGAAGTGCCCTCAAACAAGCTCGCTTTGAGATAGCCAGAATCAAGCAATGATGGAAATGTGGAACGAAAAAAAAAATACGGTTCACGCTATCTGCCACTTCCCATCCGAACAAACATAACGGTCTTGATCTTAAGACAGTCGGGCTGTGATCGCTCCAATCAGAACAGTGACCCAGCCACGTTATAATGAGAACAGCTGACCATGAGATATGAATGGTGATAGCGACGTACAATCAAGCGGAAGGAATTCCTGCAAAGATGCGACACATGCTGTTGGCACTCAACCTGTACCCTTGCCAATGTGCAAAACGCTGTGTCTGGCAACGGAAAAGAGGCAAAGTGATTGTGCCCAGTAAGGTTTTTTTTTTTTAGGGCGCTGATTTTTTTTGCAGGTGGAAGCTCAGTCAAGTGTTATTTTTCATATTTTGCAGGCTTTCTTAATTCACACAGATACATGAGCACGCAATTAATTTGGAAGTAGCACAGACAGATGCTGCTTCAACATGTGAATCACATCTGCCTCATTCACAATTTCATAATTAGGCAGGTACTTTCTGAGTTACAAGTATAATTAAAGTAATTAGTTATTAGTCGTTCACAAAAAGAAAACGGTAGCGGCTACTTTAGTATAGTACTGCCCTTATTCGACTTCACAACAAGCCAGAGGTGCGTTGGGGGCAGACCACTTGGACAGTCGATGCACCTGGCATCGCAGAAAATGAAACATTAGGTGTTTCTCATTTAATACTGTACTGTTATTTCCATTAAATAAATAATGCGTACTTCCCAGAGAAAAACAAGCATGCTTGTTTTCAAGTGTTGTAAAAAATAATTATTGAAATCTTGATGCCAATTCTGGAACGCAATGGCAGAGCAATGCATACCCCGATGGTTAAATTTGCCCAGGTTTCACTTTTAACGCCTCCTCACGAAAACTTTTGCGATAAAGTTTGCGTACAAATAAATGAGGCAAGTTTCAATTGAAAATAACCTCATATCACTTTGTTTTACACTCGGAAAAGAATCGTCACAAATCTCAAGAACGTCATCCATCCAAAGCGGATCCGAAGCCTGTACTTGCCATAATTCCCATGGGGGTACAAGCGCCGCTGAAGGAGCTCACGTAGACACCAGCGCCAGATTCCCCTCTAGGTATTCTTGTATGAAAATCTATGGGACGCCCTGTATAGAGGCTGGACATATTTGCTAAAATGCCATAGCCATGTTTGCTAATGCATGTTTCCCGCGATGTGTTATTGACTATGCCGATTCGTATCCGCTGTGGTCAGCGGACTTACAGGCACGTGTCATTGTTACTTTAGTAGGTCGATCACGTATCGCGAGGCCCCTGGCCTAATGAGTTATCTTACACCGTTGTTTAGTGTTAGCATCTGCGCGCTTGGTCTTATTGATACCGTAAACTGCAGGTGGTCTCTATTTCTCGCTCAAGTTAGCGCAACTAAGAAACTTGTGAGGCAGGACAGACCTCATGAGGCGGTGTGGCGCTATTCCAGCAAATTTTTTGGCAGAGCTCGGCGTAAAAATTGGGAATTGTATCAAATTGGCACAATTGGCGCAGCTGTTACTAGCATTCCGATTCAAGTGCGGGTGAAATGTATCTTTATACTTCGAAAGTGCACGTGGAATGTGCATGACTAAATATTGCTCTGTTAACGAGAAAACTGCGACTGTGACCACCCATGGCATCGACTCCGCAAGGAGTTTACAATTCTCCGCAACTTCATACGCATGGGGTAAAGAACGCCGACTGCTTTCTTGCAGCTAGCACAGGCATGCTTCTCATTCAGATATTGATAATAGGCGTCGCTTGGTCTTAAAAGCGCACCCACTGGAAACATGAGGCTGTTCAAATTCCGCAGTCTTACCATATAAAGAGTTATACCGCGAGCACGGTGGAAGACCGCGAGAGTATGGGGGGGGGGGGGGGGGGAGAGGTCATGACGTAAAAACCGAAACGTTTTTTGCAAACCTGGCAAGTGTGTTAATTGTGAGGTGGGTAAAGTTAGACGACGCATAACAAGCGAGAATCCAAATGACGCGATCACAAGGTGTGCCGTAAGCATTCGTGCACAATACCTGATGCAACGCTGTGAGCCCATCTTCGTTAGTCGAGTCGGGACTCACTCCCAGCATCAGCAGTCGTCGAACTGGAAGCAAAAGAAAAAAAAAGATGAGGGGACGTGGAAGCCAGATGACTGTATGAATGCCCGACACAAGCCCCTCAAGCGAGAGCGCAATAGCACACAAGCATGCAGCGAGAATGCTTCTATTCAGAGTCGTGTAACAATTAGGGAAAATTGCAAAAAATCAAAGGTCAAAACATCACATCCAAGGACAAGCAATCCACCAAATTAGAGGCAACGTGAAGCATCAGGCAACCAATGAAACACTAAATACACTAATTACAACACATTTTGCCATTAACACACAAGCCAGCACAATGAAAAGCTTTACTAGCTACGTGCTCCAGGTCTAACTAAGCGATTGGCTTTATGAAAAGGCCAAATTATCCGTGCAACTGAACGGAGTCTTGTTTTTATACGAGTAATGGCAATTTGATCGACAGTGCTTTAAGTGTTACAAAAAAACAACGAACAAAATTCTATATCACAGAAACAATGAACAAAATTTCTATATCAACTAATAAAGAAACATTACAATTACAAGATAGACATTTCTGAAGTTCTTTCATTTTCGTCCGGATATGCAACTCGACAAAGGCATGAGCGCACAATAACACCCTATGTAACCCATAACAACTGCTTTAAATATTCATTCTTTCCCCGAACTATAAACGACTGGAACAAACTAACCAAGACCGAAGTTTTACAGCCATCCTTAACATTGTTTTCTTCTAGCCTCAATAACAGTGTTTAATATAGCATGCTAATTAAGCTCTGTCTCCATAAACATTCCAATTTTTGCATATTTGGGTTATTTTGTGCGTACTTTTGTTTCTGTGTGTTTTTATCTTCCTGTTTTCAAAATTTGTTCGTCTTCATATTGAGCATTCATGTAATTCATGTAACCCACTCTGCGAGAATCCCTAGTAGGGATTGCAGTATTCATAAATAAAAATAAATAAAAATAAAAATGGACCATCTCATCGCAGAAAACCCTGATGGGATGCGAAGCAGCAGCGATGCGCACAGCGTCGACCCGATTGAAACGGGTGTCGACGCGGGTGCTGGAGGAACGGTTTGAAGCGAAACTCTGTGTATCGTTTACTAAAGTAAACGTTTGTTTGAAACACACATACACGGGAGGAGGGACGCGTAAAAGACGCGTTTGGCTTCCTTGGCTTGCGTCTCGTCGGTGTTACTCGCGCGCAGTCTCTATTCTCGAACGCGATCGGCGTTCTTGATTCGCATGTTGTCGGTGTCGGTCTTCCACAGCCGACACTCGCGTTCGGTTTCCCTGGCTCGCGCCTCGTCGGTGACGGCCGGGAAATGTACGCGCGTACTAGCGGGAAGCATGCTCCGGCGGCGTCCCACCCATCGGCGTGATCGCGCGGCAAGCAGCGGCGTGCTGTCCACATTGCCGGCGTCGCGAAACCACGGCCGGGCTAGACGACGGCGCGCGAGCGCGCCTACCCGCGGCTTCATCTCGCCGACAGATGAAGAGAGGTGGCGCGGGTGAGATGATGCCGACGTGAGGAGTGTGCTTGAGCGTTGCGGGCGGTGGAGAGGGTGAATCGAGAGAAATGACACACAGCGAGCGGCGACAGGCTAGGGAGAGAGTGACGTCACGCGCGCGCACTGCAAGGGAAGGCATGGCCTACTTGGAACCGCCCCGGTGCGGAGGGACAGCATTACACAGGCTAGTCAAAGAGCTGCTTCGCATCCAAAACGCGCGCACTTTCGCTACACTACTTGCATTTTAACGCGATAGCGCTATAGAGAGTTCGCGTCGCGGAAAATCATACGTGAGCGAAAAATCAAGAAAGAAGGCAATAAAACAAAGAATAAACACTTGGTTTCATTAAGGATCGAACCCGGGCCGTTCGCGTGGCAAGCCGGTGTCCCGCCACAAAGCCACAATGTGACTTGCAGCTGCTTCGGGAAAAAAACACTACATAAATGCTATGTAGTAGAAGGAGTCTCCTTAACGCATTTTGTTCGACAGGTATCACGACGAAAACGAGTCCATTCGGCGATTTGTAGGCGCATTTGGGAACCTATCAAGCTGCATCGAAAAAGACCGGGATAGTGCAGCCATCGCCGCTAAAAACACACAGGAGCTTTCAAACAGCTCTAAAAATGGACATACTATGTCCATCTAGCGGAAAGCATACTTCTTCTTCTTCTTTGTGGGGTTTAACGTCCCAAAACCACTATATGATTATGAGAGACGCCGTAGTGGAGGGCTCCGGAAATTTAGACCACCTGGGGTTCTTTAACGTGCACCCAAATCTGAGCACACGGGCCTACAACATTTCCGCCTCCATCGGAAATGCAGCCGCCGCAGCCGGGATTCGAACCCGCGCCCTGCGGGTCAGCAGCCGAGTACTTTAGCCACTAGACCACCGCGGCGGGGCTAGCGGAAAGCATATCATGCCTTTCCAGAGGCGTTGATTAAGCAAAAAAGCAAACGCTAGATAATGCGCCGTCATCTGTGAGGCATTGTGAGACTCTATGGCCTCCGAGATAGCAAGCGCACGGCGTGTATTTTGGAGGCCATGCGACTTTTGTTTTAGATCAAAAACCTGTACGTACTGTTCACGCGCGCGCGAGTGTGCGTGCGTGTGTGCCATCTGTGAGACATTGTGAAAAACGTGTCTCGACTACAGCAGAGCGCCGTTCTAGCAGAGGGAAATGACCACACCGCACAGTGACTGCATTACTGTAGATACGTCGCGCTTGCGTGCGTGCGTGCGTGTGCGTGTGTGCATGTGTGCGTGCGTGCATGTGTGTGTGTGTGTGTGTGTGTGTGTGCGTGCGTGTGTAGCGGTTGGAGGGCGCACAGGATTTCACTATCGCGTTCAATTGTTAAAGGCGAAGCTAAGGGTCCCCCATTCTTTTTGTTTCTTCATTTTTCTGCTACTGCGACAACTACAAAACGCGTCTAGATGAGAGGCGAACATGGGCAACATGGAGTTAGTACAGCGCTAACTCTGCGATTGAGGGTGTCGAAGACTGGACCCGAAAATCCTCGAAGTCAGGCTAGAAATCATCCGCGCACCGATCGGTAGGACCACGAAAGCGGAACGGGAGTTCCGAGCACGTCGGAAAAGGGAAGACTGCTTTAGACGAAAAGTGGCCTCACTTCAGTGGCTGACGGGGATTTGGGCCTATAGCAGTAATCTTTCAAAAATGTGACTTATAGGCTATTTGCAGTTTTTCTAGAACAATGAAAGACGTCTCATGGCTAATTCGGAATCAACATTAGCTATACGATCGACAGTGCATTAGAGAATCACGGCAGTGCAGAAACCTTTCGGATTTCAGAAGCGTGTATTGATTCCCACTTTTCGTCGACGACAAATAACAAGTTTCGCCTTTAGGCCACCTATAAGAAAACGAACATTAATTACCACAATGAACTAAGGAGGAAAAAAAATAAGCGGAAGAGCAAGGAGGGTAGCAATGAACTAAAATATCATAGAACAAAATTGGGTAAGTATGATTCCGAGAGGATGATGCCTATGAGTGCACCCTCTCCCACTCCCGTTTTTCTTGCTCTATATCACATTCTGGAAAAACATGCCCGTGCAAGTACGCGTGCAATGACTTCTCGGCAGAAAATGTTCCGACTTCCACATAGGCACGTTCCAAAGCCCAGTGTGCAACGCGGATAGATGAATGAACAAATCAATGTTTTAAAGCCCTTGATTTGGTTATAGACATTAATAAAAACCGTGCGCCTTTTTAGACTCCGTATCAACCAATTGGAACAGAATTGGCGATCTCAAAAAAAAGTGCGAATTATTTTATTCACCGTTTACGCTATTAATGTCCGCGGTTGCATACAGGCTCATCGCTTAAAGGGGTGGTGCCACCGAATTAGTGGCATGCGTGTTTTTTGCTGTGAGCGTTTCCTTCAGCTCCAAGAAGCATGATGCACGCACCAAGATTCGTGTATTTCCGCTAAATATTTCAATATTGCTCTACTTATGTGGACCATTTTCGGTTTCGGTTTCGCGGCGCCGAGTTGGGCAGTGACGTCGATGCATAGATGGCTTGGCCACGTGATCACTCAAGGCTGTGACGCGAATCGTGCTGAACTTCGTCTGCTCTCACACACAGGTGCCACACAAGCGCCAGCAAAACAGAACGCCTTCGCAGGTTTCGATGCGTAACACTTAGCCAAGAAGCGATCGAAACTCAGCGAGTAATACAGCAACCGATGCATTGCTGGTACGTTGGGTACACTCGTTTTGGAGATGGGGGAGGTCACTCACGTCAGTACAGACCCTGGTGTGACGTCAAGACAACTGCCGTTGCTTCTCGTATTCTGAAACGTCAGTGCTGCTGCGCAAGCGATGGGCATAGATCGCGAGAGTGAGCATTCAGCTACACTTTTAAAGTGAATTAAAATATATTGTACATGTTTGTAGGGTCCGACCCTTCGTGTGGAGAGTCCTTGTATATAGAGGAAATCCACAACAAGTTTGGGATAGCCTCGAAATTTGGTGGCACCACCCCTTTAATTGGGAAGGCTGGAGCTGACGTATCTCTATACCACGTAGCACAGAGAGCATGACATTAATGCCTTTGTCCAACTCATCATTGAGTCCCAAAGTGCGCAGTGAGGGGCTCCAGTGCAGTATATTAAAATGGCCATAAGACGGTTACCCCAAAATTTGTGGTTTTCAGGGAAAACCAATAGTAAAGGGTTTATTATACCTATAACAATATGAAAAGTTGGCCGTAAAATGATATTTCAGAGAAAAACCAGCCCCAGAAGTCTCCGCCCGTCAATCCTGCCGACACGAACTTCGAAAAGTGAAGCCCGAACAGGATCAATCCGCTTCCGGCGCAGCGGTCGGTAGTCTGCACTTAATAGAGTTGCGCTTGGCTCCGCCAAAGTGGTGCAGGGGTAGAATGCCCGCTTCCCGCTCAAAAGGGCCGGGTTTGAATCGAAGCCGTGGTAGTGGAGTGTTTATTTTTAAGCGCAACTTCTTATAGCTGTGTTCCTTTCCCTCCCTCCCTCCCTTCCCTCCTTCCCTCCCTCCCTCCCTCCCTCCCTCCCTCCCTCCCTTCCTTCCTTCCTTCCTTCCTTCCTTCCTTCCTTCCTTCCTTCCTTCCTTCCTTCCTTCCTTCCTTCCTTCCTTCCTTCCTTTATTCCTTCCTTCCTTTCGTTCTTTCTTTCGTTCTTTCTTTCTTTATGGAATATAGCTTGAGTTGGTACGTATTTTAATAAAAAGTAACTTGAAATGTAAAAGAAAATGGAACAAATTAGACACTGAGCGCAATTATTTGCAGCGCCACAAAACGGCATCCAACAAAAACGTAAAGTACAGCTCCGGGATCTTCGCGAATATAAACAATCTCTAGTGCCATACTTTACGTTTTTGTTGAATGCCACACGGCGGCGCTGTAAATAATTATATCCTGTGTCAAATTTCTTCCTATTTCAAAGAAAGCGCCACTTTCCCATGCACGTTCCACAAAGAGCAACCATGCGATACGAACCAGGTGCAAATGCGAACCTGTAGGCACATCTGCACACTCCCGTCTCGGAGGAACATGGCTCTGGAAAGAGCTGGCGCAATAGAGTTCACTTTACCAGCCCGTGACATGCAGCTGTGGATCCGCTAGTCGGGAGTGAAAAATGGTGCGCTACATCTTCATCGGTAGTTTCTATTACTGTCATCTTAAATGGACGCTGGCCTCATCCGTTCACTTTCCTAAGCAGATAGCCATTGCACATGTAGCGGGCAACACGTTCGTGCAAGCCGGCGGTCTCACTCCAGCGGCACGAACACACAGTTTTTGCTGCATTTTCAACTGACGCGGCACCTAATCTCCTTGTTTTATGTTGTTGACTTATACATCATTGAAAACTTGCTCTTTGTGCATTTTAAATATGCATATTAAAATCAAGCCAACCATTATACTGTTTGGGGACGGCGAGACAAAAATAGGTGCCAGTTACATGGTATGGGCTGACTGTGCCTCAGTTGTGACCATTTTCTGAAAAAAAAAAAATCTGCTACATTTACAGCACTGTTTCTTCCACAGCACAGTCAGGACAAAATTATCCATTTCCCGAACGTAACAAATTCATGTAAAATTCTTACTTTATTGTTGGTCATCTTTTGAAAACGGTCCAATTTAGTAACTACTCGCTTGAGGAGGGTCATTTTCGAGACGTACCTATAGAGAATATAACATTCTCCATTGGAGTGTTTATTTTATATATTTACGCACTCCAGTTTTTAATTGTAGTGATCTAAATCGGGCAATATTCTCAATACTAGCTCTGCCCATTTTCGTGAAAAGCTACTGAAGTTTTGTGGCTGAATTAGCACACAGATGAACTATATAGAGCCCCTGATCTATTTCCTCAACGTGAAGTTTTTGAATAAAGCTGGCAGAAACGCGAAACAGAGCTCGTGAACTGTCTCAATTTATCATGCACCAAACAGCAACAAAACCGCAATAATCTTCAAACTGCGTAGAAATCTCAGCGTGCAGAGCTTACTACACAGTAGTTCCGTCCCCTGATATAATTATACACACTAATCACACATAAATACTGCATGACCACTGGGGAATTTGCACTATTATCACTATAAAAAAATCTTCCTCTGGCGCCATCTAGACTGACAAAACAAAAGCGGTGAATTCAAAACGACCACGCGTCTCTATGATTGTGGCGTGCGAAAACATTTTACCCCAGAGGAGAAAGTTCTCTAACTTGAAATCATGCACACCCATATGTCTCCACCAAACTAGCCCCCCACCGGCCGCTCCTTGAGTCTGCCTTTTCTTCTTGCCTCTTCTCAGCGGGAGAGCGAATCAGGTGTGCAATTTTCAGGAAGTTTGAAGTGAGGGTCGTCAAGTGAAAAGGAAAGCCTTATCCATGGAATGTCTTTTATGCGTGTACGCGCTTGTTTGCGGCTTCCCTAGGGCTGTACCTCGAATGAGCGAGGGATGAGCAACGACACCCAAAAGAAAGCAGAAACGCCGACAGTGCATGTGCAATACAAGCGAAGTGAGTACAGCATGCGTGGGTGAAGTATCTTTTGAATATCCCACCTCCCTTTTTGCGAAAAGAGAATAAAAAAGAAAAAGTGCAGTTTTCAGAAAGTGTTGTTGGCTGGGCCTATCAGTATGACTGCATAGCAATAAACAAAATAAATACAAGACAAGGCACACATAACTATGTGGTGTGTTTTGCCAAGATGTTTGCACCTCATAAACTGTCCGCATGTGCGGTTCCCCATCGGTCAGTGTTAGCAGAACGGTGAGAATTAAGCGAACAAAAATAAGGCCTCCACCTTGTCGGCACATCGTCATTCGTTTCGGGTGTCGCGCTGTGCCCGCATCACTGAACTCACGCTGCACAATATCTGAACTTCCCGTGCACAGCTGTAAACCGGTTCCGACTGGTGCAGGTGAATCGAACGAACCTCATGATTTTTGGTGGCCAAAACCTGACGACACGTGCGGACCAAGGGACGTCTGGTGCCACGAACATGCAAATGTTTGCCCCCAAAGATATGCGCGAACGCAGGCCTCCGAGATAGCCTACCGGCATGCGGCAGGCAATTTCCAAGTCCGAGAACCACCAGTTTTGCCTCCGGCAATTACCACTTTGGGTGCTCCTCAGACTAGGAAAAATGCCCATTCATATTTCGTACGCCGTTAAATCTAAGGGTCGCTACGCCAGGTAGGCGACTGGCTAGTTTCCTTCAGTGGAAATGCAGAGAACACAATCTTCGCCTCTATCGCTTGCCTTTAGACACCGTTGGAAGTAACGGCCTGAGAACTGCGAGCGTGGTTTGCGCAACACTTCACGTGTTTCTCTCCGATTCATCGCTCTTGCTTTCAGCAATTGAACTTTGGGGCGTGGAACGCGGTTTATGTGTTAACCCAGAATACATACCTCGCTTTAGCTTCACACCTAAATTTGTATACCTGTTCACTCGAGTCACAATAAAAATTCATGCAGAAAGCCTCAGTGGTAAGCATAGGCCGTGTCTGTGGTCAAACTGTGGCGAGTGCGAGAACACTGTTCATCGGGATTTTCTGAGTGGTCAAGGTCTCTTCTGGCGCCCGGATTTGCATGTTGCCGCCCTAAATAGTAAGCCTCCCAAGTTTTTTTTTCTTTTTTTTTTAGTAAACTACCTCTGAGACGTCCCCCGCTACCGACCGCCAAAAAGAGGGAAGGCTGCTCAACCCCTTTCCTCGGTTCCCTCTTGTCTATGCGACACAACCACTTTCTACACACAGGGACCCATGCTGGGGCCGGGAAGTAAGAGACGCTAGAACCTGTTGTTAATTACCGATGCATTTCATTTATTACTAATTGCAAACTGCGAACACTCATGCTGACAACTACACAAAATTGTAACACAAGATTTGGACACTCGCGACGTGCGACACAGGGTACATAAAGGAAATAAAGTAACTGTGATAATACAATGGTGCGACAATACAAATGAAACGCACGATGACACACACACGATGAAGTTGTCAGTTAATAAAACCGCGCAATGCCTCGACGCGCCCTCTCCCATCCCGCAAATCTCATCTAAATAAGGTACATAAAGTTCATCTCACGAAAGGTCGATGTTGTCGGGGCCCTCGGAGCTGCCTCTTCGAGTCCGGGCTAAGGGTTTCTTCCTGCAGTCACTGTCCGATTCGTCAAGGTCTTCATCGTCTTCGTCATCATCACCATCGTCGTCTCTCTCAGTCATTTCCATCTAAGTCCTCTTTCATAACGTCCCAATCACTCGCCTCCTCGTCTCCCATACTTAACTTTCCTTCCTCATCATATACTGTCCCTACTTCAGTCATCAACTCATGGACTCTCATCGCTAACACTTGGCGTCGTAATATCTTCTTTTTCCAGTTACTTTCTCTACCATCTCGATCTCATCGCACCATCCTATCCCGATCATAGTCCCGCGGTCCCTTTTCGTAGGACCCGACTCCGCCCCTCCGTTTCACACACGGGGCACCTAGCCGATTGCCACTGTTGATGCGACATGTTTCTCTGTCAGTCGGTACGTGTCAGCTTCGACGATTGCGCCCGCAGACCACACCAGTGGAGAGCCCTCTACCAAGCAAAGTAGAGCAAGTAAAAATGTACAAACTCCAAATTTAGAGAGATAAACAGGCGAGCTGTCTGATGACACATGAATTATGGGCGACCAGCAGCCCCAACGCTCAGACAAAGTGCGCCGTCTCTAATGGGCGACGTGCGGAGCTTAGAGTGCTGCGCTGAAAAGTCCCTGGCCGCCCCGATCACCCCAGCTTCCGGTGCCCAACGACCCGATGTACAGATCGAGTTTCGATGCCTCTAACCCGGTGTCCACCGCACAATTCTCTGCAGTCACTGCCTCTTCGTCCTTCAACGTCGCAGGTGGTCATCCGAGGAGAACGCAGTAATGATCCCGGGAGTCGCGGAAGCTGATGGAATGTCAGGCCTGGCCCGGCACAGGCCTTACGATAGTTATAGCGCGAGAACAGAACGACCACAAAGGGACAAGAAAGCGACGATTGTCTCTTTGTCGTCGTTCTGTTCTCGCGCTGTTGATTTGATTGATTTGATTTGTGGGGTTTAACGTCCCAAAACCACCATATGATTCTGAGAGACGCCGTAGTGGAGGGCTCCGGAAATTTCGACCACCTGGTGTTCTTTAACGTGCACCCAAATCAGAGCACACGGGCCTACAACATTTCCGCCTCCAACGGAAATGCAGCCGGGATTTGATCCCGCGACCTGCGGGTCAGCAGCCGAGTACCTTAGCCACTAGACCACCGCGGCGGGGCTGTTCTCGCGCTGTAACTATCGTCATGTCATACCAACTATAGCCCAAACCACCACACTTTCGGCACAGGCGCTACAGCAGGGTTGCATTGACAAAACCAACAAAAAGCGCTCTGCTGCCCTCATGCCATAAAACTGAAGGGCGCGCACGGTGTATCACCACCGTAATCCGCCACTCGGTCCTGATGTTTGTGCGGTGGGCCTGCAAGGACCGTCGACAGAATTCTTCCAGGAACTCCACTCCGAAATGCGCATTCGTTACTCCGGGAGTTTACTCTTTCCGATGCGTGGGTTGAAGAAATGGACGCAAACATCTTGAAGGGCCCAGGGTTCGGTCCGCATTTTCGGGGACGTCACACCTCAAACAATGTTTCACGAACTGAAGGTAGCATGGTTACCTTTCACGAAAAGAACACCAGTGACCCATCACGTCGGGTTAGAGAGCACCTTCCTGATACTACGTGACAACTGCGGGGACAGAATACGAGGGCCTATAAGTGGAGTTCATGCACTCCATGTATACGGAGGTGCATCGCATTATTTTTGATGCAGGTTATCGCTATAGCTGCGCTCTGCCAAATTGATGTAAACGGCGCGAAAGCGCGATACTTTTTTTTTCTTACAGGTACGCAGTCTAATTGCATTGATGGGGCAGACAAGTGCTTCCGGAAAGTTTGTAGCCTGAGCACTCATTTCATGGGAAAAGAGGGAGACGTTAGCTTTTCATGGCCTATAAATTAAATGACATATGACAATACCTGGTAATTATTTCATAATTATAACGCTATATTTAAGATATATTACGAGTACCTTTTACTGATTCTTTTTATTCTCACTGACATTTATGTACCCACTCCTGCTTGGGCCCGAAAAGGGCATGCATTATTTGTAAATAAAAATAAATAAATAAATAAATAAATAAATAAATATTAGCCTCAACTCTTTCTCGAGAGAAATAAACCTTTAGTGGATAGATCGCTTGTTTCGGGGTGTGTTGCGGAATATGAGGCGGTAGAAAGTAACTGGCTAAATGGAAAAAAGGAAATCTAGTTTGATAGGATGGCCGCTGCCTAGCTCAATCAGACTAAGACTGAATAGGGGCCATTAGTAAATGAGGTAGAAGTAAAGGACAGTGACAGAGGGGATCATTTACACATGTGCACGGAATGATGTAACGTCGCGTGGTTCACTTGTGAGCCCAGCTTGCACGCCATTCGCGACTGAGCTCGTCACCGAACCTCGCATTCTGACACTGTTTGTGCCATTGTCAGATATATGAAGGAGACGCAGTGTCCGGAAGCATTTTGTCCTAGAATCTCACGTAAGTCATCGAGCCATCATCCGTACGCCTGTCCTGGCACTACCTCCCTCCCAGGGTCTCGTGAAAGGGAAGATTCGTTTTGGGGATACTCTGGCAAAGGGGCCACCACTCGGCGCCAGACTCCAAAGAGAAGCGACCTGTCTCCCGGCGTACAAGACAGAGAGACCCAACAAAGGGCTACCCTTACGGAGAGCTGGCCAGGCAGCCTGCGTGAGTGGTTTGCAGTGTGAAAAGCAGTGCGACAGAGACAAGTGAGCGATGGTTTACAAAGAAGCAAAGAGACAGAGCACTGTCGTTGGAAGGGATAAAAAAAAAGTAGCCTTTTGCGAATAGTGAAGTTTAGGTTCAAAGCGGATTCGAAGCAAACAGTCATCCTGGTCGAATAATTTTGAATCGAATTCGAATAGAATATATGACGTATAAAGAAAAATGAGCATATTTATCACGACCTGACTAACCTGCAGAATATTCTTTTTAAACATGGCCTCAATGCAAGCACTTTATTTTTTCCATTCAAAGGAAGTTGAAACAAGCTTCAGAAGTAGCAGGATTTACTTTCAGTAGGATGCAAGTGATAACCTGTAAAATACGTAACATTATTCGATACAGCTTGAGTGTATAAGCCGGTAAAACAAGCTTTTAACCTTCTAAATGATCAATCGTTTTGAGGATATTTTCATTTAAAGGGACCCTTCAACAGCTTTTCAAGAAATTGATTCACTGAAGAAACTTATTGCCGTATGAATTAACCGCCACAAAAGTTTTTAGAATCTGTCCAGTATGAGTAGGGTGGAAAAGAATTGCCTCATGCTGCGATTGCCATTTCTCATCTCGTCCCAACAAAAGCGCTTGAAGCAAAACCGGGAGAGATGACATAGGGAAAGAAAATACGTCACGTGCGTGTCGTGACTTTGAGCACTCTCACTTTTTTGCCTTTGAATATGCGGCTTTTCAGTGCGATCGCGCATGTACGCGTGGACATGTCGCGGCCACCCGAAGCGGCCCCAGTAACGACCGAGCACAATGGCTGTGACGAGCGATTTTTCACATTGTGGCGTCATTCGCCGAGGGAAGAGAGCAATTTATATCTGAATTTGAGAATTTATTGTGAATTCCAGGTCCCGTGCAGCACTATCACATTTAGCTCGCGTGTTCTCGGTAGCCTCGACTACCGATCGGCAGAGTTTGCTGACTACGCTCAAAAAGTGTTGCAGGGCCCCTTTGAATTTGAAGTGGGGCCTCGCGGCAAAGCAAATTTCCTCTGGTTAAATGCTTTCACGGCTTAACACTACTATACAGCAGTCAAACCACCTTTAGAGAAAGTTACATGCGGTTTAGTATTTGTTCATGTCGAATACTTCGAAATATTCGGTAATTTACATTCGAATCGAATTCAAATACTCTACTATTCGAAGCATTCGAATATTCGCACAAGCCTAAAGAAGGCCCCCGCTCAATGCTTCGTTTCACTGAATCGCGACACTTGGCGCGCCACCTCCTCAACTAGTTTGGCACGTCGGCACAAGTTCGGGTGGCACAAGGGAAACGGGGCAGTCCCCCTTTACTCCCTAGCCTTTCCTACAGTCTGTTCGCTTTTACCCGAGTGTGTACCGGTTGAGGTGTCCTTTTCGCGAGACACGTATCGTTAGTGGAACGCGGCAGAGAGTGGTAGGAATGAGTGACTGCTAACTTGTAGCACTATACACAAATGAATAAAAGAAAAAAAGTGATTTCGTTGTGATGACCGCTGTGTGGGTCAAAGATATTTATTCAATCAATACGGCCGACTTCTATACGAAATCTTAGCCAGGACGATATCACAACTGAAGGGTAGCCATCACTGAATGAGGCAGGAGTAAGCGACAGCGGGGATTATTCAGACATGTACACCGAAGGATGCCTCATAGTTCGATTGAGATGTAACTTCCGCGAGAGAGTTTGCCAGCTAGCAGTGCATTCCGCCACTGAGTGTCATGCAGAGCCGCTGGCCAGTGAGGCAGGACTGGTCGAAAGCCTGTTAACTAGAAGTAAACACGAGGGGTTTGCAGCGCCGCTGTGAAAAGCCCCGCGCTGCAGCGGACGTGCACAAGTGAGCATGCATTTTAGCGGGAGAGATATAGTTATGTTGAAGGGCAGAAAGAAAAAAGCCCCAGCTTAATGCCTCATTTCTCCGAACAGCAAGCGCTGCGCCGAGCTCCTACCGGGCTGCAGAAATTAGGTGCCTTCTTCTGATCACAACCACCACCACCGCAACAGCACGCTTTTCCCCTCCTATGCGCGCCATCAGTTCGGGAGTTCGATCTCCGAAGCGTTCTGCTTCTATTCCTGACTTAGTAGCGGCCCATGGTGTCGTTCTCGGCATTATTGGCAAGATGGCGGCAGTGGAACCACCACCATAAGCCAGCTTGCGTTCCTGAACGTAGCAGCCACGCACTAAACAAGCACATGCTCCGCGGAGTCAAGATCCACCGCGCGAGAAGAAAACAATACAAAGCAAATTCATGTTCATCATATGTGCACAGCGAAATCTTTTCATGGAAGTTCGTCTTCCGTGGCGTTTTGTTTGTTTCAGAAATGGAGATAAAGGGAGACAAAATGAAAACACTAACGCAGCGTGACAGGAAACCGCGACCAAAGCTACAGCGAAGAGAAACGGCCGAGGCAGATCAATCACTTCTTCGCGAGACCCAGCGCTTACAACGCAGAGAAGGATCCGCTATGCGCGACAGGCAAAACAAAAACATGCCGACAATGTGACAGTGGATGAATAAAAAAAGAATGAGAGGTGCACAAAAAAGCAAGGCACGTGTCACTTCGCGCTCATGCATCCATCGGTGTCGCAGCCGGTGTCAACTCGGGCGGACCGCACCGCTGCGCGTGCCAATACAAAGGCGTGGCGATGTTACATAACGGACAAGGGAGACAGGCGGGACAAGGGAGTCAAAGGAGCTACTCCCCCTCTTTGATGCTAGCTTAGTACAAGCGTCTGACAGTCATCCCAGCGCCACCTGAAGCTGCTGCATCTCGTCGATCCGCCGGAACCAAACTACGTGCCTTTACAGGACTCGCCGAGGTGGCGCGGCATGTCTACGCGAAAACGGATATCGGTGCGGTAGAACCATCTGGCTGCACGCACGGCCAGATGCGTCGTCTGCACCTGGTGCCAGGCGTAAGGGCGCAGCACAACCGAGCGAGTGTACATGTAAATATAATAGGCGATGCGGTGTGCTCCCTTATGGGCTGCAGAAATGACCGCCTTTTTCTTCTTTCTTATGAACCACTACTACTTCCAAGAGAAACAACTCAAACGCCAAAAGCTTCGTACTTTGAAAGAACAATGCTGAACAGATGGAATAGGAAAGCCCATTGTAAACGCTGGACAGGTGCATCTAAAGAACAACCCCGTGCATGGCGTGCTCTTTAAGTTAGGTTTACGAATTAGCATTCACGATAATAAATGTTGCTTCCTCATTAGCTTTCTGTGCGCTTTCTACGTGTCGTTATGTATCGTCACACAAAGGCGAACGAGCGCGAAGGTAATATTCGGAGGATAGAAACGAACTATTCCACTGTCCGCAGAGCATAACGAAACATGCACAGTAAAATGATAACGGTGAGTCGTCGGTCGCCCTCTCACCTGCTGGGGAAAGGCGTCGTCATTTAGACATGCGCGATGCGCCAGAAACACCGCACGACTTTTCAGCCCGCGGCTGTTTTTCAGTTGCTAGTCAGAATATGGCATGCGGAGATGTAGTACGCGTGTAGCCTTCCCGTCGGACGGCCAGTCTTGCTGAAGAAATATTCGACGCAGGCTCCAAAAGTTGCTTCGCACTCTGCTCTGCATGAAAAATGACGCTCTCAAGCGAGCAGAGAAGCAAGTCTTCCCCCTTTTTTGCGCGAGGCGGGGTAGTCAAACAGCGCTAACTGCATTGGGAATGAGGTGCAGATGAGTCACTTGCAGTGCCAATTGGCAGCCACAATTTTACATTACGTTAAACCAGTCAGCGTATCCCAATCGGACATCAAAAGACAACAAAACTAAATAATTGTGAGAGTAACTACAGTTCACCACATGTCGTATATAGCATAAAGATTGAAACAACCCAGATCGCCAGCGTTCATATCTAACTGAAAAGAGCACGACGAGCGCGCGTTGGCCCATATGCCGGCAAAATATGTGGAGCTCACGCATACCCCTGTCACACGGCAAATATAATGTCATCTACAGCGGATTTCATTCGCTTGCAATGTCATTTGTTTGCTGTCACAGGGAGAAACTAATGTCATTTGACGAAAATGGCACTTTCTGTCGAATGAGTTCCCGAAACACATTCGCCTTCGATTTCGGACCGAATGAGTACAGTCTCGACTCCAAAGACTTTTAGGGAGATTACTCGGTTAACATATGTATACGCAACTTTTTCTCATTTGTACATATCTTATTCTTTATTCGATCAACGTATTACTGGTTTGTGACAAAATAGCACGCGCGAAAATTTATATAACTAAATAAGAGCTACTCTCAACTACAGTGGCTGGACGCCGGCCATGTTTCGTTCTGATCTTTTTTGTTGCCTGTATCGCGGATATTGATCGTCCGATTGCACGTGTTGTGGTAACCAAGGTGGTGACTACACGAAATTGCTGCCACGGTCTCATTTCTGCAGTCGGGAAGTAATACGCCCCACTTCAGTTCACTGTACTCAAGCCCGGTCATATCGTCAGCCATGTTGGTTTTCGAGTGTGTCGTGCAGCTGTGGCAAGTAGTGTAAGACGACCGCGTCAATAGGAGCACCTTTTTACCCATAAAAATGATTTTTGCGGATACACGCCTATTACATGAGAGTTCTAGTATATCTTTCTCCCAAAATCCCGGGCTCCGGATGGCTAAGGTCATGGTCATGATTTCAAAATTACATTTCTTTTCGTCGTGCGACAGCACGCAAGTAAAATTACATTAGGTCCACTTAATGTCATTCGTTGTGAATGGCATTAGATATGCCGTGTGACAGGGGTATTAGACTCACTCATGAAATGTATATTGCCTTTGAGGCCCACTCAAACGCAGACTAACAAAACTTTTCCTCGGCCGGACTCGCCAAATTCACTTAAATATTATACACTCACTCACCACGGCTCGATCTGAGTCAGTTGACATGATGACATAATTAATTTTCCGATCCTCGTTTTAATGTACTTGAGAATATTTCAAGTGATCGGTGCTCTACGAAACGCGTTTGGATATCTTACCTTCAAGCACGAGTCATCAGTGGTTGCAATACGGTAAGAGCATTTTTATTGAAAGGCATGAAACATACGAGATATCTTTATCAAGAACTTCTGGTGAAAGAGATTGCTGGAGAGAGCTAGAAGCACCTGCGACGACGCTCTCTCCCTTACATGAACCTCACGCCTCTGAGAAAGAAATATTGAGCTGACGTATTAACGCTAGTGCGTCGAAGTGTGTGGAGTAGACAGAAACATGAGCTGACACTGATTTGTTTATTTTATTTATTTACAGTACCTTACAGAGCCCTCGAGAGGCATTGTGTAAGGGGGGCTGTGTAATGCTGTTGAGTGGCTGGTTGTCGTCATATGTCCGCAAAAAAAGAAGAAGCAGTGAAACTCACTCAAGAAATATAATTTTCGCTGACGGCTCACTCGGACTCAGACGCAGAAAATTTTCCTCGGCCGAAATCGCACGAATTAGGACCCACTATTTTTTTCCCCAGCGGGACTCACTTGGACACTAACTCATCCGAAATATTACTCACCCGAACTCGCTCAGACTCGCACTCACTGTTCGGTCTGATTCGGGGCGAACGGATTCATGAGCGAGTTTGGCGACCTATGTATAAATGACACTCAGTGAAACGTCCGTAGTATGCAGCCGTTACTGACTTCACTTGAAAGTGGGACGACCTAAATAACAACACATGCCCAGTCTTCAATGATCCCGACAGCTGTGTTGACGCAATAGTGCCAACGAAGCGCGCACCGCCGTGTCGTCCTCTGTTCGGTCAGCGCATCATGTAAATTGTGGAAGCTCCCCGCTTGCCGCCACCTCTTCAGCTTCGCCCGCAACGTCGAGGGTGGAAACTTCCCTCCGGCGGCATCGCCAAACAGTGTCGCCTCTCGAGGCAGTAAAGTGTTGTGTCATACGCCGGAAGCAGCGAGCGGTGTGTGTATAGCCCCCTGACGGTAAATTGATGGCGCCTTGTCGCCGTTTCAAAGCGACGTTTCTCCCACAAGCACTCCCGACAAAGTGCCGAAAAACAAACCTGGCAACGACCGCACGGTTACAGAGCGCCGCAAAGCAACGAAATGCACGCAAGAAGCAGGGTTGAAGCGAGGATTCACTGTAGCAGAGCGTTGCTGCTGGGCATCACGTTGCATCGACCCTTCAAAAGCCGGCGCGAGTTTCTTACTACAGGACGTCTTCTGTGGTGTTCCCGCATCGTCGCAGCACAACCACTTTCCTCCATAAGGGAGCAATAATGGGGCCATAAACAACAATGAAAAAAATCATATGATACTACACGTACTGCGAAACACCATACTCCAGATCTTGACGCGATCGCTTTATTCTGTTACGCTGGCAATCTCTAGACAGCACAGGTGTCGAGCTTCGGCTTTTTGGCTAGCCTACATACTGACCCAATAGATTGAAGAGCAACGGCCGGAACCAAGATTACGCATGAAGCGCGCGCTTAAGAGGATGATGAACAGTAAACGTATGCTCCACAAGCCCGCAGCTCATTTCACTCCGCGTTTGTGTGTGTGTGTGTGTGTGTGTGTGTGTGTGTGTGTGTGTGTGTGTGTGTGTGTGTGTGTGTGTGTGTGTGTCCTTATAATGCAACATGATCAGGTGGCTTTGCCAGCCATTGCCAACGATTTCAGAAATTTGCAATGCACATCGCGGGGGGCACAAAAGCGTGAAAAATGCAGTGCGAAGCTATGTGTCACCCAGACAGCTTTGCGAGAAAAAAAGAATAAATAAAAAGAAAAAGGCACAGCCTTAAAAGAAGAATGAAAGGTACAACTGGAAAAGCAAGCATACAATTGGAATCACCGGCATAATACATGCGCAGAAAGGCGGGGGCGGTCTTTCAGCAGGGCGAAGAAAATTTATTATCCTGTTAAGAGCATGAGGTCTTGTGATGGACGTAAACTACGTTCCTTTTAAAACTATCGCAAACCCCAAAAGACCACTGTTAATAAACGTTTACTCAAAGCAGTGTTAATTCAGTGAATTGCTGCATACTTAGTTACCTCCTGTGCAACACCAGAAAATTGTTCAATCCGTTTTGCGGCTCGTTTCTATTAGTATTATAAAATCATCACAAACAGCAAAGGCCAACACCAATCCAGTGTGCGTACGAGCCAGATCACCTTCGCACACCAAAACATATGCGGTGACGGAAATTAGTTGTCTCTTCACGGTCATTTGACCAAACAGTGCACCGCTGCGAATGCGTTAATTTACTATCTATACCAGAACGGGGACGAAGAGAGAAAAAAACCACAGCTTTGCCGCAATGGCGAAGCAATGAACGCGATAGCAACAAATTGGAAGGTCACGCGCAGAATGGCAAGCAGATCGAAACGTGCCCCGCATTTCTCACGAACAAATGACGCACGAAACGTACTCACAGGTACAGATTAACGCAAATAAGCGTCTCAGCTGTTACTTCGCTGTGTCTGAAAAGCGCGCTCTTTTTTGCAAACAGAGGCTGTGCAACAATTGCAGTGACCTTTGTGCGACCAGTAACTACAACAGAATCGTTCCGGCGAAACTCAAAGGCTAGCCAAGGCGTACGATCCTGCCCACTGCAAGATAAGGGCGCGCGATAGAGCGTACACCCCCTTTATTCCCTACGTGGGAGGCCAAAGTACGCGCGAGATATTACAGCCGCCGCGCGCTCATTGCACCACCTTACTGATAATGTTGAAAACACAATACCCCCCCCCCCGAGATGCCCGCCAACAGCGGTAAGTGGTAGATATAGATAGCTTGCCGTTTGAACGTCCAAGGAGGTACCTCTCGGTGGCTCAGTGGTTAACGCCTCGCATTCACGGCGCGGTGGTCGCACGTTCGATTCCGCACGCCGGAGTCTCTTTTCTGGATTTTTTTTTTCTGGACTAGATTAAGTACACAGCCGCCCGCACTTCATGCGACTAACTTGCGAAAGCTATACACAACGCTCACACGCAAAGGACAACAAATAATTGTAAAGAACACGAAGAAGGTGCCGATCACGCCCTGCAGAGTCAGTTCCTTTCAAGGAAGACAATGGTGCCTTCTAGCATCCGGAGTTTCGCTAGGCGTGCCCAAATAAAATCATGACCCACGGCGAGGATAGAAACTACAGCATCAGCAATCTAGGCGACAACGGACTTACGGTGTCGGGATGTGAGGACAATATCCGCATTTCGTGTCCGGGCTCATCAGTGCCGCGGAAAAGCGAATCACCAGCAAAATTGTGCCGGTCGCGCAGATCCCCTCTCCTCTACGTTGTCGCCGGAGTTGCCGAAAACGCAGGAAGATACTGGCAGCAGCACCGCTGATAACGTCGCCTATATTCTTGTTTCTCGTAACCCACCCACTTAACAAAAAAATAAAGCCAGTATGAACAGTACTGGTACAAGTGACCACCATTTTTTACGCGCATACTGCGCTCCATAGCATCAGTAAAAAAATACCTAAATTTACAATGCAGGCGCTCTCGAGGCATAGAAATGAGAAGAAATCTGTAAACGTATAGTTAAAATAGTCACAATGTGCCAAAGCACTCGGTGTATATACCGGCATCTTCGAAGCAACAACAAAAAATTTCTTATCCAGATGGAATACTTCTAATTAGCTGTCTGTACATGAAGGATCCAGAAAAACGATGCAATGACGTTTCGCAGTGTAAACTCGGGTCGTTCAAACGACGTACTTTCAGCCACACGACCCCGCAGTTGCACCCAAACAGCACTGTAAAGCTGTTTTCCCGCAGGCCAACTTATCGAACGGCAAAGCCTACTGCGCAGGAGCATTCTTTTCGGGGGAACGAGGCACAGCTGCTGCTGAGTGGTTGAACATTTCACCGGATGAGCATCTGCTTGCAACTTGACGGCCGCAATTCCGCAAGCTCCCATCAGCAGCTATTTGTGCAAGTGCCGAACGAAAACGAAATAGACGAGCCCAAACGTTGGTGGAGCTGCACCTAACAGAGCGCATCAAGAGCACAGCCAAACATGGGACCTTCGAAATTGAAAAACCTTGCCGAAGCAATGTTACTTAATCCGCCATGAGATACTATCAACCAATTTTGCTGTTCCCTAAAGCTTCACTCAAAAGCAGCGCTGGCAGAATATAAAAAACACAAAAAGCATCAAACGAACAACGTAGAGAGAAAGGGGAAGAACGCATCATGCAACAGAGAACGATACACAAAGGCAGCATCTAAGTTTGAGAGCCACAACACATCCGCTCTAGAGGATGAAAAGGTACAAACAGATTATTTACGGACTCGCACACGATATGCAAGTTAGACATTTCGTCCTTCTCCGCAAAACAATATCGCGGCCGAAACAGCAGAAGCCAACTCTGTCCCTTATTGTCCCTTCGTTATTTTCGGTCGACCATAACTTGACTCAGATAGCCGTACACCTAATAAAGGGGACGGAAATTGCTCCCACTTCTTAAAGCTAAACTCCACCAGACCTTTTACATTGTGCTCTTCGGGAAAAGACCAGGAGAGGAGCGCCAAAAGCTCGGAGACAAAATGCAACCGGCTGGCTTTGCAGAAGCTCCTCCAACGCGACAGGCAGCGACCTGACAATGCTGCTGGAGTTTTATCTTCTTTCTCTCGGTGCTCTCCTCGCTGTTCACCAGGGCGTGTTTACCGCGCACAACCAGGGCGCTTCTGTTCAGTGGCGGTTGGACGACGTGGCTTTCCGTCGAGTTCACCGAATCAGTGCCTCGTAGCAATAACGCCGGTGCACACGCCGAGGGCGGACACTCGAAGCCCCAACACGACGTGCCGAGTGCCACAGCAGTGACAGCACAGCTCGCGGGGGCAGAGAAGCGACCTGATCCCGTTTATATGGTAATGCGTTTCCAGGCGGCCCAAAGCCCTTTTCTGCCCGTCGCACGAGAAGCGTTGAGGGCTGCCCGCAGTGATCCGCACAGCACGCTAGAGGTGCCGTTCGATTTGTCCGCACAGATGAGACTATAGCGCGCAGTCACTGAAGCGAAACCGCAGGAGCGATCTGCAATAAAGCAACGTTTTGCGCACACGAGATTGGTGTGCACACTGCATTGTTGGAGAAAAACGCGTGCTCACATTCGATAGCGAAAGCACGAACGCACTGCAGTGTGCAGCCTTCCTCCCGACCAAGGCAGGAACAATGCGGGCGCACTCGTCCAGCAAATCTTCCTTTCCTGCCTAACATACGGCATGCAACTCAGCAAGCCTGCCGGCCACTCAGACAGCTACTAATGCGACGCAGAAAATTTTGTGGCCAAAGCTCACTCGTGCAAGATCTGTCGTCACGTAGCAATCACTAGCGCTCTCTTCTATGAATAACTACCAGTGGTGCCAATTTAGCGGATTTCCCGCTAAATCTGGCGGATTTTATTATATTTCGACGGGGAAAAAATCAGTCTAGCGGCTAGCGGATTTTCTGACGGGCCATTTTTGTACATAGCGGATTTCTGTCGGATACCTCACGCAGTGGACCAATTCAAAATCGCCCTGCAAGAAACCATTCCCGTGTTCTCTAAAAATGCGGAAATTGTTTAACTTCAGAGGCTCCTGTTCACTTGCTCCGCCTATCTCAGACAAACAAATCCGTGAGGTTTCAAAGCGGTGATCGCTTTCTAAGTAATAAACAACGGACGAGCTGCGATGCACCAATCTGTGGACTCTGCGCGCATTCGAGGCGAAAAATGCGGATCAAACAAAGCTGCTGAAAGACCTCATGACTTTGCTTTCAAGCTTGGTTGAAAAAGTCGTAATTCCAACAGAGCAGATTGACGTTTTGACGTGCAGACTTGAGGACCACTTGAATCCCAAGCCATATCTGGGCTACCTGTTTGAGACGTACGTTGACAACATGAAAGCTCAGAAGACCGACGAGTTCTCTGTCGCAGAGGAAGCTGCGATGCGAGAAAGCTGCATAAGGTTTATTACCACGCTAGTAGATCAAATCAGACAGCGACTTCCCGACAACATCACAGTTCTCCAGAAAACATCACTCTTATCGGTCGAAAACGCTTTGTGCGTCGTGAAGGAGCCATTGATTCCTCTGCTAGAAACAATGGCAGTGCCCCCTGAAACGATCGAAAAACTTCAAAACCAGTGGGGCAAAATCACCCTTCTGGACTGGAAGCAAATATCGTCCACGCAGTCGTTCTGGTGTGAAGTTCACTCCTATAAGGACAACTGCGGCGAAAACCCGTTCGCCGAGCTGGCCGGATTTGCCATGTCGATGCTCGTGCTGCCATATTCAAATGCCGAAGTAGAGAGGACATTTAGTCAGCTCAACATAGTAAAATCCAAGCTGAGGAACAAGCTGAAGCCTGAAACAACAAATACCATCCTCGTCGTAACAGCGGGGCTGAAGCGACACCAGAAAAGTTGTTTTGATTACGAACTTCCCGCGGCAGTTGTTAGTACAATCGGGACATCTGCAACGTATGTGCAACCAAGTCACCTGTCTGGTCTCTCAACAAGTACTAGCGGTCCTGTGGAGTTCGTGTCAGACGACAACAGCGGCGACGAAGACCTCGATGTGTTTTTCATTGACCTGTGAGTTTTTTTTTATCAGTGTGAACATTTATAACTTTTAGCCTCATCTGTGATGAGGTTCACCAATGACGACGACCGCAGCACTGAAGCCTCAAGTGTTCTAGTTAGACTCCTTGAACGACTATTCGCGGCAATATGTTATTTCAGCTCTCGAAGTTTTGGGAAGCTTTTGAGAATGATAAAGGTATTTATCATACGAAATTGCAGTGTTTTTTGAATAAAACAGGCCCTAGCGGGAAATTTAGCGGATATGTTTTAGAATCTAGCGGAATCTGGCGGATTTCTTATTTATTTTTAGCGGATGTCTGACGTTCAGCGATGGCAACACTGATAACTACACTGGCGCGCAGACGGAAACAAAAAAAAAAAACCTTTCCGGTTACACTTAAAACGTTTCAGACTGCGTCGAATGATATACTCACTGTTGTAGAGAAGACTGAATATAGAAGCCATGTTAATGAAGACTAAGTGGTTCGTTGGGGCACTCGCAAGCTTCAGCTTTTCTGGCCTCTTGTAGAAGCGCCCTGCTGTAAGAACCATTTAACGCCCTCTGTTCTAGATTTGTTCAGGAGAGTGATGCATCGATAGTGATAGCAACGTATTAAAAACTACTAGAAGGACAGCTTGAAGTTTAATCAGCCAGTAAGTATGGCAGCTATTATTTACTTAACAATCCGGCAAAATATGAAGTTACTACGTTCGCATCATGTTCATCACAGTATTATGTTATTAGTTATTTCCAATGCTAATATTCTACCAACTCTCTCTGTCACGCCCTCCGTGTACTGTGGGTGTGCAATAAATAAATAAATAAATAAATAAATAAATAAATAAATAAATTATTAAATAAATAAATAAGAAAATAAATAAATAAATAAATAAATAAATAAATAAATAAATAAATAAATAAATAAATAAATAAATATTAAAACTGATGGCGCTTGATAACCGCGAACTCCCGCTGTCGCAACGCTGGCGAGGTTAACGGAGCACCAGGAAGAAGCAAGCAAATGTGGTTCTTCACGACCACTGCCATTTTCGCATTCCACTGTCTTCTGCCAAAATATATGCGCACGACCATCAAGTTCGCGGATTCGAAGAAAACGTGCCAGTGACTTGGAAGCGGCACCTTTAAAATCCGCCCCTCTGTCCTCCGTCATTACCCTTTCCATACGTACCAGAGAGGGAGAAAGGTCAAGTGAGAGACCGGGAGGTGAACCAGAAGAAAATTTCCGGTTTGCTACCCAGCACTGGCGAACGGTGTATATTGTGTGGGTCCCTGCAGGACACGTGGTAGTGTCGGCAAACGAACGGGCATACGTGACCGATAGTACTTTGACGCCAGGCTCCCCACATCCTTACGACAACTGTATATATTCTCCGATTTACAAACCGCTTTCCCCAAGCGACTTCGCATTTACCGACAAATCCCCGATGAGCTTCGACAACCATGTCCATCTTGCGACAGGAACCCTAATTCCTCTCATGTTCGTCTGCCCCCCACTCTATCTTCTATTATATACATTCCTCTTCTAAATATACTTACTCAGCCTACCTTCCTCTTCTAATATGGTTTAACCTTTACACTCTGTTGTGACTGGCGCCCAAGCTGACGAGGGAGCGGCGCTCTTTGGATCTTCAAACAAGTAGCCAACCGGCCGGCTGCCTATATGACCACCAGGCATTGTCCCTACTAGCCGGAGGGTGAGACGTTGTGTCGCCACGACACCGTAAGCCGTTCGGGAAACGACAAGGAGTACAGCATATTCCTCGGAAGAGACCGCGGCGGCCGTTACCAAACGCCCCGCTAATTAAGCGAGCAGTTCGGCGGACCCTTTGAAGGGTCCGCCGAACTGCTCGCCGAACACACATTCAGCAGTGGTGGCACCGTGAGGCTCGTCAACTGGCTACTAAAGCAAATCGTCTTCCTTTTCCCAGGAATCGACGTCTATCAAGAAACATCGGTGCTACCATCCATCGGTGCGACGACCAGTGGCACAAACGTTGGATAACAAGCCTGACGTCATCACCGAGAACGTATAAAAAGAAGAAGACATCGTGTGTCCTGTCACACACATTCAGCAGTGGTGGCACCGTGAGGCTCGTCAACTGGCTACTAAAGCAAATCGTCTTCCTTTTCCCAGGAATCGACGTCTATCAAGAAACATCGGTGCTACCATCCATCGGTGCGACGACCAGTGGCACAAACGTTGGATAACAAGCCTGACGTCATCACCGAGAACGTATAAAAAGAAGAAGACATCGTGTGTCCTGTCACACACATTCAGCAGTGGTGGCACCGTGAGGCTCGTCAACTGGCTACTAAAGCAAATCGTCTTCCTTTTCCCAGGTTGGTGCTCATCTGTATGTAAAATTTGACATATCCTGGTTGTGTACGCGGTTGCCACTGCTGCTGAGTAACTAACATGACCGACACCTGCATTTCTTGTCATGAAGTTTTGCGGGACGCACCATACCTGTCATGTTTACAGTGTAAATATACGTATCATTTAGGTGCATGTTCAGGAGTAACAGAATCGGCATATAAAAAGAAATATGCAGCGGCGAAGAACTCGTGGAGCTGTGCAACTTGCAAAACGTCGAAAGCTCGAAGCAGCAAGTGTGCTGAACTAGAAAATGTGGAGCAGGAAATGAACCTCGCAAAAGAAATAGGCGAAATTCAGAAGAAATTATCACTACTTCTTTCAATGAAATCGCAAGTCGATGCTCTGGCAGGTGTTGCTGACACTGTATGTGGTATTGAAAGGTCACTACAGGAAATGTCAAGCAAGTATGATGACGTGCTTGCCGAAATGAAGCGACAGAGTACTGATATGAGCAATTTAAGAAAGCGAGTGGAAAAACTTGAAACGCAGACTAACAATAGTGAAGTAGAAATGCTTAAGCAAGAAGTTAATAACCTTGATCAATATAGCAGACGCCTTAACCTGGAAATCCATGGACTAGGCGAACAAACTAATGAAAAAGTAATAGAAAAACTTAATCTTTTAGCTGATGAACTGGAGCTTCCAAAATTATCTGGAAAGGATATTGAAGCCGCCCACCGACTGCGCACTAGAGCAGGCACAGACGGGGGTGATAAGCCATCGCCTATTATCGTGCGTTTTTCTGCCCGGTGTACTCGTGACGCTTGGCTTGCAAAAAGAGGCGAGCTACGAAAAAAGAATTCAAAGGTTTTCATCAATGAAAACTTGACTGCACAGAATAAGCGGTTGTTCTGGCAAATGAAAACAAAGGCAAGAGAAATGAAATATCAATTCGCCTGGGTCAAGGACGGAAAATTCTTCGTTCGGCGCAGTGAACGGGACAGAGTAATATGGATTAAGACAGCCAGTGACCTCGACCTTATAAGATAACTCTAAAAATGACACTTTTTTTTTTTTCTTGCGCCATATAAGCATATGGCTGCTCACGACAACACAAAATACCATGATGCTGATTCATTTAGGCGTCTCAAGGCCTTACGTGGCGCCAAGCGATTCTCTTTGCTTCACCTTAACACACGAAGTTTAAAAAATAATCATGATTCTGTTAACCTTTTTTTAGACAACTTAGATCATGAGTTTGACGTATTGGCATTCACCGAAACTTGGTTTTCCAATGACTGCCCCGCTGTAAACTTTTCGGGATACAACTGCATATCAGTATCACGACCTAAAAAAAGAGGAGGAGGCGTTGCTGTGTACATCAAAAACCACTTTAATTATGAAGTTATTCCAGAATACTCAATCATTGATGTTCACTATGAATGTTTGCTTGTGAAGTGCTTTAACACAATGCTAGCCGTTTTATATAGGCCTCCAAACGGTTCTGTAACAAAATTTATTGAATTTCTAGAGCGTGTTTTAGAGCACTGTTCATACGTTGGTCTACCTATAATAATTAGTGGAGACCTGAATATAAACTTTCTCTCTGTGGAGTCACCTGCACAGATGCTGCTTGATGTTTTTCTTTGTTTTGGCTGTCAAAATGTCATTGATGTACCTACAAGAATAGCGAGCAAATCTGAAACTTTGCTAGACGTTTGTTTTACAAATTATGAAATTGGTCAATCTGATGCCGGAGTGTTAATATCAGACATAAGTGATCATTTGCCCTTCTTCTTTTTTTTTACGCCTCACATGGCTCAACACAACCAACGCAAACAGCCACCTATTCTTTTAAGAAAAATATCTGCAGAAAGGGTTAATTATTTCAAACATTTGGTTGAAGGAACTAGCTGGGAGCCTGTCTTGCAGATAACTGATCCTACCGTCTCCTATGACTTATTTATTAGAACATTAAAAGAACTCTATTACACTGTATTTCCCTTAGAACAGCTTAAAAAACATAAAAAATCGAGAAAACCATGGATTGATGCCTCTTTACTGAAGAGAATAAAGACCCGTGATAAACTATTTGCATTGTTTATAAAAACAAAGAACCTTGATCAGTTAGCTGAATACAAAAAAATGAGAAATAAATTAGCAGCTGATATTAAACAAGCACGTAACTTGTATTACGAGGCTAAGTTTACTAGCATTGCTAACGATTCCAGGAAAGTGTGGAATTGCGTTAATGAACTACGAAATAAAAACGAAAGAGACGTAATATCGGAAATATTGATTGAGGGCGTATCATATACGGGTAGTTCGCTGGCAAACAAGTTTAATGAGCATTTTTTAAAGGCAGGTGTTTGCACGTCTTCACCGACAAATGATATCAGCTGCACTTCTTACATGAACAGCTCAGACTCAACAATTTATATATATCCTACTACACCGGAAGAAATATGCGGCTTGTTAAAAAAGTTAAAAAACAACAGTGCCTGTGGTGTAGATGAATTGAAGGCAGTTCCTCTTAAAGTAGTCGCTCATGCTATCTGTTTACCTCTATCGCACATATGCAATCTTATTCTAAGCTCTGGAACGTTTCCCAACGAACTGAAGATTGCAAGGGTATCAGTTATTTTTAAAGGAGGAGATAAAAACGATCTCGGTAACTATAGGCCAATCTCTGTTTTACCTATGTTTTCCAAGGTTATTGAAGAAGCTATAAACTTCAGGCTTACTAATTTTTTTCAGCAAAAAAACATTATCGTAAAAAATCAATATGGTTTCCAAAAGAAAAAATCCACAGAAATGGCATTACTCGATATTAAAGATAAAATAGTTGACAACATAGAAAAAAAACTATTCACGGTAGGGCTTTTCCTTGACTTTAAAAAAGCATTTGATTCCGTTAAGCATGATGTTTTACTGCTCAAACTATCCAGATACGGTGTCAGAGGTATAGCTCTAGACATTGTAAAAAGTTACCTAGAAAACCGTGTGCAATACACCAACATTGGTAATGCGAAATCTGAATTCGGTAAAATTACATGCGGCGTGCCACAAGGGTCAATCCTTGGCCCACTCTTGTTTATTATGTACATAAATGATATAGTTAACATACCTCTTACACCTGACATTATTTTGTACGCCGATGACACGAATGTATTCTTCTCTGGGCCAGATATTGACGACCTTATGTTGAAAGCGAATATTTGGCTACAAAACTTATCTACATGGCTTAGGGCCAACAGGTTAAATCTAAATGCTAAAAAAACAAAATTTGTTGTTTTTAGACCTCGTAACAAAACATACACTAGTAAGAATATTATTAGCTTTCAGGGACAGCCTATTGAACGCGTTGCGTCTCTTAAATTTCTCGGTGTCTTTTTTCACGAATATTTAGATTGGTCTGTGCATATAAATTACTTACGAAAAAACATCTCTCGAGCAGTTGGCATACTATGCACGTTGCGCAGCCTATTACCAGTATGGTTAAAAAGACAGATTTATTACGCAACCATACATTCGCACCTTCACTATTGTCTTCTGATTTGGGGAACGACGACAAAAACTAACCTCAATAATTTATATCTATTACAAAAACGAGCTGTGCGATTAATTGAACTTCTACCTTTTCGTTCGCACACAGCCCCTTTTTTCGAAAAACATAGACTGCTAGTCATTAATAATATCCGACATAAAAAATTAGCAATGATTATATATCGTGAAGTTAAATCTAATCGAATTGAATTTTTCAGGAAGTATCACGAGCGTGACCACAGTCATAATTTACGACACATTAGTTTCAAGAAAGACACGCTTCGTACAAATTACGGTACACAAAAACTAACTTACCAAATTCCCCACTTTCTTAATGAACACCCCACTGTGATGGCATTAATTGAACAAAGTTCCTCCATTTATGTTTTCAAAAAGAAGATACACACATTCCTTCTAAAAACTCAAACAGATTCTCATACCTCTTTCGATTCATTTTATTTTATGTAACTTTTATGTGCTGCTGTGACTTTATGAATTTTTTTGCTTTTGTCTGCCTGTTTGTTTGTGCGTAAATAGTCTCTTATTATTTCTTTATGTGCTAATTCATAATTGCTGTTCATTTCTTTGTCAATACTGGCTTGATGTAAAAAAAAAAAAAAATGTAAATGTTTTTTGATATTGTATGTATCTCAATTTCAATTTTTGTACTGCTATATATAACCTGTTTATGTATGTGTGTACATAGGGGGTTGGCGCTTTGTCAGGCTTTCTTTGCCTTTACGCCGATCCCCTAGGCAAACTGTGTATACGGGTTGTCTGAAATAAATTCAAATTCAAATTCAAGTATGCTGTCATGAGCTTGGGACCCCTCGACCAGCGGCACACACACGACGAGGAAGAGCCCCGCTGGCGCCACCTTGGATTGCAGTGACCACGGCTCAATATTGGAGGTTCACGTGGGCCGTGCATGCTCTTCACCCTCGCCGGCTGTGTGTGATCTGTGATTGGACAGTAACCTCTGCACGTGTTCTCTGATCTGGGGAGAACATAACCTTTACAATGAGCCACCCGGCTCATTCGAAGGAACGCCATGTAGAGGAACGCCGGATTCGAGAGCTCGCCATGTAAGAAAGAGCTCGTCATGTACGAGAGCTCACCTTGTATATAATGTAAATAAACCCTCATCAAGTCTCTCTTCCTCCTGCCTCGACAACTTCATCCCCGACCTCCGGTGCCTGAAAACCCCAGTCGCAACAACTAACTCCCTCGGCGGTGTGGCCGACTCTATGCATTATAGCGACGAAACAGAACCTCGCAGAATCAACAGCGCTGTTACGCAGCAGGAACTTGAGCCCTCATGTATCGCTTCTCCGAGACACTCTTATAATGGTATCCCCAGCTTAAGGTGTGCTTCGGTGGTTGCGCGAGTCAAGATTGCTAGTTAATTAAATCGGCTTCATGCTGCTATCACTCTTCATGTCGGAAATGCCGGCCATAGGCCAACAGCAGCACCCTGATCCACATATCTCGCGAGGGGTAAAGCCAAGCGAAATGTGAAGCGCCACTTGCTAACACTGTGGTGAAAAAGAGGAGACCCTCTAGAGTGTCTTTGATGCGCCGAGGGCAGAACTGCTGAGCTGATATACAGCACGCACGGGCTGCCCTTTGACAGCGCAGAGACGCTTCGATGTGGACACACACGGTTCCTTGTACACGCGGGCGACTTCGTGGAACGTTCCCGAGCAGTCACAAACTCTCTCGAGGAGGGCACTGCACGAAGTATGGTGTCCTGTGTACATGCGTATTGTTCTCTCTCCCTGTATTTCATAATCCCTCATTCAATGACCACCCCTCAGATGTAAGAAGCTCGAGTACAGTACGGATACCAGCACACACCTTCCTTTCTGTTACAGCTTTTGCATAGATTTCATCAATTGAAGAACTACTCACTACGCCATGGGCAGACTATCTAGAAGTAAATGCCTCACCAGCATGCATGCCTAGGCGAAGGGAAGGGTGCGCATCAAGCCCTTCTCGGTTCACCGCATGCGGGCGCTTTCGGTAGCACCCACAGTGTATAGCGCTAGCTGAACGCGATAGAATCCTATAGCACTATATAGTACTAATACGGAACCTTACTTTATGCGTGCAGCATCTTGTTACGTTTGGCCCGGCAATTTGTCTGGGCAGACGCCATTGTGCGTAAGCCTGTCTGCTAGGAACGCTTTCAACCTCACCGGCGCCCACTCTATGGTGTCGTGTAGATAGATGTTACAGGTAGCAGTCGGGTCTCAACGAAAGCTTCGAGAGACAAGCCTTTTGTTGAACGGGCTCGGACAGCAACGGGCGGTGCCACTGTGGCTGGTCTCAATAAGTCAACCTCGCGACTCGGCTATTGTCACCTACGCATCGCAAAGCACTGTCAGTCCGGAAGCGTGGGAAGACGTCGAAGAAGCCGTTCTCAGGGATCGAGCGTTTGGACTGCCATGTTCGAGAGAGTTCTGGAAGCCTGTAACTGAAAGCAGCCATGGACCGCTGCTGACGTTCGCGTCAGCGGCCATCTCGCAAGAGGAGCTGAACCTTCCCTCTCCGGACTCTACCTTTTCGCCCTGCGGTGCCTTCAAAGCGGGGGCCGGGTGCGTCATTGTGTGGTGCGCTCGTGCTACCATTGAACCTTTTTGCCCAGCCAAGTGGTGCAATATCTGCACATTTTCTGGTGGGTGGACCATCACCTGATTTGTGGCAAGAGTGCTCACCGCCTTCTTCGGACCTCCGTGTAAGGAGACGGCGGGCTATAAAAACCAATGCATTTTGTAAATAGGAGCTGAATCATGAGCGCAATCGTGAACTGAATCTCAGTTGTACATAATGCGGAATCTTTTGAATCCCTGTACAGTTCCCATCTTTCAACTATCAAGTAAATAACCCTTCGTTCTATTCCTCTTAACGTGTCCCCTCACTGGCGAGCATCGACTATGTAGACGACGGCGGAGAGCCAGCTACTCTAAAGAAAACCCGCCGTACCTGCTAACGACCTCGAGCCCTTAACTGGTGGCAGCGGTGGGATGCCATCACTCACTTCCTACCCTTTACAGTCCACACGATAGCTACAGTAAAAAAAAACCCTCAGAGGGTCCCTTATGGAAATATCTAAGACAACTCGAAGACAAAACTTCTTAGTCGGTATATTGAAAAGGAAGCATCAGAAGGTTTGGTACGGCTGCAGCATATTAATTCAGAAATATTTTGATCAAGTTCAGGGCCATTTTATAACGACGGAGCCGCAAACCTATGCTGCTGATGGCGCAGTTTGGTGCGGTTAGCTGAGGGCTGGAACGGCTGCGTTGCTGGACTCCGATCTTTTGTCAAAGCGGCGCCGACGTCCCATCAATTCACTTAGTACATTTGCCGGCGCTAGCAAACAGCCATAGACAAGCATCATTCGCTTTCGTCACTGTCGGGACCTTCGACTGTCCTTCGAAATCAACACTTTCTGGATAGCGAAAGCGTGTGCCGCACACCCAGCCGCCGAGCGACGGCGGAAACTGTCAGACAAAACGCTTCCGCGAGCGCGTCCACCCAGGGACGACAGCGCCGGAAAAAAGAGCGCCACGCAAAGCGCGCTATTCGGGGCGGCCAGTTTTGAGACTCCACCGTCCGGAAGCTGACCGGCGAGCATCGGGCCAGGAGATGGATGGCGCCGCCGCATCAATGGCGGCTGCCCGGATACGTCCCCTGGGCGTTCTGATCGATGCCCACCCGCAAGGCTTGGGGCGAAGGAAACACCGGCCAGCTGGTAACTCTCCCGTCGTGCACTGGCTGTCCCAGAATTGTTTTTCTCCCCTTTGACAACGCGGGCTTTCGATTTCTCGTCAAAGCACGGTCGCTAAGAGAAAATTGCCATAGCGAGAAAATGGGAGAAAACGACAGAAGAAACGCACTATATAGTTGTCCGTAGAAGCGACGGGAAGTCCAGCTGCGCCATATAAGAGCACAGTACGCGGTACCATACGAATCGGCGCGAAAAAGTGCGCACAGGGGCTCGGTCGATAGGACCGCCCATACTGAGTGCCGGTTCCTGATCGGTACTCACACAATGCGCAGTCAAGAAGGGTAATCATCACGGAGTCACGACTACCACACTTCACCAAACGCATTTTCTTTGAGCAGGACGCGCGCCTCAGATGCTTCTTTAAATGCGTACCACGTCACCGAATGAGACAAGAGTGCCCGAAAGCACTCGTAGTAGACGAACCATGATTGTGCTCGGTGCTACAATCTTATAGTGCCCTTTTTGGACGACAATCAAGGCTAATACATACAAATTGTAAAAATAATAGATAACCAGGGTTAATGCGACGGGACCATACAATATGTTAGAAGGGTCGCCGCAAAGAAAGGCGCGCTTAATTTCGCATATCACTCCATCAATATACGGTCGCATGGTCAGGACCTGAAAACATATATAGTGCAAAATTGCAGCTAGCTATGCACAGCGCCTTCGAAGGCACAGTCCTATTATCGTATTTATTGTCGATTCGAAAACAGACGGGGAGTTCAACGCTTCACCACGCGCATTTCACGAAAGAAGACGTATAAACGCCGAACGAAAAACAGCAAACAACGAGAACGCAAACAACGCATATTATTATTATTATTATTATTATTATTATTATTATTATTATTATTATTATTATTATTATTATTATTATTATTATTATTAGGAATAACATGCTTGAAGAGATGAAAAATTCACGACCACCAAGTGAGACTGCAGCCGACGCTTCGACAACCATACCTGCCTTCAAAGTCTTCAGGAAGACAAGTCCACTATAGACGTCGGCTATACAGCCACATAGACGTCGGCTATACAGCCACACCCCGTGTTCGCAAAAAGAAAGGCTCCGCGCCGCGCATTCGTCTCAGTTGACTAGAAGGCGGAAGCATGCATATTTTTTTTTCTCGATAAGTTTTATTTTGGTTCCCCTCACCGAGCCCATGAATCTTTACGCGCCTTCCATGGTGCTGCACAGGGTTGGCCCACCTTTCATTGACGCCAAGATACGGTGTGCTGGCTGGTGCCATCATGACGAAGTCACAAATTTAAGCGACCTGTGAAGTGATGATGATGGCGCCGTCAGATGGCGCGAGGAATCGCGAAGCAGGACGGAAGAAGGGCGCCGCAAACACTCTCAGCTGAGTCAGCGAGATGCCTGCGCACACGCTCACGGTTTAGCGCGCTATTTACGGCATCACAGTGCCCAGACAAGGGGGGGGGGGGGGGGGAATCATCAAAGTGAACGCATAGCGCCTCAAGCGTCCAGCAAAGAGCATGCCGTTAGCAGCAGTAGCGGTAGCCACCCTATCAGCGCGCTTTACATGAACAGCGAAAAAAAAAAAAGGCGCGCGTTCCGAATACAACGGTACGAGAAGGTCAGAGATTAAGAAGTCGCGGGAGGAAAGAGATATTCAGGTGGAGAAACGCGATAGGAAGCAACGACAAGCGGCAGAATATAAATAGGCACGGGTGTTTTCTTTACAGTCGAAGGTGCGTATACACTTCCAACGTTAAAATAAAAAAAGAAAACATTTGAAGGGACAGCAGACTGCAGACGGGGACAAGGGGGGGGGGGGCATCTCTACAACAAAGTGGGGACAACAGGTAATGCGAGGAAGACAAAATGGCGGTTCATAGACACATGAAAGGAGGCGACAAGACAGAGGGCGTGGCCAACGGCGGAGCCCGACAAAGAGAAGTGTCGCTCGTCGAGACACGCCACTCGCGCGAAAAAAGTCAACGCATGCTTAGAATTACTGTATATACTATCTAAAGGTATAGCATACACAGCAACTTTACGCATGCTAGTAGAAGAGCGACGCCATGCGACACAGCGTTGTTTCGAGAAACATCAGACTTCGATTGTTAGTCCTAACATAGAAATATTATTATTATTATTATTATTATTATTATTATTATTATTATTATTATTATTATTATTATTATTATTATATGGGATTTTATGTCCCCAAACTACAATACTACGATGGACGCCAAGCTGTAGGACTATCCGGAAATTTCGGCCATAAAGTTTTGACTGTTGTGATCGGCCTCCATGTCTTGGCTCCGCTTGGACGCCTGGGCTGGCTTCGGCGAAATCTGCCTTGATTTGTTCCGGCTTTGCAACGCTCCCATTGATGTCCAGAAGCGGCGACGCAACAATAAAGTCGTTCTGCGAATTCTTCAGGGCCGGCGGCTCCCCTCGCCAAAGCCTCTTTGGACATGCACGACCGTCCGATAGCTTAGGAAGGACTATTTGCAGGCAGAGCTGCTTAGAAAATGTGGTCACCTCCGCGCTGCTTTGTTCATCAAGGTACACCGGACAATGAGCCGATCGTCTGGGATCCGTCATTGGGGACGTTTCCCAGATTTCGTGGTGCCTTGACGCATTCGATTCCCGCATTCCGCACACTGCCCGGCACCGCAGCCGCATCCATACTGCACGTCGGACACTACGTGATTGCACTGCGCCGTGTCGTGCCGTATAATCACACTGTGCATACGGTGCAGCGCTTCTCCCTCGCCATGGCACGAACTATAGGCGTGCATCTTCCTTCTTTCTTGGACTGGGAAGGCGTTTGACCTTGCCATTTTGGTGCGGAGACGAATACTCGTTTACTTTACCCTGCAGGGAATCTAGGAAATTCCCGGCCTTATAAAACGGAAGCGCCGAGACGTTCCGGGCGATAGCACCATTCATGTAGAATCCCGCAACCTTCAATATGTAAAATACTGCAAATAAACGTTCCTGTTACCAGCTCCGGCTCCTCTTCTCGTCTTCGACCTGAGACTTGGATGGCTCTTTGCCGCACAAACACCCCCAGTCGTGCCTAAATGCAAGTGCACAGACCTATACTTTTCCGCCTCCATCGAAATGCGACCGCCACGATCGGAGTCGAATTTACCACCTTCGGGTCAGCAGTCGAGAACCGTACCACCGAAGCGGACGACCCGAGTTCTCGACGCGTCTGAGAGCGACACCTCCGGCTAAACTGTTGAAGCCCCGCATGTTCAGGATGAAAGTACGTACATATGCAATAAACTTCTTTTTTTTGTAACTTGGTGCCACTCTGCCCTGTACCATCTGCCGTACCCTCGTCCTATTTCTAAGTAATCCACACCCCCATCCCTCATCCCATTCGTGCAAACTTCCACGAACAGGCTACCTTGATTAAACTATTTATCACTTGCACATCTACGCGTCGCACATCGAACGCATGTCAAGAGGGTAAAAACAAACATTTTCGAGGAAGAATCAGTTCCTCCTTTCAATCAAGCGCATCCACCGCACTGTCGACGGGTACAAACGGTGCTCACTCGAGGAATGTGCGAAAGCCGGAAAGAAGGATGTCGGTCTCCCTACAGACACGAAACAATCGAGCATGCCGTAAACAGCGCCCGGGAGGAGCAACAGCGGTGGGGGTTGTTGAGTATCGCTAATTAAAACCACAGCGAAGCTTCGGCTCGCGACATACCGCACGCGAGGCGCAGACGGCAGGCCGGCGAGTGATGGCAGGCGCACACGAGGAACGCGAACATTCACGGCCCCATATATCAGTCGGCACTCGCGATTTTTACGGCACCGATCGCAACGCCAAGCGCCGGCGGCGAGTATCGCGCACAGCGAGAGGGTGAAAAGAAGAGCGGAGCACGCATGGGGTGGCAGCAGGCGTCGCGCTTTGGGACGGCTGCGCGCTTCCGTCTCATTAGCCCCATCGACCGCGGCGCCGACTACGTTCTGGAGAATCCCGGCCAGGATATTGCGAGCGCGTTCATCTATCACCTCACGCGGAGCCCGGAATTTGGCCAGAATAGCAGAACGGCTTCGCCCGCTTCCGCGCCAGTTGCCGTGGCCACTGTGTTCCGTCCCGGAAAGAAGCGGCACAGCTCCCAAAGACTGGCACATCGCCGGGCGTCACTTGCAAGGGTTACGGAATACCGCTTAGCAGGATAGCATAAAGGAAGGAAGAAAATGATAAAATATCATTCTAATATGTATGCAAATGCGACGACTTCAATGAGAAGGAAGCTTTGAAATAAGGAAGTTTTCGCATGCTACAGACGAATCCTCTGTGTGGTCACTGTTCGAAATATTCCAAAAAGTTCGCGAAAACTTCGCTGCAGCCAAAGGAACTGTCTTTCCCAAAAATGTCCACGGCGTGCCTGCTTCGCTGGCCAAGTCACACGTGCCGCGTGTGTATACAGCAACCACTCATATATATATATATATATATATATATATATATATATATATATATATATATATATATATATATATATATATATATATATATATATATATATATATATATATAAAAGAAAAGTGGGCGAAAATATAACATGCCATGCGCAGGGACCGAACCTGCGACCTTCGAATAACGCGTTCGATGCTCTACCAACTCGAAGCGCGTTATCCGAAGCACGCAAGGAGGTTATACTATAAGTAGGTTATATAATAAGGGGGTTATACATACTAAGCTTGAGTATAACCTCTTTCAGAGCGCGTTACCGGCATTATTGGGATGTCGCAGGTTCGGTTCCTGCCCACGGCAAGTTATCTTTTCATCCATCCACTTTTCTTTCTTCATATTTATATTACAATTAGCTCTAATAACTTCCCTATACTTTCCTTGACATTATTGTCAGTTAGATCTCATTTATATTGTATCAAACACATTAAAAACTAGCCCTTAAGTATATCATTCTGAAATGATGCTTCAAGAAATGTATACCAAGGTTTTAAATAGGTGAAATCTATTATTTATTCTTCAAGTTAAAATTAGCTTTTTTTTCTGTAGCGCCCCGCACCTGAAGGAGATTGTGAGATCGATTACGGTAGCAATTAAAAACATTGCATTAATTGCCGTCGTAAATTATAGTGGAGAGTGGCGGCCGGGTCAAGAATTGAATCAATTCCTGCGGATAGCCCATTGGCGCTTAGAGATTTCGAAAAAGCGGCCTCAGTTCATCATCTTGAAGTCCAATTAGCAGGCGAAAAGCGCAACTACAGCAGCCGACCAGAATCCCGCGTGCACGTTGCGCATCAACGGCTGCTGCGGTGAGTTTTTGTTAACGTCAATGCGTCTCGACGTGCAGCCGGTACACTCGGGACGAAAGGGAGTCTATCGATGACTGATATAACGAAGTCACCCATTCTGGACTTCTAAGAAATATATGGCAATTGCACTCTTCCGGGTTTCTGCTTCGCCCCCGTAAGTGTTCAGATTTCATTGTTCTGCTAAAATTATCAGCGGCTGCTCTCTAAGCGACAATGGCTTCTTAGCAGGAAAAGCTCCAACTCTCCTATATTTCACCCGACCACCTGTCTTCACTAATTAAAAACACTATTTATTTATGTCGTAATTGATGTCTCTGACCATCTTATCATCCCTGCCATCACAGGTTATGCAGTTATGAAAGCAGCACTCAAATATCGCGTTTTATCATTTTGGGGAATTTCGTAGCGAGAGCTACGCATGCGTCATAAGGCCAATAAAACCGCGATCCAGCCGAAAGTCAGCGTTGTGTGCGTGCGTGCGTGTGTGCTCCACACACCCCGCGTTAAGTCACGTTGTTTCAACTTGACAGAGGAAGAGCCGGCGTTGCATCGTACATATAGAAAGGCAGTTATCAATTAATCGATCGTACATGTATAATTAATCAATACTTTAGGTTTATTTTCAATTTTAGATTAATTGAATTAATGTAATGAAACTTTCTCATTAATTGACGACTGAAGCCCCTCCCCGCATTACCGCCCCTTGGCCGGTTCATTAGTGCGAGGCAAGCGATGCCGAGACGCATAAGTCGAGCACGTCTAATCTTTTCCGCTACAGCGCATACTTGCGCGCCAGTAGAGCGAGCCCAAAGCCGTCTGCGGCCCTACTTCATAAAGGCAAAAATGAACTCGCCCTGGTCTACATCACCTATGGCGTCCAGCTTCAAGCCCTACTGGTGATTGAAATGTCGTCAATCTAAAACGGTCGTTAATGAAGGTGCGGCAAGTTCACCTAACATCATTGTTCTCCCAAATCTTGCATCTAAAATGTGGATGCCAGCAAAACCAAAATCACCGGGCCATTAAAAAATAACGTAGCTGGAGCATCTGCCATTTCTTTCATAATTTAAGGCCCTTGCACCCTGGAACCCACACTAACTTGAATAAATTAATGTGCAGTGGAACCAATGATCTGAAAGCATTTAAAACATACACATCCTCATTCGCAGTGACGGCCGAACAAACAGATAGCGAATCCATCAAAATTATTGCTGAGCTTATTGATGCTGCTATAATTCACTCGGAGCTATATTGACTGCTAAAAATCCTACAATAAAGATGCACACAAACTTAGGAAGGTGAAAAGAAAAGACCAATCTAGACTACGAAAGGAAATCCCAAATCCACATAGTTTTTTTTTTTCACTTTGTGAAGCATCCGTCGCTATGACTCTCTTTATTGGCGTATGAGCTGGTAATTGTTAATGTATCGTGTAATAAGCGGAGCGATATTAGTTTTGCATTGTTTGGAAAAAATATCACCAAACACTATTTAAATAGAGTTGTGGCTAATACTGATTATACAAAGGAAATAATTAAAGCGCTTATTTTGTCAATAAGTATTCGTGTACCTAAAATGTGAGGCATATGAAATCTTGGCCGACATGCTCCAAGAAGAAGTCAGGATGGGCAATAACGACGGTCTCTATACGCTTATCGGGGGATTCATGCAGTCTCAGTAATGACTTTACTGCTGGGTAACAAGTGAAGGAAGCCTATAGGTTCCATATACATGACCTTGGTTGCCACAAATTGGAGACGAGCTGAGCATAACCTCAAAGCTTGTCTCTCGAGGACTACAGAAGGATGAAGCTTATAAGCAGGAGCTCCAGCGTATAAGATGCACCCAAATTCAAACAGTGGGTGAAGAATGATTGATTGATTGCCCCTTTTATTCTGGCGCAACCCTTATGGGGGATCGGCCATGAAACGAGCGCTGCCTTGAGATATAAATGAATCTGTTCATACTGTTCAATTGCCAGTAGATCATTTTGAAATATCTCGTTAGATTAATTCACAAGAATTTACGTCCTCTTCCTCCTTCTTACTTTGACTTCGCGGAATTTCTTAATCTTCAGCCAGCTGCAAGTTTGCGGTGTTTTCCCTCTCTCTTTTCTCGTAATCCTAGTGTATCTTTGTGCCCCGCCGCGGTGGTCTAGTGGCTAAGGCACTCGGCTGCTGACCCGCAGGGCGCGGGTTCGAATCCCGGCTGCGGCGGCTGCATTTCCGATGGAGGCGGAAATGTTGTAGGCCCGTGTGCTCAGATTTGGGTGCACGTTAAAGAACCCCAGGTGGTCGAAATTTCCGGAGCCCTCCACTACGGCGTCTCTCATAATCATAGAGTGGTTTTGGGACGTTGAACCCCACATATCAATCAATTAGTGTATCTTTGTATGAAAATCTATTATTATTATTATTATTATTATTATTATTATTATTATTATTATTATTATTATTATTAACCATTGTGGTCGCAAAAAACGCCTCTGATTTTGGTGCGCTCGAATAGGCAGGCTTCGACCTGCTACCGTATCGTTCATGGACAATGGCCGGAAATCCTTCATTCTGTGACATCACATAGATTACGGTTCACCTGAATCCACTGGGTTGATTGATTGATTGATTGATTGATTGATTGATTGATTGATTGATTGATTGATTGATTGATTGATTGATATGTGGGGTTTAACGACCCAAAACCACGATATGATTATGAGAAACTCCGTAGTGGAGGGCTCCGGAAATTTCGACCACATGTGGTTCTTTAACGTGCACCCAAATCTGATCACACGGGCCTTCAACATTTTCGCCTCCATCGGAAATGCAGCCGCCGCAGCCGGGATTCGATCTCACGACCTGCGGGTCAGCAGCCGAGTACCTTAGCCACTAGACCACCACGGCGGGGCGTATCCACTGGGCAAAGGTAGGAATTGTCACGAAGGCGCAAATGTGCACATGTGATCTCTGGCGCGTCTGATAGAAAGACTTCGGTCGAGATAAAAAGACGATGCGCTCGTCTTGGTTCACGCAGCACACACGGAACAACGACGAATAAGAAACGCAGGGCAGATGCTGACGGGTGCGCTATACAGAGCAGGCAGACTTGGACGCCAGCACGTTTCTTATCCTGCGTTCTCCTCTCGTGTGCGCTGTATCAATTAAGATGAACGCATATCAACTCGTTCGATTGCTTCTTATGCAAATAATGATTCTCAAGCAATGGAATGCCCTTTTTAAAACACCCATCAAAAATGTATATTAATCGATTGAAACATGACACCGAAAGCGATCAATTAGGTTAAATCGCTTAACGATTGACGATTACAACTTTAATCGACCATCCGTAGGGCGCGAGTGCGCGTCTCAATTTATTCGCGCCTCAAACGCCAGCAAGACTATAGGACGTCCACTGCGAGATATACGCAGCTTCCGCTTGTCGAAGCGTTCTCTCGTCAACCACGCGAGCTTTTAATGGCACGCAGTTGCAAGTGTAACATAATACAATCCGACAAGAATGAAAAAAAAAACCGTAAACAGCGGTTGTGTGCTCGGGCCGACGTTTCGACAAGTAAATACGGTTTTTTTCCATCGCAAGCTTCCATCTTCCGCTTGCTTTATTTTATTCAAACAAGCGGGAAAAAGTTGCAATGTGGACTTGTTGGTGATGCATATGAAAGAATTTTTTTGAAGCGCGAGGCGAAATACGAAAACAGGAAGGGATAGACTGGCAGGATGTTGTTGCCGGCCATTGTTCAAGAATACAATCATTGTTGGTGGGCACAAAGATGAGATATGACTCGTTTGATCGTAGAAGCCGAACTTAATGACGCTCTTGGCGATGTTTGTATCAGTAAGGCTTCGAATGCATTGTCAGCTGGAGTTCGTATACGGACGCGGTGATACGTGGTTTTATCTGTAATGTTTTTTTTTCTTTTTCTTTTATGCAGATGAGATTGTTGCGCAGTTATCTGAAGGAATCCGGGTGCTCATTTGTCTGCCTGACTATTATGGCTTGAAAGTGGCTTGGTGTTCGAAACTAAACATATTGTTGCTAGTAGCACTCTGTGCTGTGACTATCCCTTCCTGTTTCTGTGTTTCGCCTCGCGCTAACAAAAAATCCTTTCATTGCCAAAAGCAAGCTCAAATATGTAGTAGTCATATGTTCCATGGAAAGAAAATAGACTCAAAACAGCAGTGCGTACTTTCGAGTATCAAAATATTTTGACTATAACGGCACTTAACGATAATGACACCACCGAGCCAATAACTTGTGCACCGAAATCGATGCTTGCGCTAATTGCATGCAGCCCAAACCTCGCCCGTTTTCGAAGGCCGCGTAGCAACCTGGCGCCCCGGCAGCGAAACTGCCTTTGTTTCTCTCCTGGAAACAGAACGAAGCTCCGATTTCAGGGCCCGAATCGGGCACCTAACCTCGCTATTATATATGAACGGGGTCAAGCAGCGGGTGCATGGTATAACTATAGGACCGTGTTTAACCACTATAAGAGCACAATTTCAAGTATGCGCTTTCCCAGAGAACGATCGTAAACAGGGTACTGTTTTCTCTCGGGACAACGGGTGCGCACCAGAGGCACCAGCGGACCGAGCCGGCTTAAACTGAGCGAGCGCGGCGACGGTCGACGATGACGTGACCGGAGTACGTGCGCCTTCAAAGGAGAATCGCGAGCCCCGAAAAATTCCACCATCGATGTGTTTACATTACTCAATCACACACACACACACACACACACACACACACACACACACACACACACACACAAGTGGAAGGTCCAAGACAGCGGAATAAAAAAATGAAAAAAATAAAGACCTTATGAGCGAACTACATGCCACGTAATAAGCGCGAGGAAAATCCGTCGTGCAACGGTGCAATGCAATCAGAATCCCGCATACACACGCGTGCCGCGCACATGCAACCCGCCCATATATGGTGAAGCGTGCACGCAAACTTCAGCGCAGCAACGGTACAAAGGCAGCCACACGCTCGGCTTGCACAATACAGGGGTCATGCAGTCCTGATTGAAACCTGCAGCCACAAGATCCACGTTTGGGCACCGTTAGGGCTGCCATTTTGGGGGCGTAGCGATATTACACAAAACAAGGAGGAGGGGTGGGATCTGAAGGACCTGTGTGGTCAGGGGAAACGAAGATTGCTCCGCTGCCGAGGCCCGCCGTGGTCGTATACTTCGGAGAGACCGAAATCGTCCGCCGAGGATCGGTATATGTATGTACACACGACACTGAGGATAATGAAAACAGTCAACACAGTGCAGCACGTTCAATTTCCTCCCGTCTCCGACAGCACAACGAGACGGGAATAGCGCGTGCACGAAGCATGTGCGCTGCGAGCCCACTCGATTGCGAACACTTAATTTGTATGTATACCGCCGAGCTTCTCCTTCATTTCTCTTCCTTATTTTAAATAATTAGATACAATCGCCACTGAAACATTCAGAAAAAAACATAGGAAAATGATAAACTTTGTGCCGCCACTTTGAAGAAACGTTCAGTAACCCTCGCAGATAGGAATTATTAAAGCATGTTTTCGAAAGAACACTTCTACGGCAAGATTTGCTGCTGAAATTAAACTGACTTTCGATGTACAGAGGCCCGATACCTCGAAGGCGCACCATGTACATACTTCACTTCAACATTAAAATAAATAATGCGAATAATACGGGGCACAATACAAGAAACTCGATGGGACGCCGTATAAACATACAGCAGCGTTCCCTGCAGCTCTCTTGTGACAGCCGTCAGAGGCACTTGTCCTTCATACACATATGCGCGATATGGCCTTGACATAAACCACAGCAGTCGTAGTAAAAAATCCCGACCATACTGTCAACACTGTGCAGCGCATTACGGTATCGAAAACCGATTTTCAAGCACTGCCGTTTTCTTAGAGCAACCATCTGAAATATCCACATACGCAGCACTCGGGTAAACATATGGATTTTTTAAATGTAGCTTTTCTATTCTCAAATTCTGTTATTTTATTGCGCAGGTGGCCGCAACTATAATACCACACATCGGTACCGACAGCACGGGCAGATTGGTACGCAGAATATGTATATAAAAATGCTGTCATCGAGACATTAGCCACATTCGCCACAATTTTTTATTGGTGTGAAAACATCGCAGGCATTTCCTTTCTTTTTCTGATTTTTAAAATACCTAGCCTGCGAAAGATCGGGTTCTATACGTGTATACAATAACCAATACACAACGCAAAGCTGCATCACGTCCAGCGGAGGCACGGCCAGCCCGATAGGATTATGAGGCCTTATTTGCGCTACGCCGGCACGGGTCCGAGAAGACCAGCACATACGACGACTGTTCGCCACTTTTTCGCCCATAAAACGAAACTTCCTCGCTCAAGTTGCTTTTGGAAACGCTTGCTCCTCCCCTTCTCCATGATACAGTTCTCGGCGACAACTTTTATTACTTGTCCTAGAAACGACGCTGCCTTCTTGCAGTTGGAAATTGGCTTGGAGAGTGTGCATTTAATAACTCCTCTGCATGCAACGCGCTCATGAAACAGTGTAGCTATCTCTATTTCTGTAAGCATAAGCGTATCAGCCGGGGGGGGGGAGGGGCAAAGGGGGCGCGAGCCCCCTCCCACTTAGAAAAGCTGGGGGGGGGGGCTGAGCCCCCCTAATTTCGACATTATACACTCTTGGCGGCACGCTGGGGAAACTTCCAACTTGGAAGTTAGCGCTCGCGTCTTCCGTGTCCTTCTTGTCTCTGTGTCCTCGTTTTGTTCTCGCGCTATAACTATCGTCATGTCATACCAACTAGCCCAAGCTGCCACACTCTTAAAAGTAAGGCAAAGTTTTCCGCCACAACAGTAATAACTCAATTAAGTTCTTATGGGAGAATGAAAATGTTACGAGGCAATGTTACAACATAGTGAATTTTTGCCAACATTTCCGCTGTGAAGATTTTCCCTATAGGTTCTTTTCGGTGCAGGTCGCCTATGCGACGTTTTCACGTCTTGTGCTGTAGTATTGCCGAGCAGGCAAGTGCTGAACAGGAGCCCTATAATATTAAATAACTTGGTAATGTTCTTATTATGCTGTGCTTTTTGATGCAGTTACGGATTGTAACAAGCAAGCTTTTTATGAACCGGTCATATCATTTGCTTGATTTGATATGTGGGGTCTAACGTCCCAAAACCACCGTATGATTACGAGAGACGGGTCATATCATTTGCGGCTTCCGCAAAATAATTTTCTTTGAAAAGGGTATATCATCACCACTACTCTGTCGAAGCTGTTGCGAGTCGATGAGTGTATATTGATTGATACGTGGGGTTTGACGTCCCAAAACCACCAGATGATTATGAGATAGTGGAGCACTCCGGAAATTTCAACCACCTGGGGTTCTTTAACATGCACCCAAATCTGAGCACACTGCAGGCCTACAACATTTCCGCCTCCATCGGAAATGCAGCCGCCGCAGCCGGGATTCGATCCCGCGACCTGCGGGTCAGCAGGCGAGTACCTTACCCACTAGACCACCGCGGCGCTATACTTTCGTTTTTGTGCGATCATATTGATGTGTACATGTTTTACCACTTCACATTTAAACGTTAAGATTTACCGAGTGGCCCGCTTGCTAGAAATACGTGTATACAATTTACAATATTCGGAAGGAAAATTTTGTTAACTTACAGATCATATATAGCATTTCCAACAAACGGAGGCCTGCACATAATTCGGCAAGTGAACACAGTTTTCATGGGTTTAAATGTTTACCATAAAGGGTTCAGCGCAGCTCCCCCCCCCCCGCCTCCTTTTTTTTCTTCAGAATATCATTTCTTATTGTATATATATATATATATATATATATATATATATATATATATATATATATATATATATATATAACAGACATTAATGCCAAGGAATGTACAAGGGAAGTTATTAGAACCAATGGAATGTAAATAAGAAAGAAAAGTGGGTGAAAAAATAACCAGCCGTGAGCAGGAAACGAACCTACGACCTTCGAATAACGCGTTCGATTCGATTATTATTTTTTCACCCACTTTCTTTCTTATTTAGATTCCATTGGTTCTAATAACTTCCCCTGTACATTCCTTGACATTACTGTCTGTTAGATCTCATTAATATTGTGTCAAAACACGGAAAAACGAGCCCTTATTATACACTTCTTTCTACACTTTATATATAAAGTGCCTGCTCCTGTGAGTCACGATCTGCCAGCGTAACAGTATTCTCAAGACAGATCCCCGAACGGTTGTTGGTCGCTTCAAGCAGGCAGCGTATGTCACGTGCAGGCGACGAGTCCCAACGCTAGAGGTGTTCCGATGACAAAAGGAAAAAAAAAGCACGCAGAGTACGCGGCCCTCTCGGCAGTTACGTGCGCGACGTGCACGCTTTGAGAGCCCAATGCTGCAGCGAGAATGAAGCTATCTGCGGGCGCACTTTTTGACTTCAACCTAGAGACGTGCGCCATTTGTCTATGTCCACCACAGAATAAAACACACACACACATCCGTCAAAAATGGCCACAGTCATCCAGGGTCGATCGATAGCGCCCTTATAAGGTGCAGCGGGATCACAACAAAGAAGCAGCTGCTGAGCAATCTCGTTTCTTGAAGAGGCAGGTCATTTAACGAAGCTAACTTCATTCACCTATATATATATATACCTATACATAGGAATGCGCACACCCACAGTGTATAAGTTGCAGTGCAGCGACGTTAAAAAATTACGAGCGGCAAGGTGTGGCAGCAGGCGTTCTACGAGCGGTGACGCGCTCACGTAAGTGCTATATACAAGAGCAACCCAGAATACCCCAAAGATTCAATCGTCGCAACGAATTCAGTCACATGAGCAATGTGCGCATACACCTTGGCAGCAGAATTCGAAACACGAGCCGAAATTGAGCCTCCTTCCCACCTACGTACCCCCCCCCCCCCTAGAAAAGAACATGCACAGCAGCAGCAGCAGCAGTACTAGTAGTAGTAGTAGTAGTAGTAGTAGTAGTAGTAGTAGTAGTAGTAGTAGTAGTAGTAGTAGTAGTAGTATTTTTTGTCGATCGCATTTATGTGCGCATGTCTGTTTGCAGATGCAACATATATTGTGCTGGCATTATATATACGATATATATATTAACATGACAGCAACACCTTAAATTCAGCGTCCGCGTATACGCATGCGATAGCTACGCCAAACAATGTAAAGCGCGATGTGTCCGACTTAAAAGCCGACTGGCATCAACTATCCTTTCCAGCGTAGGCTGCTATGCACGACTCCCTATACAACAGCCGATTTCGGTGGCGATGTCGTCCACCGCCGCCATCGCCGATGTCCATCGCAGCTATGACTCACAGTGAAAGGAGGATGGTGTACGTGTGGGTTACTGCTGAATTCGAACTTGTGCACGGGTACTCGACGTGGAACTCAATTGTACAGAGTGACGCGAGCGGTCCAAACTTCTTCAGTAAAACACCCAGTATAAAGGGGTCATCAAGTCGGGCGAGCAACTATATATGGTTAGCAAATATGGAAATACCACGTCGCATAAGCAAGCAACACAATCGCGACAGGCATCACACCAGGTGAACTTCGTAACAAAGGGGTGGTTCGACGTTGCCCAACTGTTACACTGGGCGCAGCCATAGTTCACCATTTGCCACAACATCAACAAAGCGTGAAGCTACGTCGGTTAACATACAGACGCCAGTAGGTACCATAGCGTACGTTGTTAAGTTTGGCCTGGAAATTCATCTGGGCAGACGCCATGGGGCGTAAGCCGGTCCACTGGAGAGGCTCTCAATCCCTTCGGCGCGCAGTCTGACAGACGCTGTCGAAGATCTGAGCAATTATCCAGACCATGCAGCAAGCGAAGGCGAGTTCCCGTCTTTCAAATGCGGACCCTTTTGTCGTCTCTTGGAGCAGAAGCGGTGACTGATGCCCTCGACGACTTATCGGGCGACAGGGAAACTGGCGTGACCGGCGCCAGAGCTGACAGGAGAGTGGCGCTCCTTTTAATCCCCAATCACCAAGCCGACCGGCCGACTGCCTATGCTCATCAGGCATTGTACGTGCTAGCCGGAGGACGAGACGTCGTGTCGCCAAGACGCTTAACCGTTCGAGAGAGGTCAACAAAGACAGCATCTTCCTGGATGAGACCGCGGCGACCACCGCAAATCACCCCGCTAATTGAGCGAACAAAATCGGCGGACCCTTTGAAGTAGGCTGCCAGGATCGTGGGAACTCTCGACTAGCGGCACACACCCGACGAGGGAGAGCCCTGCTGGCGCCACCTTGCAGTGCAGTGTTCACAACTCAAAATTGGACGTTCACGTGGACCGTGCATGCTCGTCCCCTCACCTGTTGTGCGTGTGTGATTGGTGTTCCACTCGGAGAGGAGGAGCCCGACAGGGCTTTAAAACGACGCCGCAGTGTGCTGGACGTCGCTCTGAACTATGTAACGTTCAACCACCACGCTCAGGATCAGGAGCATGCACAGCTCACGGCATTGATAAATGTGTGCACACACACTCTATGCGCTATATACTTAATGCACGAGCCCCAAATGACTTTACAACGTGCTCTTACAAGGCCACTTTCTTTTCAACTGTGTCTGTGTTGCGTGTACTGCGCAGACCTGTAATGTTTTTGTTACTATTTCAATTCCTTTCTTACGTAGAACAAAATACAGGTCAGTAAACTCTCTTTAATAAGTAGCATGCTATCACCGCGAAACAGCTATAGAAGGTATTGTAGTACGAAGTAACCAATCAGTTGCGGCTTGAAGAGCTGTTCGACCATGGGTCTCAAAGACAACGAGAAAAGGAAGGAAAGCAAAAGGCTAGACGAAAGTCTTTCACTTCGTCAGAACTCCTATTATAGAGGAACTCCCCGTATATACGTCACAATGCGGACTTGAGCGCACGCGACAGTTCAATAAGCGACGTCGGTGAGACACCGCCAGCTTTACTTTTGGCGGCCGAGATATGACCAATAGAGTTCGAGCATTTCCTAGTTGCCCACAAATGGTCCCGAGGAGGAGTGCCGAAGTAGTAACGTTCACATAAAGCGAAGGCCGAGCGGCAAAAGGTCAATAAGGGCACTTCGGCAGGGGGTAGATATATCGCCAAGAAGACCGCAGATGCGCCTGAAAACGCTCACCAATAATCATCCCACACGCATCCCCACACTTTCGCCCTCAAATAGCGGGGCCGCGCAGATCGACCGAAGCTATACATTATTTTATTTCCTACTCTCCCTCTCGCTTTCTGCGCGCGTCCCAGTTTCTCGCGGCACCATGCCACCAGTATTTTTTTCGCTTCACCGAGAGAGAGAGTGATACTCTGCTGCCGTTCATGCAGGCTGTAGCCGCATACGCGCGGAGTATAGAGTGGCGGCCCTCAGCAAGACGAAAGGGCGATTCGAAGACAGAACGCGCCGGAAGAAAACAATGCGAGCGAAAAACATGTCCGAAATAAAAAAAAACGATCTCAATACCCCCCTGCCCTTCGCCGCCTTTCGAACACACCACAGCAGGCTGCGGAAAGAGGAAGCGTCTCGCGAGAAAGCAACGACACAAAGAAGCGCGCTGCAGACTGCATTCATCTTTCTCAACCCGGGCCTTATCCTGGGGGTCACACAGCGCGGACCTCCTTCGGCCACTGTTCCCGGCTACACACAGAGGAGCGAGCTTCAAAAATCGAAACCGCTAGAAATAAATAGATGGCTTAGAGAGATGGGAGTTCGCGCACAGTGGCGTCCTTCCTTGATCCATTTCAGAAAGGGCTCCGCAAAGGCGGCTGTAGTGGTGGCGCATCGTAAAGAGAATCATGGTGACGCTCTCTCGGCCTCTCTCACTGATCCCCCGCGTGATCACAAACAACAAAGAGAATAAGTGTTCTATTGCAAATTGCACATCATATGTAACAAGTGCGCCAGAGGATGGAGGCCCCATGTGATGAAAATTGGGGAACGTCGCTGGAGGCAACGTTCGGAGGACAATAGGACTTGAATTGGCAGCAAATTCTGTTCAAGGGTTTCTCATCTCACCACCTTCTGTTGAACTCGATGCTCTGCTTTTATTTGGGCATTTCGGTCGCATTCCTTGGTATACAGTTACACCAAAGGCCAACATGTAGATACGTACATTAATACGTACAACATGTCGATGGGTAGATAGGTAACGGAACCTAACCGAAAACCTTTCATCGAGGAAACATTTCCCACGCGCAATAAGAAAACGCGCCAAGCGACACCGCCTGGCCGAGGTGACGAAGCGAAACAAGAAACGATCCTTGGAACAGAAAGCAGGAAACGGACAGCACGCACGCCAGTGAGACGTCGTCTTCTCTGCAGATGCACGTACTACGCACGTGGAACACGCGGAACAAACATGCCCATGGTTCCGCTCACGGCGCATAAAGTCGACGCCGAGCACTCGGGCGCAGTAAAAAGCAGCGAAAACACTTCGCCAGGAAACATATTTGGTCAGGTGCGCAGAAGACTTACGAACACGTTAAGCTGATTTATTGGATTTCTACCGATTCAAGCTCATTCTTTCCTCCTCTTTCTTATTCTTCCCACCTCTCTTTTTCCATCGAAGAAAATCCTTCCTTCGCCAGATTATGTTTCTCATTTGGCCTTTACGCAGAGCCATTGACTCTCGCTCCCTTCCGGCCACTAGCCTAATCTTATAGAGCGCGCCCGCGGCACACACAGCCGTAGTACGCGAACGAAGAGACCGAAAGGGCGGCTTCGTTCGCCAAGTCGTGCGAACCGCCACAGCTTTCACTAAGCACGCAGTAAACGCCTTGCGGCTCGGAGATGGCTGCGCGAGAGGGAAGAGCAAATACGAATTGTGCGCCACGAAATGGCGAAGAGCAAGAGGGCTGGCACTCGAGATACGCTGGAAGAGAGCGAAATGGAAAGCCCGAGGAAAACAGTGAAGCGCGATTACGCGAAAGAAAACAAAGGGGAGATCCGATTACGCGAGAGAAAACAAAGCAAAGGATATGTATGCACAGCCTTCTGCTGCCATATATCTGAAATGGCCATTCATAAACTATAGACGAGATGCAATTCGGGAAAAATAAAATTTCTGAGATGCGAGAGAAAAACAGAGGCTCGTGCCACATGATGGGCGTTTATGCGAAGCCCACCTGCGGAAAGTAACAAATATCATCATCGAGTTGCGTCAATCACGAAGAAACAGAAATGTATAGGTAACCAATTACTAAAATAACTTTGCAAATCGTTTTCTCGCGACAGATATTACAATTCAAATTTTATCCGGAGTGTTATTCGCAAGGCGTATTCATTCGAAAGACATACATAGCAAAATCGCCGTTAAAATAAAATGTATAACAGTTCAACTGATCTTTCAAAGAAGGCCCCTATTTGTACAGGAAGAGATAATTAGCAGCAGCGTCAACTTCTTCACGCAATTCGGAAATTATGCGTAAACTGGTGTCATGCAGACCATTCGTCACAAATGAATTTGCCTCGTGAATTATAGGGTTACAATACGCCGTATATAAGGTACACTCTAGCTAAATTTTACATGGTAAATTTCACAAAGTATTCTCGTTTGATTCACTCAACTTTATCAAGAAAGCGATGTGATTTTCTTCAATCACGCTCAAACAGTACAGCCTCAAAGACTACCTCCTACTCGTCACTTTATAAGAATTCCAATTTTGTTTCGCTATCAATGGCGTAATAATAGAGGGGGTGGGCATAGCGTTTCCTAAAATTAACTAGATGGGAGTCGGACAATGCGATCGTGCAGCGACCATGGGAATCATGAATAGTACATGGATTTGCCTAGTCTTCGTACTTGCGGGCAGCGAATTGTACTTGCGGCTTCGTTTATTGTTGTGTTTCAGTTTTGTTTTGAAGGTAAGAACAAACCCTCTTGAGCTTTGTGACCCGATTTGAAATGGTAAGCCTAAAAAATTAAGGTGGTCAAGCACAACCGTGGAAAATTTGCTGATTTTCGTTTCGTGACAGAACAGCTCCAAGCCACACGAACACACACGAAGCCAGAAGTATGAAGATTACACAAATCTGTGTATTACTCATCGTTCTCATGCTCGCTGAAGTGCAATGCGTTGCAGCGCCCATGGCCACCAGAATTCCCTCAAATATATATATATATATATATATATATATATATATATATATATATATATATATATATATATATATATATATATATATCTATATAAGGAAACTCTATGGCAGAGGGAGGGCTTCATCATCATCATCATCAGCCTGACTACGTCCACTGCAGGACAAAGGCCTCTCCCATGTTCCGCCAGTTAACCCGGTCCTGTGCTTACTGCTGCCAATTTATACCCGCAAACTTCTTAATCTCATCTGCCCACCTAACCTTCTGTCTCTCCCTAACCCGGTTCCCTTCTCTGGGAATCCAGTTAGTTACCCTTAATGACCAGCGGTTATCCTGTCTACGCGCTACATGCCCTGCCCATGTCCATTTCTTCTTCTTGATTTCAGCTATGATATCCTTAACCCCCGTTTGTTCCCTAATCCACTCTGCTCTCTTCTTGTCTCTTAAGGTTACACCTACCATTTTTCTTTCCATTGCTCGCTGCGTCGTCCTCAATTTAAGCTGAACCCTCTTTGTAAGTCTCCAGGTTTCTGCTCCGTAGCTAAGTACCGGCAAGATACAGCTGTTATATACCTTCCCCTTGAGAGATAGTGGCAATCTACCTGTCATAATTTGAGAGTGCTTGCCGAATGTGCTCCACCCCATTCTTATTCTTCTAGTTACTTCAATCTCGTGGTTCGGCTCTGCGGTTATTACCTGCCCTAAGTAGACAGTCTTTTACAACTTCAAGTGGCACTATTACCTATCTCGAAGCGCTGCTCCTTGCCGAGGTTGTTGTACATTACTTTCGTTTTCAGCAGATTAATTTTAAGACCCACCTTTCTGCTCTTCTTGTCTAACTCCGTAATCATGAGTTGCAATTCGTCCCCCGAGTTACTCAGCAATGCAATGTCATCGGCGAAGCGCAGGTTACTTAGGTATTCTCCATTGACTCTTATCCCTAACTGTTCCCATTCTAGGCTTCTGAAAACCTCCTGTAAGCACGCGGTAAATAGCATTGGGGAAATTGTGTCCCCCTGCCTTACACCCTTCTTGATTGGTATTCTGTTGCTTTCTTTATGAAGCACTATGGTAGCAGTTGATCCCCTGTAGATTTCTTCCAGAATGTTTATATATACTTCATCTACGCCCTGATTCCGCAGTGTTTGCATGACGGATGATATTTCGACTGAATCAAACGCCTTCTCGTAATCTATGAAGGCTATGTATAGTGGTTGGTTATACTCTGAGCATTTCTCTATTACCTGATTTATAGTATGAATGTGGTCAATTGTTGAGTAGCCTGTTCGAAATCCTGCTTGTTCCTTTGGTTGATTGAATTCTAATGTTTTCTTTACTCTGTTAGCAATTACCTTTGTAAATAGCTTGTATACTACAGAGAGCAAGCTGATCGGCCTGTAATTCTTCAAGTCCTTGTCATCTCCTTTCTTATGTATTAAGATGATGTTAGCGTTCTTCCAAGACTCTGGTACTCTTCCCGTCAGGAGACACCTCGTAAACAGGGTGGCTAGTTTTTCTAACACAATCTGTCCTCCATCTTTCAGCAGATCTGATGTTACCTGATCCTCACCAGCAGCTTTGCCCCTTTGCATGCTCTCCAAAGCTTTTCTGACTTCTTCTATCATTACTGGTGGGGTGTAATCTGGGTTACTGCTAGTTCTTATAGTATTAAGGTCGTGGTTGTCTCGGCTACTGTACAGATCTCTGTAAAACTCCTCCGCTATTTTAACTATCCTATCCATATTGGTAGTTATTTTGCCTTCTTTGTCCCTTAGTGCATACATCCGAGGGAGGGCTTACTCTTGGCTAATTTTTCAATACTGCGAGTGTATACATATCACGCACATGACAAACACGCACTTGAACATACATGGTGGATGAAAAACTTCCCTCCCCCAATTAAAAAAGACATTTCTGGATACGCCCCTCATTATGCGTGATCAACTTATCAAACACTATCTTGTGAGTATAGTGCCTAGAATAAGGCACTATATCTAGGCACTATATCTTGAGTGTGAGGAGGTGGCGCAGGGAACCAGGCCCCGCCCCGGTGGTCTAGTGGCTAAGGTACTCGGCTGCTGACCCGCAGGTCACGGGTTCGTATCCCGGCTGCGGCGGCTGCATTTCCGATGGAGGCGGAAGTGTTGTAGGCCCGTGTGCTCAGATTTGGGTGCACGTTAAAGAATTCCAGGTGGTCGAAATTTCCGGAACCCTCCACTACGGCGTCTCTCGTAAACATTTGGTGATTTTGGGACGTTAAACCCCACGTATCAATCACAAATAAATGAGCGCGGGGAACCAGGACACCCGCGGAACCAGAAATGCCCTGCAATAAAGTTTTTTGACTCAACTCGAAATGAAACAGGCGCATAATAATGAGGGCAAAAGAAAAAAACGCAACGCTTCTTCGTCTTGCATCGACGGTTATCACTAAACTGAAACACACGCACGCACACACACACGCACGCACACACAAACCCTTTGCCCTTCCAACTTCCCCCGTACAAATATTCCCCTGCATAAACGCACTAGCAAACAGGACGCAATTTCGGCAACAGGCTCACGGGGTACAAAAATAAAGCAAAACTACACACGCGCACGCTGCGTGTAGAAAAACGAGAACCAAACGCGGCAACATTGTATAACAATGGCGAAAGAAACTCGAGCCCACACAGGTGGCAGCAAGAGAGACAAGGGAAGGCGTCACACAGATTGGGCGACTGATACCCGCGGAACCAGGCGAGATCGAGGCACACGTATCGAGCTCGGATAGAGCACCGAACCGGAACGCCCACGTATGCGCGGCGCAAAGAAACAGGCGCCGTCATCAACTCCGGCGGTATACATACACTCCCTCCCGTCCCGAGGGCGGCACGTCTCCAAATCACGTTTCGAATAACGCACGCCTCGGCACACACTATTTCGACGTCGCCTGGCGGGGAAGTCTAGTGCTCGCGCGGCGGCGACAAACGGAAAGAGGAGCGGTCTCTTTCGTCGGCGAATCGCCAATTGCAGCCCCGCCGGCAGATGCGCCGATTGCGTCGGCGTGCTCAAAAGAAGGAGGCGATGCTCTCCATCAATCACCGCACCCGCTAGGATCAAAATACCTCGCGCGAGGCCGGAAATAAAGGAGGAACAGACGGAGATAGAAGACTACAGATGCGCGGGCCAAGGCGCCAGAGTGGCACAGCAAGGGATCATTTCAGCGAAAATGTACGCGCACAAATGACGTCAAGGAGAAACCAGGCATAAAAAAGATCGTAACCAGTTACGTCATTTTAGCACATTAGTATATTCGCGGGAAAGTGTCTCCGGTAATCCTGCCGTGAAACAAAAAAGTAGGCGTGTTTACTTCACAGGAGATAGTACACTCTTCATCCTGACAATACACGTAGGAGTTATCAAACGCAAACAAAGGTACGAGAGAGAGAGAGACGGCAATTATTTAGCGCGAAGAAGAACCTGGCAGCAGAGAACCTATTCTATTTTTCCGCTGGTGCGCTTCCCCTATAGCGTTATTCCATTGACTCCTTGGCGTATAGCTGAAATCTGTTATGCCACACACACACATACACCAATAAAGCCAATTTAGACGCACGACCGAGCACGGCCGAAGCATGAATCCTCGGGCACCTCCTCATTGCTGCTTGGAACGCCGTCCATTTTAGAATCGCTGTTCTGCAAAGGGTCGATCGAAGCGAAAATGATCCGCGACGTCACCAATCACGACAATTCCAAACTTCAGACTGTCGTATCCGATCCTAGTTCACATTTGATACGGCGACCACAGCAATGCAGGTTACAAGGCATGACTGAATGTGTGCGCCTAGCAGACGATACGTTTGCGGAGCAGCATAGCCTGACGTCACTCCTTTCGGTGGGGAAGTGGTCAGCTGTATGTCAGCTGTGGCGCAGTCTAGAGGCGAGGTAGGGCCACTGGTGGCGCTCCCAGCGCTAAAAATGGCGGGATTGCCTGCCGTTTTGAATCCTGCTAGATACCAGTGATATAAATCAATAAAAGTGACAGTTATTCGTCCCTCAGTTGCGTTATAGGTCGCGAATCTCGCTACTAGGAGGTCGATAGCTACTCGTTGACGCAGAAATATTGGCATCAGTAAATTTATGTCAGCCCAAAAACAGCTCCCTGGTCACCGCCATGGCCCTTCCTTGGTTGCGCAAATTGGCGTGACTCGGCGAAAATGCACTGTGGAGGCTATGCCATTTACCTTCATACTCCCGCACGCAGTTGATCGTGGCGGCGTTTTTGCATCCCGCGAGAAAGTGCATACGTGCACGCGCTACTTCGCACGCTACTCATGCACACTGGTCCATTCGAGTAGGCGAAGTTTCAACATAATCAGCACTGCAGGAGGATTTATATCGGGGCTACGTTATTCCATCTTGGATAAATATCTAGCCACGTCAGGAACTTTGTGATGCCACAATCCGCAAAGTGACACTATCGTTCTGGATTTCCCATGGTCTGCATTTAGGCCATCTTCACCGCCTATGTGCGAAAGGGTCGTTTACAGCTAACCAAACCCTTCTTACGCGAATTATTAACACTATATATATATATATATATATATATATATATATATATATATATATATATATATATATATATATATATATATATATAGGGGAAAGAAGTGTATACGTAAGGGCTCGTTTTTCCGTGTTTTAACACAATAATAATGAGATCTAACAGACAGTAATGCCAAGGAATGTACAGGGGAAGCTAATTATATATATATATATATATATATATATATATATATATATATATATATGCTGGAGGGCCCGGCATGCGCCCGGACGCGTTTCCCGCCAGCATAGCAGTGTTTGTGCGCAGCATATGACATCCGCTGCAGTGCCTGCCGAGGGTGATGACGCTTGCGGGAAAGTCGCCCACAAGATAAATCGACTTCTTCAGCGGGACCGCTAAACTGAGACAGACACCAAATTCGCAGAAGCAGTTCGTAGGCGGCACTTTTTAAAACATACACACTTCATAAACTACACAGTGATGCGTTATGGGTGCGTACGAAGTAGTAGCGAAAGCAAATAATACTGTCGGCCCCTGCACCAACGAAGAACTGCGTCAGCTGCTGCGATTTATTGAACATGCGCGGTCCAAATGGCTTTTTTTTTTTTTTTGGCGGGTTCGCGAAGCGTCAATACACTGGGGGTCGCGCAGTGCCGCGGAACTGGAAAAGAAAAAAAAACGAATACAAGGACCGACGGGCTGCAGAAAAGGAAGCAACGTGTTTGGCCACACGCCAAAGAGCGGATTCGCACTGCGGCTGGCTCTTCACAACTTTGGCCCCGTTCACTGCGCGCACTTCCAGCGAGCGCCCGATGCCATTCTGTCGGTGTGTAGAGCCACGCACGATTCGGGTGAACGCGCTTTGGCTGCCTCGGCGAGAAGGCCGCTAATAGGAGAAACGAGCCCGGTAATGTTCCATTATGCGAAGGGACAAGAGCAACGTGCGGCCAAACAGAAGAAAGGGCCTTGACCGGAAACAAACGGGCTCGAGTGTTAGTGGACAATACGCAATTATGTCGGCAAAGCAGAGGAGAAATCAAGGGTTGATTACTCCCAAGTTGCGGTCGGAGGAAACAAAACCCAATACAAGCAACAAAATCCAAATTTTCTTTAAGAAAGGAAGAAAATGCTTAGAGCTCACTTTGTGGTGACAACTAATAACTACTGCACGTATGACTGCGGTAACTATAAATATTCTTGTTGTGCGTCCCAAAACCACGACATGACCGTGAACGACGCTATGGAAAAGAGCACCGGAAATTAGTATCACCTGGAGTTGCACCAAAATCTAAGTCACGGGCCTCAAGCCACTTCATCTCAAGCATGACAGCGACGAATAATAGTAACAGACTTTTACGTTCCAACGACGGCGGTAAAACTGAAAATCATGTCCCCTATACGAGTTTGCCACGTGACATAAATTGCATGTCACTGGTCCCAAAAAACATTCACGAAAAGGGAGAGACCATTCACCCTCTCCCCGTTCCGCACATGCCCAAAACCACTGCACGATCCGTGCACCATACAGTACAAATTCAACCATGCGGCGACAGCTTTCTCTCGGTCAACTTTGCCGGATATTAAATTTTGTCTTTTCGGCTCAATCTCACGCTAACGGTCAAGATAAGGTATCGACTGGTGACGGCCATTAGGACGGAGGGTGGCGACACAGAGAACCAAGTTCGTTCCTGCGTACCTAAGTGTTTAAGCACTTATATACACTATATCGGCTATATTGCACCAAAACAAGCTTTCCTAAACTGAACTTCCTCTCTTCGCTTGGGCCGCCAAACTTAGTCATCTCGGAGTCAGACAGATCTTCACCCCGCCAAGAGCAATGGTTCCTGCACCAACTTGAAATATATCATCATCATCATCATCATTATCAGCCTCACTACCGGCAGGACAAAGGCCTCTCCCATGTTCCGCCATTTAACCCGGTCCTGTGCTTGCTGCTGCCAATTTATACCCGCAAACTTCTTAATCTTATCTGCCCACCTAATCATCTGTCTCCCCCTAATCCTCTTGCCTTCTCTGAGAATCCAGTTAGTTACCCTTAATGACCAGCGGTTATCCTGCCTGCGCGTTACATGCCCGACCCATGCCCATTTCTTCTTCATTTCAGCTATGTATGATATCATTAACCCCCGTTTGTTCCCTAATCCACTCAGCTCTCTTTCTAGTTATTTCAATCTCGTGCTTTGGCTCCGCGGTTATTACCCGCCCTAAGTAGACAGTCTTTTACAACTTGAAGTGCACTATTACCTATCTCGAAGCGCTGCTTTTTTTCCGAGGTTGTTGTACATTACTTTCGTTTTCTGCAGATTAATTTTAAGACCCACCTTTCTGCTCTGCTTGTCTAACTCCGCAATAATGAGTGGCAATTCGTCCCCTGAATATATATATATATATATATATATATATATATATATATATATATATATATATATATATATATATATATATATATATACACTTGTCCAAAGATTTCCACTCTTACTTATCAATAGCTTCATTGGAATCAATATCTTCCACTGGAATCAAGGACAACAAAGGAATACTGGCCTGTCTTTCGCTACATTAAGAGCGGTGATGAAATGGTTTCACATTGTACCACCTGAATTACGCCTTCTAGGTTTTTTGCCTTTTTTTCGTTTATCTTGAATCACTTTACAGTGGTTTCAATTCTATGTTCACATATCAGTAAGATTGCTCTTACACACCACTGCGTGGTCCGAATTTTAAAGACCCTTAAAGGAAACGGAGGGGTCATAAACATGGTTCCCTGTGAAATAGCTGTCGCACATAATATACAACAGTCCGTTGGCAATGGATGCGACCATAAGCCAAGCTGTTGAATAATATTCGCGGAAGAGAGGTTAGCTTCAATGATGCAGTCCGGAGGGGGCCCCCTGACTTCCCCCCCCCCCCCAATACTATCCGCCTATTAATGTTCGTCAGCCAAAGCATAAAAAATTGCACGAAAACCCTTGCAAGTGTGTAGCGGGTACCACAGTTCTCCAGAAAATGATGGATGACATACCCCCCCAACTACAAAAAAATATGATGTATTGAGTAGTAGGTACCCACCAAGTGTGCTTGTTGCAGTTACCCAAAAAGTGTTTAGAAAAGGCTCTGAAAGGTCACTCATCCAGCTTTTGCTGTGACTGTGCTACGCGCCCCACGCTGGCCTGGTAGATTTTTTTTTTATTCGTGTAGTTACGAACCACGAGTTCACAGGAAAAACACTCCTCGCCGCAAAAATTCTCGTACATGGCTAGCTCGGCATTCTTCCCATGCCGCGAAAAAATTGGCCGGAATTCAATGATATATGAATTCGTATGATGCTTAATCTCGAGTCGTCGAAAACGGATGAAAGGCATGAGATCAAATTACAGCGGCAGAATGGCAAAAAACACCCCCCCCCCCCACTCATCCACACACACACACACACACCACACACACACACACACACACACACACACACACACACCACACACACACACACACACACACACACACACACACACACACACACACACACACACCACACACACACACACACACACACACACACACACACACACACACACACACACACACACACACACACACACACACACACACATATATATATATATATATATATATATATATATATATATATATATATATAATGAGAGACAGACCAGCCTATATCCAGCCAGTAAGTGCGCAAAAGCCTCTGTATAAATTTGTTGCCCCTCTAAACATCACGCGCAGTAACACATCGCACACGGAAACATACCAGCTGACTTTTATGTGTCTGTGTGTGTATCAATGTGTCACGCTGACACGAGGGAGACGATGGCCATGGCGCGCTATCGAAACCAATGGCCCAGGATTGAACGGGATGGGAGGCTGCGAGAGAAGCGGGTCCAACAATCGGACACACACACCCTTCCGTCCGGTCCCTGCAAGTGTCAAGGGTGACAGCGAAAAGCGCGGGCCGCGTCCGGAATTGTCGCCTGCCAGCCCCTCGACATGAGCATTCACACAGAGCGAAGCCTAAGGCGTCGGTGCCTTCCATGGAAACAGCGCGACGCGCAGCTGACAGCAGACGTCACGCTCCGAGCTCGCCGGCGTGTTTCTTCAGCTATGCAACCAACATGCCGACGAAAAAGCGCGATTCGAAGAGAAAACGACCACGCACGACAGATACCCCACCCCACACACACACTTTTTTTTTTACAGCCGGAAAGCTGTTGAGATCAAAACAAGGGTGCCACGCGGCGCCATAGTTGTCTGTCGCCACCGGTGTCCGTAACCACTATCGCACGAAATGAAAAAAAAAAACCTAGTGCCAAGGACAGAGGGGGGGGGGGGGGGGGCTCGAACCCGGGTCTGCTGCACGCCAGACCATTATTCTACCACTGAGCCTCGCCAGTGCTTGGGACTTGTTCGCAAACTTGCCTTAGGCAGACTTCATGTCGAGAAATTAATCGCGTTATTATGAGTAATGAATCATTTTAGAACAGCAAAAGACCATCGAGGCGTCGTGCAATGCTCCAACCCATTACAAAAGCTTGCTATTGATCACCTATTAACTGTGGCGCATACCTATTTCAGGCATAATTCCTCGTCGTTGTCTGCCACTGCATGAGCGATTGGCACCAAACTCCTAGCAAGTGTTTAGGGGATACCACGCTTCTCAGAAGAACGAAGAAAAATAGCATAGCGAATGCCAGCCTACTACCCGCAAATTTTTATTACTGATGCCGTAGTGGACACCAAGCAAGTGTGCTTACAGCAGTTACCCAATGAGTGTTAAAAAAAACCGCTGAAAGGCCGCTCTTCTAGCTCTCGCTGTGACTGTGCTGCGCCTTCCACGCAGGCCTGGCGTTTTTTTAAACGGCAAGATTGGTAGCTTATTGACGCGGCAATATTCTGCTCACTGTAAAATGTGGGTCAATTGCGGAGATACTGCTAAACCAGATCGACCTGCAGGGAGGGTGAAGCAGGCTGGAAGTCCTGCGACCGTAATATTAATAACAATACGTAATTACGGTGATTGATATGTGGGGTTTAACGTCCCAAAACCAGCATATGATTATGAGAGACGCCGTAGTGGAGGGCTCCGGAAATTTCGACCAGCTGGGGTTCTTTAACGTGCACCCAAATCTGAGCACACGGGCCTACAACATTTCCGCCTCCATCGGAAATGCAGCCGCCGCAGCTGGGATTCGAACCCGCAATCTGCGGGTCAGCAGCCGAGTACCTTACCTACTAGACCACCGCGGCGGGGCTACGTAATTAAGGTGTAGCAAATAGTAATGCAAGTTATGGGAGAGGGCTAATTCGTATTCCATTATGTGAAAACTGAAGCGCGACTGGTGCACAGCGGACATGAGAACAAGCGCTTGCCCTTTTGTCGGCTGTGTATCTTTTAGCGCTTCCGTTGCAACATTGATAAATTATGATGTCTAACCCTCTTCCTTCACAGCGTTCCTCGTTTCCTTAGTAGGAAGGTGGACTCTCTTATTGCACAAGCTAGTCGCCATGGCTGCTATCAATGACGCTACTCATCTCAACCTGCTCAACCATTCAATCTGATTGACGCCGTAATTTCTACAAAGAATTCAGATCCCGAAAATAACATTTTATCCACCCAAGTATTAGCCGATTGCCGTGATCGGGCGTACATGCATGCACATCAATCATCCCCGCAGCAGCTTGCTGCAGGAGTACTGAATACAGTTCGCTTGCAATAGATTATCACACAACACACCCGTAGAGTACACACCAACGTGCATTATTATTATTATTATTATTATTATTATTATTATTATTATTATTATTATTATTATTATTATTATTATTATTATTCCCTTGGCTTTCACCGAGCAATTCAGTGTTGGTAGAACTATATATGAAATGAAAGAAGTGTCCTTTAGAGGGGCAGTTCCAACGCTACATAGCACCACTTCGCAATAGTAAGAGCAGCACACAGAAAGGTCTGCACATCGACATACTAGGAGGCTTTGTTTCGAGCAAAAAAAGGGGACCCCGAAAGAGGTCGACCGTGGGACGATGAGAAATATGGCCCGCGTAAAAATCGGGGTCACGCCGAGACCGTCCCCTTCCGTGTCTTCCGCTCCTGGAACAGAGCTCTGCTCTTAGGGCCACTCCGTTGGGCTTCCGAAAACTGCAGAGAAGAAATGCCAGGAAGAAGATACCACACGGTGCAGGGACCAAAAAAAAAATAGTGGAAGCGCCAGAGAGTGCAAACAAGGCAGCCGAGACCAAAACGGAAAAGCGAAAAGAGTGTGTCCGCGGGCTGCGACGATTAACGCACGAGCGCCCGCTCGTCCCGCGGTGGGACAGAAGACGAGACATTTACATATTTTGATCGAAAGGAGGCCATCATAATCCACTCGGCCTTCCGACTCGACGAAAGGCCGAAGCTCGCTGATCCGACCGAGAACCGCGCGGCCCCCGTCCATTGCGAACAGGCGCGCCTAGCAAATGCATCGGGTGCCCAAGATCCAGGGCAGAAACCGCCATGCAAATACGGGAGCGGCGCCGCACTCCTGAGATACCCCACTTGCACGTAGGAACGTCAGGGAGGTGGGGGGGGGGGGGGCAAGTGAGGGGCGCTAATCACAGGAGTGCGAAGTCAACGATTAACCGCCACTCTGCGATGCATTACTCTGCTCACGCTACAGAGTGTGCGCATCATTATCGCCCGCACGTGAAAAAATGTTGCTAACGCGTTTTGAAGCGACTTTGGGGAAAACCCCTCATGTACCAACGCAGCTGGAAGCAAGGCGTGATGTCCGCAAGCTGCTACACCCTCGCGCATTTCGTTAACAATTGGAAACATTTTTGAACGCGGCATCCTGGAAGCGCTGTCGACTAGCCCTCTCGAAGTGACGTTTTTGTGGGCGCCAGGAAAAGCACCCTGGCTCGTCCGATTTTATGTGCCACTCAGAAATGATCGTTAAGTAGATTCTATCAAGAAATTGTATCCCGCCAAAAGATGGAAGTACACAAGAAGCAGTGAAGACAGCAAAGCTTTCCTGTCTTCCACGCTTCCTGTGTACGTCCATCTTTTGGTGCGATGCTATTTCTAGATGCACTAGCCCAATGACGAGTGTTACTAAAAGTATACTACTTCGACAAAAAGCCTCCAAAATTTCTAATCCCGCAAAACTGTCGCCTCCCAGTATATTAACTGGACACTGTTATCGCACAGAACAGTAAGAAGAGTTTCCCCACACACTATTAGTAACAGCGCTTGCAAGAACGGGTGGGAGTGGTAGCTCGGAAATTCTCTTGCATCAGGCAAAAACTCTGTCTCGGATTCAGCCGTGTTTATTTGAAGCGCACTAAATTGCGAGTACACGGATTCACCCCCGTCGTTTTCTTTTTGCCAAGCCAAAGCGCGCGCGAATGCAGAACAAGGAGAGAAATGCTGCTCTAGTTTCCAATACCCTCACGAACTTGCAATAGAACAAAACCAAGGAAAGCACTGATCCAATCCAAATACACCATTTTTTCTGGAGGTGTCTTCGTACGCGATAATCGAGGGGCTAACTGCAAGAAAGCCCCACTCCGGTGGCCTAGTGGCTAAGGTACTCGGCTGCTGACCCGCAGGTTGCAGGATTAAATCCCAGCTGCGGCAGCTGCCTTTTCGATGGAGGCAAAAATGCTGTACGCCCGTGTGCTCAGATTTGGGTGCACGTTACCGAACCCCAGGTGGTCGAAAATTTTACGGAGCCCTCCACTACGGCGTTTCTTATAATAATATGGTGGTTTCGCGACGTTAACCCCCCCCCCCCCCCATATAAATCAACTGCAAGAAAACTAGAATTCCGTTTCAAAATATTTTCGGTGTGGCATCCTCATGATCGCACAGCAGCAGCCAGACACCCTTTCCCATGTTGCGGTGAAAACTTAATATTTGTTTGTCCTTCAGGCACTTTCTGTACCGATTTCCAGCTGCGCTCGCGTCCCGCGCAACATTGGTGACTTCAACAAGCAGCAAAAGCTATGAACACCCCTTAAGGCAGCGACACATCGACACTCTCCAGCGTCGACGTCAGACTGCGTTCCTTTTGGATTGAGGATGCTGCACTGTGGTTCATTCACGTAGAGTCACTATTTGCGGCACGTCACATCATGACAGATTCCACGAAATATCATTACGTGGTGAGCAGTCTGCCACCATCAACCGCGACCGAAATTCACAATCTGTTAGCTTCCCCGCCAGCAGACAACGTCTACGAGGCGTTCGCAGGGTCACGCCCCCCCCCCCACCCCCCCGAAAGCCAACGGCTGTAACAGCTTCTTTATGAAGCGAACCTTGGCGACAGAACACCAAGTCAGCTGCTGTGTCATATGCAGGAATTATTGGATAACAAGACGGATGGTCTCGACAGCCTGTTGCTCAGAGAAATATGTCTCGAGAAAATTCCGCCTGTTAAGGCGTTTACTAGCCGGCAACGAGCGAGAATATCTAATGGCGACAGTCACAGCCAAGCACGGGATCTCAGCGCGAGCGGCGTCCTTGTTGGGTAGCCCCACTAGAAGGTACTCAAGCGTTCGACCCATTTCAGCGTTCGGAGGCTTCGCTACAATTACCCCGGGGTCGAAGAGGGAGCCGCCTGGCGACCTAACAGCTCGTTACTATGAACGGGTCATAATAAGCCTTCAGGCGCTCCACGTTGACGATGTCTCGCCCGCGGCGGCGCATGTCCGAAGATTGTTCAACGGGTTCGATCAGATAGTTGACGGGTGAGGTGCGCTCGATGACACGGTAGGGGCCTTCGTATTTGGGACATAGCTTGGAAGAGAGGCCAGCTGCAGATGTCGGGATCGAAAGCCATACAAGCGCACCAGGAAGGAACGTGGGCTCAGAAGTGGTGGAGCCATCACGAATACTCTTCTGCTGCTCGTGCTCTTGCGTTGTAAAAGACTTGGCAAGCTCGCGACACTCTTGAGCAAGCCTGGCTGTCTCGGAAATCGGTGTGCACTCAGATGGATCCGGCGTGTACGGGAGTATCGTGTCTATGGTGTGCGACGGGTGCCTTCCGTACAGCAAGTAGAAAGGTGAAAAACCAGTCGTGCTCTGAGGGGCGGTGTTGTAGGCGTAGGTGACGAAGGGAAGTATATTATCCCAATTAGTGTGGTTGGCAGTGACGTACATAGAAAGCATGTCGCCGAGGGTGCGGTTAAAGCGTTCGGTGAGGCCATTCGTCTGTGGGTGGTAAGCAGTAGTTTTGCGGTGGACAGAATGGCACTCCGTCAGAATGGCTTCGACGACTTCCGACAAGAAGACACGGCCTCGATCGCTGAGAAGCTCTTGGGGTGGTCCGTGGCGCAGTATAAATCGATTCAGCAGGAAGGACGCAACATCGCGCGCAGTAGCCGCAGGGAGAGCGGCGGTTTCGGCGTATCGCGTTAAATGATCAACGGCAACGATGGCCCAGCGGTTACCAGCCGACGTCAGAGGAAGTGGTCCATACAAATCGATACCTACGCGCCCAAAGGGACGGTCAGGGCAAGGTAACGGTTGCAGACCGGCGTGCGACATGTGGGCTGACGGTTTACGGCGTTGGCAAGTGAGGCAAGAACGAACGAACTGCTGCACATAGCGGTACATGCCGCGCCAAAAGTAGCGTTGTCGAATGCGATGGTAGGTCTTGAATACCCCAGAGTGCGCGCATTGCGGATCTGAATGGAAGGATTCACATATTTCTGACCGCAGACTGCGGGGTATCACGAGTAACCACTGCCGGCCGTCGGCGTCGTAATTGCGTCGGTGTAGAAGGCCGTCACGGATGGTGAAATGGCGAGCTTGACGACGCAAGGCACGCGTGGAGGGCGTTGCGGATGGATCAGAGAGCATGTCGATGAGCGTGCCGATCCAATTATCCTTTCGCTGTTCGGTAGCGATGATGTCAACATCAATGGCAGAAACAGCAGCCGTGGATACTGAGCAGAGCACATCAACTTCAGGCAGAGGGGAGCGCGAGAGGGCGTCGGCGTCAGCATGCTGGCGTCCGTTGCGGTACAGCACGCGGATGTCGTAGTCTTGTAAGCGAAGGGCCCAACGGGCGAGACGGCCTGGGGGATCCTTCAATGATGAAAGCCAGCATAGTGCATGATGGTCGGTGACGACATCGAATGGGCGACCATACAAATAAGGTCGAAACTTTGTAAGAGCCCAGACGATCGCCAGGCACTCTTTCTCCGTGACGGTGTAGTTTTTCTCGGCTCTCGTGAGCGTACGGCTTGCATATGCTACGACATATTCAGGGAATCCGGGTTTTCGCTGCGCCAGGACAGCGCCAAGGCCTACACCGCTAGCGTCTGTGTGCACCTCCGTTGGGGCTGTAGGGTCGTAGTGGCGTAGAATGGGAGGCGACGTCAACAAATGGCGGAGCTTCGCGAACGCGTCGTCGCACTCGGATGACCATGAATTGAAGGGCCCGTTACTTCCAAGGAGCTTCGTCAGCGGTGATATGATCGTGGCAAAATTTCGTATGAAGCGTCGGAAGTATGAGCACAGGCCCACGAAACTACGCAGTTCTTTGACAGATGCAGGTTTGGGGAATTCGGCCACGGCCTGAAGCTTGGCAGGATCAGGAAGAATGCCGTCTTTGGACACGACGTACCCCAGTATGGTGAGTTGCCGTGCTGCAAAGCGGCACTTTTTCAGATTTAGTTGCAAGCCGGCATTGCTCACACGTGCGAAAACTTCTTTCAGACGTTGGAGATGCGTGGAGAAATCCGGAGCAAAGACAATGACATCGTCGAGGTAACACAAGCACGTGTACCATTTCAAGTTGCGCAGAACGGTGTCCATCATGCGCTCAAAGGTCGCAGGTGCATTACATAGACCAAACGGCATGACGTTGAACTCGTACAAGCCGTCTGGCGTGATGAAGGCGGTCTTTGGTCGAGCGTCGTCAGCCAAGGGTACTTGCCAGTACCCCGAGCGCAGATCGAGAGAAGAAAAAAAATCGGCTCCATGAAGGCTGTCAATCGCGTCATCAATGCGTGGCAGTGGATAAACATCCTTGCGAGTGATCTTATTGAGCCGTCTGTAGTCCACACAGAACCGCACAGAACCGTCTTTCTTCGCAACAAGAACAACAGGAGACGCCCATGGACTGTCCGAGGGCCGAATAACATCGCGTCGGAGCATATCGTCAACCTGATCATTAATTACTCGACGTTCAGCAGGCGACACGCGATATGGACGTTGCCGTAAAGGTGGATGGGCACCAGTGTCGATGCGATGCGTAACAACGGACGTGCGACCGAGAGAACTTCGCCCGACATCAAAAGAAGAACGATATTCTTACAACAGGTCCAGAAGTTGGGAACGCTGTACGGCCGTAAGGTTGTCAGCGATGGAGGGGCCAAATACATCAGCAGATGACAAATTAGAAGTGGAAACAGCATTGATGGTACACGACCTGGGACCGCGCGTGTCATCGGGTACGTCCAGGACTTGTGCGTCGTGGACTGGTTCCACTCTGCCGAGACATTCCCCTCGACGCAAGGTAACAGCATACGGGGACGGGTTGGTTACAAAAATAGCAGTGTTGCCCTGGTTGACCTGCACGGTCGCGAAAGGTACTAGCAACCCTCTCCTGCTGCAAGCGCGGTCAGATGGCGAAACAAGTCCAATGGTGTCGGAGAGACCAGCGCAGTAGACAGACACAGCCGTCGTCGAGTTTGGAGGCACTGTTGTATCGTCTTTCGTTAGAATCTTGCTCAGTGTCGGGGGATTGTCTTCTGGCGTCAAATGCGAGAAGGGTGAGAGCTCAATTTCGGCGGCGGCACAATGGATGACGGCGTCATGGCGGGAGAGAAAGTCCCATCCCAGGATGACGTCATGAGAGCATGCCTGAATGACGATGAACTGGGCGACATACAGAACGTCCTGGATGACAACGCGAGCTGTGCACCCTGCTGTAGGATAAATGCGCTGCAAACTTGCAGTACGGAGGGATAACCCAGAAAGTGGCGTCGTCACTTTTCGAAGTAAGCGGCAGAGTTTTTCGTCCATAACTGATACGGCAGCTCCAGTGTCAATAAGCGCCGATGCACAAACACCGTCCACAAACACGTCAATGACATTCGAGGGGCTGCTCTGAGGGCTTTCACATTGCGATAGCGTCGCAGTCCTTGCCTCGGGGACTGCGACGACTAGTTTTCCCGCTCATGAGCTGCCGCACTTGGCCGCATGGGGGACAGGGAACGACGTCGTGGAGACGGCGATCGTCGAGATGGACCTGGGCGAGATCGAGGTGGCATAGACGGCGGTTCTTCGCGATAAGGACGGCTGAGTTGGCCAGCAACAGGTGAAGAAATTGGAGCTGGCTGTACGCGATGGCAATAACGGGCCACGTGACCGGCGTAACCGCACGCAAAGCAGATGGGCCGGTTGTCGGGTGTGCGCCATCTGTTCACCGGGGTAGGTCTCACCCACGTCGCAAGGGCTGATGGACGGAACGGTGGCTGCATGGTGGACTGAGGCTGAGGCTGAGGGGTTACGTCAACATACGTAGCGGGCACACCCGCTGCAAAGGACGGCGGTCGAGCAGCAGCTTCGGCGTAAGTCAGAGGGGCGGTTGCTGGAACGACTTGGGGCGGCCTGGCGACCACTTGCGCGTAACTCAGGGGCGCAGGAGCCGGAGGCTGTGGGGGGTGGTACGCAGGCATTACCTCCGCTATTTCTTGTTCAATCGCTCGACGGATGGGAGGGAGAAGGGCAGTAGGCGATTGTTGAACAGTCGGTTGGTGGGCGAAGGGCAGGAGCGAGAACTGACGTGCGATCTCCTCACGGATGAAAGACTTTAGTTCTGCCATCAACGCCACTTGGTCACAACTGGCCTCCAAGCCAGCAAGCGTTGCAGCTCGTGGTGGGGAGCGTCGGGTCATCGAACGCTGCCGGCGGAGCTCCTCGTAGCTCTGGCACAGTGTGATGACCTCAGCCACTGTTCCGGGGTTTTTGGCGAGCAGCATTGTGAAGGCATCATCGTCAATGCCTTTCATGATGTTCCTGATCTTGTCAGACTCGGACATGGTGGGATTAGATTTGTTTGATAGGTCCAGGACGTCTTCAATATAGCTCGTGAATGACTCACCAGCCTCCTGAGCACGTTCACGCAAGCGCTGCTCGGCTTGCAGCTTGCGAACAGCAGGGCGGCCGAAGACGTTGATGATTGCGGTCTTGAAATCGGACCAGGTGGCAAAATCGGACGCGTGGTTGTTATACCACAAACTGGCAACACCCGTAAGGTAGAATACCAAGTTGGTCAGCTTGCCGTCCTCGTCCCATTTGTTGGGGACGCTCACGCGCTCGTAAATAGCGAGCCAGTCCTCCACGTCAGTGCCATCAGCGCCAGTGAAGATGGGTGGATCGCGGATTCTGGGGACACCGGGACAAGGGGGTGGCATTGGAGGAGGCGTTTGCTGAGAAGCGTCGTGGTACATAGTAGATGGCAGGGTACGTGATCGTAGCTCCAAAGGCATAGACAGGGATCGTAGCACTCTCCACCAAATTGTTAAGGCGTTTACTAGCCGGCAACGAGCGAGAATATCTAATGGCGACAGTCACAGCCAAGCACGGGATCTCAGCGCGAGCGGCGTCCTTGTTGGGTAGCCCCACTAGAAGGTACTCAAGCGTTCGACCCATTTCAGCGTTCGGAGGCTTCGCTACACGCCGAACGTCAGAATGGTCCTCAGTGCCTCAAACGAGAATGATATAGCCAAGCTAGCCGAGTCAGCCGACAAGCTCATAGGGGGAGCTTGATGCAGGGACAAGCTACCCCCATGGAGCCGCGAGCCGATCGTCTACTGGCTAGTTGCGTGCAGCGCTTCGCCTATCTAGCGTACACACCGTGCCGAGCCGCTTGCGCCCACTCCACTTCAGACCATGCACAGATGCGGCTAGAAGCCTGTTGAGTTAACGCGAAGATGCGAGTTTTCTCCAAGCGATGCTCTAGCGGTCCTGACAGCGGGCGAATGCACGTTTGGGCTGTCGCCTATTGAAAGCGTGTGCTACACTTGCCGTCTCCGTGCCCACGCTCCACAAGGCTCAACTCCGCAACAACAAGCTGCTTTCGTTTGCGCAAAGCGGCGCACGCTGAACATGGTCCTGCACAACGATTCAGGCGGCAGTGATCGGCGCCTCAGCGCTCTCGGGTAGTCGCCGGCTACTAAAAGCGTGCAGTAGGCTTAAAGCAGCGCTACGCCAAGCACGTCAGCGTTTTGTCGGCGATAAGTCATACTGGCGTGCCTTCCGACAGTCGCCCCATCGCTTTTGTTCTTTGTCAATGGTTATCAGAAAAGGCACCGCCGGAATCGCGCGGAGGTCGGAATAACTGGTCGGCCGATTCCGTGCTTTTGCAGCAGCACAACTGTATACGCAAATGTAGCAGCGCACGTGTACAAGATAGCGACCATCACGTTATATCTGCTCACCATGGGTGCTGTCAACATTACTTTCGCTTCCTTGTGGCGCAGTAACGGCGCAAAGTAGACAAAAAAAAAGATCCTTTCGGAGCAGCATCGCACCGTCCCTTCCAATTGGCGCAGGTTGCGCAATTGGCGCACTTTTCCCACCACTGTAAATCCTACGCGCGGACGATTAATCACGACCAACTGAGCTTGCAGCCCCAACCTCAGTGACAAACGAAGGTCGTCCCCAATGGCGTGAAGTGAAGAGCACTTGCTACGCTTGTTTCAAGCGATGTGAATACGGTTGTGTTTGAGGAGGGAGAGAGACAGAGAACAAAAATCGAAGACAGAGGACAAAGACGTCCCAAGAAGCTATCTACCGGGCTCTCACAAAAGCACGCTCAGACCGATTCTTCCCATGGACAATTCTTTTTTAGGCACTGTCTCTGCAAGACAACTGTCGGAAAATAAACAAAGCAGGAATGAGCTGACGTAGTACTAAAATAGCCGCGCAAATGAAAAATAAGGAAAGAAAACAAGAAGAAAAAAAAGAGTGGAGGCCTTTCGAAAACTGCGTCGTTTTCTTCTTGTCCGCAATGCGCGGTTTTCAACGCTTTCCCGTTGATTAAAACTCTGCGCAAAATGACAAGACGGAAGCTCATGGCGAGCACACGTGTCCCGATCATTGTTCCGACGGCTTTGTTCGACCGATGACCGGGCGCCTTATGAGAGCCTCGGAGTGCCTTTCTCAACTCCGGTTTGAGCCCGGCACTGCAGCTATACGCCACCGGCGACAGAAAGCGTGCCTCGACATTTTTCGCGACGCTCCAGGTGGGTCTCCAAAGTGTGACGCAAACTCGTTCCAGCCGAAGGCGGAGCTACGTCGTAGTTCATTTCTTGGTTGCCCATTTCACGGCTTCCGCGGAAAAACTCAACTACTTCATGAGAATTTTTTGCCAAGAAGGGGTCACGAACTTCAAGAAGTTTGGGGGCTTTGAGCAACCTTTTTTTCTGTAGATGTAATTGACCTTTTTTACTCGGATCCGCATCCGGAGCTACTTCGAGCGGTTAACAAGTGCATCGAAGAAGGTCGGGAAGCCAATTTTGTGACTAAAACGGAGATGTCGTCTGCTAACTTTGTTACTGTCTTAGAAGCCTATCTCAACCTTACTTTCGTTCCTTTTGAACATGGCATGCTTTTACACAGGAAGGGCATTTGCATTGGGTCACGAGTAGCCCCAATTTTATGTGACGTCTTTTTATTATCCTTTGACCACGCACTACAAAGTGTTTTTACTTTATCTCATCCGAATGTTCTAAATGTTTTTAGATATGTCGATGATGGTTGAGCAGATTTTACACGTTTTTTAGAGCAACCGCTAAGGGGCTCGCGTTCACTAATAAACCTCCGAAAACTAGCTCTTTGCAGTTTTTGGACCTTAATCTGACAATTTTGGGTGGTCATATATGCTGTGCGTACCTCCTCACATAGCAAGAAAGAATTTTTACTGTACGACTCAGCACATTCTAAGACTGTGAAGCGCGACTTGGAGTTGGCACTACGCAGATCAAGTAAGCATGCTATGCAGGCTAGCTTTTTGCTTCAGCTTCAAAGACTTTCCAAGGCCGGCTATCCTCAGTCTGTAGTTAGTTCCGTGGTGGAATCCCTGCTGCAAAGGATGAAAGGTCGCGCTGCTACTGCAAATGCGCACCCGAAGGAGAGGGAGCGGGTTAAGCCAGAAGTGGTCCCTTATGTACACCGTGTGAGCCACAGCCTCAAGAAGGTGGCTATCCGTTACGGCATTCGGGTCGTTTTTTTCAGCTCCAAACAAGTTCGCTCAATTGTACCCGCATATCACGAGCGATGAGCAAACGGGCTGCCAGAAGCAGCAAACAAAACTTTTGAGGCGCTGCGCACAAGGGGTGGTATATGGGACACCCCTAATCTGCTGCAAGTTCTATATCTGCCAGACCGGACGTTGCATCAATGACAGACTGAGGGAGCACGCAAATAGTTTAGGCCAAAGTGATGATGCGCATCTCTCTGCGCACTGTGAAGCCTGCGGATGTGTGCCATGGTGTGAGAAAACGGTGATTTTTGGTAACAGTAATAAACAGCTAGAGAACTCTTGTAAGCTTTTTTTCATCAAAAAGCAAGGGCCCGCTTGTATCAGCGATAAATCTATTATGTTATATTCCAGAGAAAGGACCGTTTTTAGATAACTTATTGCCCGGAACATGACACTGTACGACGTTTGTTGGTTGTGCACGCATGCGCGGAATTGTCTTTCTTTCCTATGCATTTTTTTCAAACTGTTATCAAACAGTTAGCGCGCAGTTCGTTGTTCTCTTCTTCTCCTCCTGTTTCACGAAATGTTTTTTGCGCCTCAGTCATCTGCACCATGTATGCACCAACTTGCCCAAAAACAATCTTTTTGGAATGGCAGAATGAATTGCCATCAACCGTTGTGAAGCCAACAAAGCGGCTTAAACTGAAAGCTTAAAGCGGCTTAAACGAAAGCGAACTTTGTGCAGTGATGGCGCGGAAGACTGCGCGCCATGACTGTGTAAGCGAACGGCGCACGCGTTAGTACAGCATCCGACTGGCGTTAGCCGGGCTCGGCATATTACGTACCACTCAGGCTGCCCGCCCACGTCACACACATGAGAGCAATGCTCTCCGCGTGTTGTGCGCGCCGACCTGCAGGCATAGTGAGTGCCCATAAGCGAGGCCGTCCTACTCTGGTCTGAGTAAAGAAAGAAAGGCGGACCTACCTTCATCAACGTCGTTCCGTGCTGCGGCCTCGAGAAGCATGACGCTGGGGACGAAGTGCACCTTGTACTCGGTGGGCGGCGGCGCCGCAGCCGGCGACGACGCCTTGCCCTTCTTGGCCTTCTGCAGCTCGCGCTCGTGCTGGCTCCACTTCTTGAGCTGCTGCTGGCGCCGCTTCTTGGCATGCTTGAGGCGCTCCTGGGTGCTCATCTTCTCCACCACGCTCATCTCGGTCACCAGCTCGCTGTGGTCTGCCATGGTGGCAGACAAACGATGCACCTGCGCACGCGATACACCGAGTGATGCACCGGTTTCGCTCATTGCCGCGAAACAGCACCCGAAGGTGCAACCTCGTTCAGAGAACCAGAACCTCGTATAGCCCGCTCTCGGGCGACCGTACGACACCACCGATTTACTTGCTACTGAAATGCTGACCCTAACGCCCACTGCGACGGTTTGTTTGTAGCCTAGAACCCATGGCTCATACCCACTCTGGGGGATTGGCCAAGAGAACATATAGTCTCATATGGACGATAACTGCACTATTGCTAACAACAACAAAAAAAGCGAGGGGGGGGGGGCGAGTTGTAGAGTGAAGATAGTATATTAAAAAAAGAAAGAAACCAAAGAAACCAAAGAGAAACCAAAGTGAGAAAAAAATCAACAAGTAGACAGTAATAGCTATACCTTGATTTTGGGAGCCGACCAGACAGCTGGTTTAGCCAAACCCGATTAATTTGGTATGTCACGGATTTATCCAGATTTAAAAATTACTTTTCGACCCCTTTTTTAAGTGCCTGTTAACGTGGGCTTAACGTTGAAAAACGTTTAGAGTCTTGAATAAAATTACACACCGCATCGAATGCATCTCTGTGGCAATTTCCCAAAACAGAGGCACCAAAATTTAGAACATTTTCTGTGGTTAAATTTAAACTTAGCTTCTCAAATGGAATATTTAGAAGTCGTTTTCTAATTAATGCATAGTTCCGACATGAGCCAAAATAATGTTCAATATTTTCTGGTTCTTCGCAAAACAGACAAAGGGGGGAAAGTACGTGTCAGACCAGCTCTGTGTAAATAAAAATTTAATGGGGGGACACGGCACCGGAATCTGGAGATTATAATTTCAAGTTTTTTTGACGGACTCCGCTGGGCTTTCCATTGAAGTTTGAGGTGCTGATAATCTATCCATTGTGTGATGTTTTCTAAACTATCTGTAAAAATAGCGAATTCCCTATATCATACCCCTGATAAGTATTCTAACTCGGGAAGTACTGAAATTACTGGTACACCAAGTGATGCTCATGCCAAAGCATCGGCCAATTCATTTAATTGTAATCCGCAGAGACCTGGGACCCACACTAATTTGAGGAGTTTTAAATGCGGCGGTGCTGCTAGGGCACGAGATTGTTCGGAGGTTGTCAGAGCTGCACACACCGAAAGCGAGTCTGTTAGAATGATTGCACTGGTCTCGGTCGTAGGAATTTTTCGAAGAGCTAAAATATAAGCTACTAGCTCGGCTTCAAATATAGGAGTGAAATCTAGAAGCCTTACTGACAAAGACCAGCCGAGGAAATCAGACGCAATTTCGACAGATCGGCAGTACTTGTTCTTTTTCACCTTTTTGTGGCTCATACCCACTAAGCCAAGCATTGGGCAGTCCTATAAAATCTTATGGAACGTTAGAGTAATGCAGCAAAAATATACAGACCGAGAAAAAAGTAACGTGACACGGAGGTTGTCAGATAAGATGCACAATTTCCCCTTTGGGCACCCAAGTGTCTAGGAGCTGCGGAAGTAAAAAATGGCGGATCTTAATATGACACTGAATTTTTTTTCATGCCCTATAGGTGCTATGCATACATATTAAGCGTTTCGGCCGCTGCAGCGTGGTTTCGGTCTTCGCTATGCGGAAGCTTGTACTCGCGCTGTTGGATGTTCTCGCGAATAACGCTGCTCGGGAGTGGTGCCGCACTCGGATAGCGGTCACAAGTGCACTGGCGCCCCGGACTGCACGTTTTTACGTTTTCTGAAACCGCGCACTGTACTCGATTCCTGGCCTTCCATTGCGTAGTTGGGCGGGAATGAGTGCGCTATACGCCCTCGGATTTCCGCCTTGGACGGGGACAATCGGTTTGCGTGTATAGCTTAGTTTTTTTTCGTGGCACGTGTATTCACAAGCAAACGTGGGGCATACAGGTGCCCAAACGTTGGCAAACGTTTCCGTCCTGTATAGGCTGCATATATGCACGCACCTTGAGCAACTTATGGCGAATTCCATTGGGAGAGCAGAAGCATTCAAAATCACGCGGAAAGTGCTCTCACAGTCAGAATTCCATCATGGCGAGTAAGCTCAATCTTTAGTAGATTGCACAGTGAAGTTAGCTCTTCTCGTACTGTCACGTAATGGGTTACATACATTGAGCGCCTTTGATTGGTCACTTAGTCCCGTCTGTGTATTCAAGAGTAATCGTAATGAATCCTTAAATAATTAACGCAATATCTAACTTATTTATTTAAATAGCTGGGCACATTACTTCAAAAAGTATCAGTACGTGGTCACTGTTGGTGCCCAAAGTGAAAGCAGATCAGGACGAAATGACACAACGAGCACTTGCAAACGTCAGGTCAATCACATAACGTGATCAGCCAGATACGCAAGTTGGGGTTCTTGAATTTACATAAAGAAAACAATTCAAAGTGGTCCATTCTAACAGTCATTTACCACAGGCATCGGATCGGTAATCCCAATCTATGTGTGAGAGTTGAATTCCTCTGCTAGGATAATATTCTTTCTGCATGCTGCTACTGCAGAATCAGGGTAATTAGTAGCCATCACCCCGGTAGGACAATATACATTGACTTCAGAAAATGGTGTATATCCAGGAATAGCCACGCCTAGTGCCGAAATTTCGCTTTCTGTCGATAATGACTTATGAACAATCTTTGCTCCATGACAAATGTTCTTAGAGATAAAACACGCCAAGCCCCCTCTACAAGAACGACGATCTAAACGAAAGCAATGATAGTTATTTATGTTAAAACTTTTTTTCTGTAGTAAGCTTAGCTACTTGCAATTAATTGAAGAGAAAGTTTTATGCAAAGTTGTAACAAATCAGTTGCTGCAGCGAAAATTTATCGACGATTCCACTGCAGTACTTTCAGTTAATTTATGTTGACAGTAAACCAGCGGTTTCTACAGCTTTCTGAAGAATGCCGTCTTTTAAAAAGTCTTCCTTCTTTGGAGGACTGTTTTCTTCACACTTCTTTGCTTCCATCCTATGGAAGGTATGGATTTCGGGGAATAAAGAAAGAAACAAAAAAGTCACGCGACTTTCCAGTCTCGCGTATAACGGCTGACGGTTTCCTGCACGTACGGTGCGTTCAGTTTTAGCAGAGTCCTTCAATACTTTTGAAGCAGAGTCCTTCAAAAGCATTGAAGGACTCTGGTTTTAGTATGTCCTCAATCGGGCCCTTCAATTTCGGCGATTGTTCGATGCTAGCCATCTTTTTCTCGGGGCTGCGTCCGTCCGTCGGCGACCGTCCACTCGCCCATTGCGCATGCACACACTCCCCCCTCTCTCTCAAGGTGAGGTGGAGGAGGCTGCAGAACACTGCCTCCGCCTCGTTCCTCCGCTCCCATTTAAGTCCGCCACAGTTGTGCGCTCGTATAAATACTGCGTTGCACTCTTCTAGCAGCACTGGGTGGTTACTTTGCGGCAAACACACGCGGTAATACACACAAAGGGGGAGTGGGAGGCAACATAAGCAATAAACAACATGTACACAACTGGACACACATATGAAACATACACGGAAGCATACAAATGGAAACAACAAATGAAAGCACAAGTGAACACCAGCGCTTCTTCACATTCCCACATGGTTCTCTTTAGTGGGAGATGGCCTAATTGTTAGGGGCAAAGCCCCTCTTAGTCTAACCTTGTCCTGCATCAGGCGTAACCGGCAGTATCAGACAAACGGACAGACAAACAGGCAGACAGGCGGACGGACGGACGGAACCATGAACGGAAGCACGGACGGATCGACGGACAAGTGGATAAACAAACAGACTAATGCACGGACTAATGTACGTACGGGTGGACGGATGCACTGACGAACACACAGACAGGCAGACACAGACAGACAGACAGACAGACAGACAGACAAACGGACGCTTCGCCCACTCATCATCATTAACTCCGTGGATATGCTGTAGTTTTTTGTAATAAGTATATCATAAATCTTCTCGTCCTATGACTCTTCCACATGAACAACGGCCTTCAAGCAATGATTCAAAAAGTGAATTTGCTAATTTCTGCTAATTCCTAATTCGACATCAACTTTCGGGGCGGCAAAGTCTTTGCGCCTCGGCGTAGAGCTCTTTTGCAACGAAAAAGAGGCCTGACTATCATAGCATCTTTATAAAGATGCCTGTATTGCCTTTAAAAAGCACCCTGTATTTCGCAACGCCTTTGTTGCATCGCTTTCGGTCTCAGACCTGTAGCGCAGTCTAAGAACTGTAGCTGAGGTTGTAAAAGAAAAAGATAAATTGGAAAAATTCGAAGTAGCGACAGTCGGGACCACGTCGACCCTTGTGTCAAACTGCGACTGCTGCAGACAAAAAAAAAATCGCAGCATATCCACAGAGTGAACGATGATAAGTAGGGCGAAAGTTCGTCAGTGCATGCGTCCATGCATCCGATCGCGTACAAGAATGCAGTCGGCACGCGGGTAAAACCGACGAGACGCGAGCCAAGGAAGCGAGCGCAAGCTCCTTCAACGCGCACACCGCTCTGCTTCGTCCATGCCCCACCAACGTTCCACCACACCACGTACGGCGGCTATCCAGTAGACTGAGGGAGGCACTCGTTCCTCGTGCACCCAGGCACAACCCGCGCCGCACGCAATCGGAGAGTAGCGGTACAGCGCCATCTAGAATATGCTCCCTCAACTGAAGTATGTATGTACTTTTATGAGACAGCGCCGTGTATTATACCGTTCAAGAGATACTACCTTCTTTTCGTTTTCGTCTGTTCTTCGGTTACGCGTGACGCATGACAAGGTTAGAGTAAGATGAGCTTCGCCCCTAAAAGTAAAAGAGAAAACTGATTGTGGAACCTTATGCGCAGCTTCAATAGCTTCACACGCTACTTTAATTTACGCCTCTGTCCTCAGTGATTCCGAGCTCCGCGATATGCGCCACTGAAAAAGGGCAAATCGCACGAGGCTTATCACTATATATGGGGCGCAAATAGCAAAAGGGCACATCAAACGTGCTAACGCGACTGCAAAACTGCAAAAATGACGTGTGCAATGCACGTCTTTCCGACCGGTTCCTAACAGGAAGGTCACTCTTGGTATCCGTGCTCCATTACGAGGAGCAATATTTCTAAAAGGGAGGCAGCAAGAAAAGCGAAGTGTCAACTGAAGAGCAGCGATAGATGTCACCGACGGAAGTCGCACAAGGAGGAAAAGGCAGCCTGGTGAAGGCGATGCGTAGAAGGACGCTTTCGCAGCACCGACACGGTGTACGCGCACCGGAAATGTCCCGAGATGTCGCACGCGCCGAAACTTTGTGCGCGTATGAGCCAACACCGAGCCGAAACACGCCGGCTGCTCTTTGCACTCTGGCCAGGCGCACTTCCCACCAGCCCACTTCCTCTGTGTGTTTGTCTTTTTTTTTACTTATAGCCAGCGACACCGACGAATCTGCATGGCAAAGAATATCTATATATAAAAATAAAACATGCCAATAACGTACGGGGCCAACATTCAGCGACTAAACAGGCACTGCAAAACCCCGCTTATACAACAATGTCTAGAGAGCAGGCACGGTCTGCCAACAGTAGCTCGGTGGGCGCTGATGGACTACACAGGGACGCCGAGAGATGGAGGAAACTCGCAAATACGACAAAAACAGCGCCACGGTTTCATTCTACCCGCACACAAAGTGCATACCCCCCCCCCTGGTTTTTTTACCCCCTCTTCGTGGAATGGCAAAAGATATCCTTCTGGTTCAGTGAACCAGTTTGCGCAGCAACATACACGAGCACAATTAAATCTTTTAAAAATGCGCGAAAGAAAAGATACGCAAAACCCCTGACCATGCTATCTATTCATGTCGAGGAACTAAACAGGAAGCCATTGGAAAGGTTGTTTCCATAGAATATGTGAATGATCTAGCTAGCTGGTGGGCTGCATGCAGCGAAGAGAGCACCGTAGAAAATTTATACTACACGTATCACAAGGACCAACATACAAGTCTGCACAGTGGCAACTAAGAACCGCACCTCACTCGTCCCTCTGTGTAAGCTTCTCCTGCTGTTCAGGTATTCAAACAATGTTACCCTTCCGTCAGACCACTAAAAACATTTACCGCTTATTAAAAAAGAAGAGGAAAAAATCTAGGAGCTTTCACCTGCGGTATAACGCACATCCGCTTGTTTCAATGCTGCACACTAACTTCATTGCTAAAAAGTGTTACATTGTTTCCCATCTGAACCTACATCGCCAATGTACTCATAAATAACGCCACATCGTAGCAAGAGGTAGCGCGAAAATGATTGCAAAAAAGACAGGCCTGGAACAAAATTCTATTAGACCCTGACCTCACTCTCACTCACTCACACGCATGTGCGCCTTGGTTTCTTTCATCAAATCAACAAGCAGCTGAAAACATCGAAACAGGGATACTGTAAAGAAACGCCCATATGCTGTCGCGTGTGTGTGTGCGCGCGCGTGCGCGTGTGTGCGCGCGAGTGTGTGTGTGTGCGCGCGTGTGTGTGTGTGTGTGCGTGTGCGTGTGTGTGTGTGCGTGTGCGTGTGTGCGTGTGCGTGTGCGTGTGTGCGTGTGCGTGTGTGCGTGTGTGTCAGCACTGGTTCACCGAGTGCGAACCCTCTGGAGCACATTTGTCCAACTCATTTACGCCGCTGGGGAAGCGAATTCGATTACCTGACGATTATTCTTTTTTTTTTCCTGGCGTATTTATCTCGGAGGCGCCTACTGTCGACACACGCAAATCCTTGCCGGGTCATCGGCTACATTGCTCGTCTAGAGAACGTCAGCAACAGGACTCCCCTCCGCCCCCCCCCCCACACACACACGCGTTCGCTCGATTAGCATCCCCTTTATATTTGCGATGATATACTGCGTAGGAAACCACAATTCAGCTTTGTTACATGTAGTCTACATGGGCACATTGAAACTTTATTGCAATCATTACGTGAATCCTGGACGTTTCATTGCAGGAAAAAAAGTAAGCGAAGTGCAACAGTGAAAGTGAAAATTAAATTGAGAAATTCGAGAGAAAAGTAGAAGCAAGGGGTTCGCTACACTACACCGAGTTTGAGGAAAATAATGAGGCCGGGGGAAATAGAATCAGAATAGAAGAAACGGGAAAAGCAAAAACCACGCCCACACTTGGAGGAGCCCAGCTATAGTCAACCGGCGGTCGCAAGAGAATTTAGGTGGCTAGCAAAGCTTTCGTTGCTTTGTGCGCCATCGACACACATGCCCATAGTAGCCGAATCTTAGCGACGGAAAATGGTCTCTTGACTCAAGTCCGCTTGGGAACACCTGGAAAGTGGTTCGCCACGGTGGATCAGTAATTAATGTACTCTGCTGCTGACTCCAAGGTGGCGGGTTCGATGCCGGCCGCGGCGGTCGCATTTCGGTGGAGGCGAAAAGGTTGAGACACGGTAAATGTCAAGGCACGTTAAGCAACACCAGATGGTCGCGATTTCTGGAGCTATCCACTAGAGCGTCTCTCATATTTATATGGTGGTTTTGAGACTCTCTAAACTGCAGATATGGCACAGGGTTTGTACAGGTTTCCAAGGCAAAAATTCAAGCATATTTAGGGACTTTCCAGGACCTGTCACAAGTTTTTTCAAGAACTCAAAGTTACGTGCAAAGTTGCAACTTTCCCCTATACAATTATCGAAAAATGACTCATCTTACTGCACTTACAATAAATGAATGAATATCGCATTTATAACAAAAACATCTATTCTTAATAACTTCTCAATATCACAACACATAACGCTCACAAAAGCGGTCGAGATTTTTTGAGTACACTTAAGTTACTCAAATACATTCAAAACGTCCTGTGCAGCGTTATTTCACTTATATAAAGATAAGTAAATATATATCTTAACTATATAGCAATAAGTACTCAGGATCACTTTGCAAGTCCTAAACAGTAAAAAAAGCTCAACACAGTGCACTATTACGACAGCGGTTCAGATTTCTGCACTGTATACTCTGTATAAGTTGACCAAACATATCCAGAACCTCCAGCTTAATGTTATTTGACTTAAACAAAAATGAACAAACGTGTAGGGGGCATGAACTTGACGTCATGAGCGAGAAGCGGTAGCGCCGGGGTTGCCATTTCCAGGTCCGTGCACTAGCCGAACGCGAAAGAAGCATGAAGCACGTGCTAGAGCTTAATTTACACTCCCCCCTTCCCCATTTTAGAAAAGAATTGTAGGAAGCTATAAGCGAAGCTCGAAGTATTGTGCACAGTTTTAGCTTTTGCAGCAGGTCTGTCTGGCTGTTTCAGACCCGGAAGCAGTGACAACATAGCGAGAAAAAAGCATGTCTGTTGCCAGGTGAAGATTCGGTCACTTTGTAGAATTCTTCTTCAGCGTGCGCTGGACCTGCTTACTTTTTCACGTGCTCATGTGGCTTAAACTGGGCGTTTCATCGGGGACTTTCCGTGAGTGCGGTACTGCGCACCTACGCAGAATAACCGTAGCTAGTTAGTTATAGTTTACCGTTAGCGTGATAGCGGAAGTTAAGGGAAACACGTTACCATACAGCAAACGTTCGTTGCGCAGAGCGTCATATAGTTTGGCGGAATAGCGTTTACGTGGTTTACGTGCCCCAGCTGAGATGGTGGCGCCACCTATCGGAGGTTTAAGAAGTAAGAACAGTGAAAAGAAGAAGAAAACGAGAATGTCTGCCTGTGTCACCACGCGAAGCATTGCTACAAGTTCATTTTAGTAATAATAAAAGTAAATAAATATGAACCACACCCCAAAAGCGAAAAACTTCACATTGCAGATTTGTTTACACAGATCTTCCAGTTAGGCCTGGACACGTTCAAAATGGGAAGCTATTTGAAAAACCACGCCACCTTCTCCATAATACTCGGTCGTCGAAGCTAACTTAAGGCAAGCGAAGCCACTTTAAACAGTCGTTTGCTGCGAACAAGGTGAATCTTTCAACAACTACGCCAAAACCACTTCGAAGCAGGCGTCCGAGAGCGCCGCCATGTTTACGTACACTACGTACACCTACACTACCACGGTAACGATAAATCTGAAAAATACCGCGCATACGGTAAGCGGTACGGGTAGCGCACGTATCTCCGCATGCGCACTTCAATTCCCGTATCACGGTACGCCCGGTATCCCGGTAAGCCCGGTATACTATAACTGCCTACTGCCTCGGTAGCGAGTGGCGCGGCGCAAAGGAGTCAGTCATGCCCACCTGCGACATTATGCCATCTCCGTGCGATTGGGACGGCGGAGAGAAACTTGTTGGTCCAACAACTCAGAAGCCATGCTCCATGCGCATAAGTTCCCAAGAACATAAAATTAAAGAGCATTGGGTTGTGCACAAGTAGCAACTGTGACAGTTGTTACTTCTCACTCATTCTCTGCATACCTGCACATTATAGTTAAGCACCCTTTGAGTTTACGCAGCACGCTGCAAGTGTCGACCAGAGATAGTTGTTGGTTAGCGTTCATCCTGTGCGTGTTATTTCCGCGTGTCCTTCGTGCTTGAGCAGAGCACTGCATGTACAGAGTTCCTTTCTGATGTTTGTGTAGCACTGTTGCTATCGCTTTCACTGCTTCACCCTCACCTCAAAACTGACTTTATTTTCCCGTGCAGTTCCGCAAAACGGGACCACGTGCACCCCCACAAAATTAATGTTTTTCAAATGTGGAGTTTGACTTATTGAGACGCCGATTCACCGCGTTTTAGAGGCCGCAAAGTCGATATGAGAATGCACTTCTCTCAACATTTAAGGGCTTTAAAGGACTGGAAAAAATTCCAGGAAGACTTTCGAGGGCCTTGAAAACACATTTTTCTAATTCAAAGGTTTTCAAAGATTTCAAGTACCTGTACGCACTGTGATTTATAACATCCGGGGATGGGATCACCGGTTGACATAACGAGCACTACTGCAGAGGTCGAGCTCTATGAATGTGAATAATCACAATTGCTGGGGTTTAACGTCTCAAAACCAGGATATGATGATACTATGAGCGACGCCGGTGTGGACAGTTCCGCAGCCTTCGACCACCTGGGGCTCTTTAACGTGCAGCTAAATCCAAGTACACACAAGCCTTAAACACTTTCGCCTCCACCATAAATGCGGCCACCGTGAGGCCATGCTGAATTGTCTCTTCAGTCCCGCAGGAATCGAAAGTAGAAGTGCTATCCGCCATCCCGATGCAAAACAAGTGCACCTTCGTCAATGCGCCACTCAGTCAGAGGCGGCATAATAACGATGTGTTGAAGCGAGAAATTTTTTGTATGATATGACGTCACGTATCTTCAACAAAAATAATGTTTTCACGCTTATGTACTACCTGCTATCAAATAGGCAACGCTATTCCCTGCATAACAATGAGGAACATCCAGAAGTGCAGTATTCGACGAACAGTCCGCATGACACGCGAGTCATAAAATTTTCGCAGTGCGAGCCAACTTGAATCCCACTTACCGAAAACGACAGCGAGCGACCTCAAATCAGACAATGTGGCGGCGGAAGACAACGGCTCGGGCCTCGCAGACGGCGACTGCCAGGGAAGCCGCTCATCTTGATCGACCTCGGCTCACACCTGCAAAAAGAAGAGCCGAGACTCATTAGCCACACGGCGAGGCACACGCCCCAAACCAGAACAGACCCCTCAAGCACGTCTGGTCACAACAACATCACCAAGAAATCTCCGTGGAGCCCGGAAAGGGGAAAAGGTCCGCCATATACACAAGCAAACGGGAAAAAAAGTTAAATACTGCGCTAATTCATAACTTCCTGGACAAAATACATCCAATATAGTCGCGTATACGCGCATGCACGGATCAGTGTATACGAGATCGTTCAGGCGCCTACTATTCGTATTGATACGCACGCATGGGGTCAACGTAACCACATAACAGACGAACGAGGGGGCTGGAGCGAGGGTCGAGAAATGTCGCGCTGTCCTGCTCCCACGTGACCACCTACGACGTCGTTCCGTAGCCGTATAGTAGAAATAGAACCAAAGTTAGATGTGAAAAACATCAAGAATATTTTGGGCCATCTCGCCGAAGGAAACCCCGATGTGATGTGAAGGAGCAGCACGGCATTGCTCGGTTGAAACAGGCGTCGACGCGGGTGCTGGATGAACGGTTTGAGGCGAAACTCGGTGTAGCGTTTACTCGAGTAAAAGTTCGTTTGAAACGCAAAGACACGGGGGGCGGGTTGGGTTTCATGAAAGTTTCATCACAGATAAACGAGCCGAATGAGTAAACAGATCTAGTGAAGCGTCCACAGAAGTCGCGTGGGCGCAGACTGCAAGCCATTTGCAATAGGGAGTTTTAGTGCTGGGTACGCAGGCGGCTTGCGTACGCAGGACGATGGGGCGGCGGTATTGCGCATGCGCGAAGCCCCAAACAGATGCGTCGCAAGATCGCTGGGGCGATGGGGCGATGCGTCTGTGCGCTGCCACCACTGGCCACCTAGCGGAGATAAGCTGCCCCGGCGCACATGCTGGCGCATCATGTTACCTTCACGGCGAGCAAAGCCGAGGCTGGCCAGATCAACCATTTTGACATTTAAGTTTAGGGGCAAATATTATAGTGGCTAGCCACTATACAAATAGCATGACACAAAGGCACGAAATCTCGAACAGTATGGATCGGCCGCCTTGTTAGGTTCACCTTCGCAAGAACTCACAGTATCCGCACTGCGGATACTCTAGCCGTCGAGTTAAAATAAGCCAAAGTGCGAGCACTTATAGCGATTACATGGTTTCAGCCAGATTACCAAAGCTAGAATGGCCTGGAACATAGAAACTAAATATATGCCAGCCCCGATCAGCTGAATAGGCGGCGCCATCTAGCGCAGCTATATTGAAACACACAACCACAACATTGTTATTGCAGAAACATTGTGCATTGTGCATCTGATGCAAAAACTGCGCAGCGACAATATTGATTGATTGATATGTGGGGTTTAACGTCCCAAAACCACTATATGATTATGAGAGACGCCGTAGTGGAGGGCTCCGGAAATTTAGACCACCTGGGGTTCTTTAACGTGCACCCAAATCTGAGCACACGGGCCTGCAACATTTCCGCCTCCATCAGCGACAATATTACAAATGAGTAACGTTTTTATTTGTTTTCATCTCAAAAACATTACGCGTAAGCTAACAAGTTCATGACTGTGGTTGCACGAAGTGTCACAAGATGTCGACACTGTCGTTATAGTAACCTTGTATTTTTCACTTTTTTCGTATACCGGGATACTGTACACGATAAAAAAGTGTCCTGATCACTATGTATGTTTAATTATACATTTTCAATCATAAAAATAATTAAATAATACTTACGCGACAAGACGCTAAGGCGCTGCGAGCACGTGTGACATTCGTGCGGCTTGCGTTTGCGTGCGTCCCACCGTGGCGACAACTAAAAGGCATTCCGGTTGGGTATGGGTCGGGCACGCAACGCCGTGCGCTTCCAAGCCCGCATCGCCCCAAGAGAATGCGTACCCAGCACTAAAACTCCCTAATGGCAGGCCGCGTCCCTACGGCTGGTGCGGACACACTTCTGCCTAGTGTTTCCACTCGACGTGCGGTCGAGTGTTGCGGGAAGTGGAGGGGGTGTTGCGAGCTGGCAGAAGAGCCGACAGCTGCAGCAGATGAGAGAGAAAGTGACGTCCACACGCAGCTGCGACTTGACCTACTTGGCATCGTTCCAGCAACTGCGACGAGGGGAGCGCGATGCGGCACGTTGGCACAGAGACACGGACGGACAGCGTTACATAGGCTAGTCAAAAAGCTGCTTCGAATCTAATAATTTAAGGCACTCTGGTGCTTGGAGGAATTCTCTGAAAGCTCGGCCTAGCTTCATAAAACTAAAGAAAGAAAAAAAACAAGTCAGTACTCCCCCAAAGAACGGCGTGAGGAGCAAGAATGACGTTCTTCATTGGACTGAACAGCAATCATTCCGATCATATTTTTGCTCTACGTACATAACATAATACAATCATTTTCTCAGACATGCGCGAAAGACGACGCAAGAGAACGCTGCGATGTAAAATGTTTCACGTTCAGTTAATATGGTCCACTGCGATCACAATATGTAGTGACTGGAAACATTAACAATTTCAAAGATATGGCATATTTTTCCATACGCTGTGCCGGTCGGCCCACACGCAGAATGCACCACTTAGACAGCACAATACACCGAACGCTACAAATATTTCTTTTAATTAAGCCTGCGAATAACTGTAGGCGTTTTTTTTAACTATCCGTGGGCAAAGTTGGCCTGTTCAATAAAAAGAAGTAGTAAGCGACCAATTACATCATCGTTGTAATAACTATGCTCCACCTACCATCTGCCTTTAAGATAAAACTCCCAAGTCCCAAACGTAGTGACTGCTATATACGCTGGTCATCGTGTTACGCCACAGTCGCTAAATTATGTTCGTCACTTAAAATGCTAAAAATAACCCCCTGATTTACGTTACATCTGTACTTCATTTCTTCAGAAACTATTCGACATTTACATAACCAGCGCAAGCACGCGGTTTGCACAATTTGATACGCCGGCTAAAAAACTTCCAGCCTTCGAGGAATATCGATAACTTTGTCATTCTTCCCCCAATCACTCCGCCTCTTTTTCACCGATGAGAAACCCTATATGCGCACGTAAGATACGGCGACCTCATTCACTGCGAGCCCCAGCTCAGCGCTACACAGCAGGAAACGGAACACTATACTGGACCCTAAGGAAGGAGCCGCCGGGCTCTCAGGTCTAGACCCTTGGCTGTCAAAGCGAAGACTGCCGCCAAGTGATCCCCATTATCATAATAAAGTAAGAGCCCAGAGAAGGAGACAACAATAAAAATGAAACGGAGCGAAGCCCCTAAGCTAACGAACGCACCCGGGCGGAACCAAAGAAACTTTCCCGGCAGCGGTTCGTCGGCAGTCTGAACTCTCGACGACAGAACGTGTAATCGGAGATGACGCGGCCTGCAATCACGACAGCAAAGGCAGGAGATGACCACTTACAACCAGGCACTGCAGTCTGCAAAAGGGGAAGGAGAGTGGGACCTGAAAAGTCAGAAGTGAGCAAAACAAAGTGAAGCCTGCGCGCACTGTGGTAACAAGAAAAAAAAATAGAGCACCAAAGGGAGAAGCACCACGAGCTCCTCCTCTCTTTATTTTGTCTTCTCACTGACTTCGCGAGAACTGCTGGGGCGCACAGCGCAGCAAAGGGAACGTAATTAATGCGAGGCTGGCAATCAACGAAACAGCGAGCTGCAGCGAAGGCTAGAGCGACGACAAATGGGATGACCGACAGAGAAGGTAAAAATAATTCAAAAGTGGGACAAAAAGCGTAAAAAAAGAACGCCATTCCGGACAACCTTTATGTATTGCGTGGTGCGCTATGGAAGACGGCAGCCAATGATTGATTGGTTTATTGATTAATTAATTCATTGATTGACCGGTTGATTGGTTGATTGATCGATTGAATGATTGATCGATTGATTTATTCGTTCATCCATTCATTCAGTTCGTGATTTATATGTGATGTTCAACGTCCCAAAATCACCGTATTATCATGAGAGACGCCGTAGTGAAGGGCGCCGGAAATTGGGACCACCCCGGGGTTCTTTAACGTGCACCGAAATCTGAGCACAGGGGCCTACAGCATTGTCGCCTCCATCGAAAATGCAGTCACTGCAGTCGGGATTTAATCCCGCGACCTGCGGGTCAGCAGCCAAATACATTATAGCCCCTATAGACCACCGCGGAGGGGCAAGAAGGCAGCCAAGACAAGAACTGAGAACATGCGACGAATGGCTGTACAGGTATAGTGCCCACTTGAAGTGCCACCAATAGTAAAGTCACCGGGACAGCTGGTGCTCGTGATAGGGTGCAGAAACAGACGAACGCACTATTCTCAGCACCATGAAATAGCGCCATGTTGGCGTCTTCAGCAAACCAAGATTGCAGTAGCAGCCCCTGCGAGCCAATTAAACCTTAAAGAGATGGAAAACTCAGCAACGTTTAGAGCGCGCCCCGCCAGTAGGATTTAAATGCACGAAAACCATCACATTTTTTGCCGCATTAAACAACGGACACAAAAACACCTTATGATAATGAATAAGTGAAGCCATCACGCATTGGCAAACACACGTCTTCGTTATCAATGGTTAGATGACTCATTTTACATATGTGAATAAATATATTGTCTTATGCAACACGTTTAATCTTTACACTTTTAGTTTTAGGGAAGAAATTTTTGCAGTTCCCCACTAGCTGCTATCTTCCCATTCGGTCATACAGCAGCGTCTTCGTCGAAGTTCCCCCGTGCCCTGCTGTCAACCCATCTGAGAAGCCGCGATACGTCTCAGAGGCGTAAACATCGATCTCGATAATAATGGATTGAAAAACTACCCGACGAAGAACTGACTTAGGGGAGGTACAAATTACAGCGATCATTGGCTCACTAATCAAGTTAACAAACATTGCATCACGCGCACAAAGACAGGCCTGAAGTGGACTCACTCGCTGTCGCAACGCCCATCGAGACGTTGAGCGTATACGCCAAGGTGAGCAAACGCTTCGTGCTGTACAGCCATTCGCTTGGACGCGTATACGCCAAAGTATACAATATTACGCGAGTAAAACTAATGACGTTCCGGAAGCCAGCGCTCAGCTTCGGCTACCCCTTTTGCGGCATAACGGAATGATTTATATGTATACGGTTTAACGTCCCAAAACCACCAAATGAGAGACGCCGTAGGGCTCCAGAAATCTCGACCACCCGGGGTTCTTTAACGTGCACCCATGCAGCATAACGAAAGATTCGTGGCCCAGAGTAAAGGGGGAAAGAAATAGACCTCACCAAGCAGGTCACTTTATTGTGTCTTATTTTGTATCTAGCATTATATGCTGTCTTGTTTCATTTCCCGTTATTTTTTTTCACTATTGCACAACAAATCTTTTGTTCTATACCATAGTACTCTGTAAAAGCAAAGCAGCAGTGCGCAGACTGCGCTTTTAGGTGCGCGGAGAGCCAGTGCACCTAATAGCCAACTGTTTTCCAGCTTCTCCAGTTTCCCAATCCGACTTTACCATAACTTGGGCGAAGCCAGAAAATGTAATACTGATATGCGCAGTCTATTTTCTATGCTGCAGAAAGCAGCCGGCTATGTTACAGCGCTGAAACGACCCCCACTGCACAACGGAGTAGAGATTCGATGAAACACGTCTTACCCCTCAAATAACCTTTTCCTCTTTATATATGTCTTTCGAAACAAACTTTCGAAAAGCTGTCAGCTGCGTACGACGTCAGCGACACCGACACACTACCGGTTTTAAGTGTAAAAAATAAAATGACTGAAAACAAAGTCCAAAACCGAGCTCCAAAGCGTTACCCGCCGGAAGCAGAGCCAAGGGCATACGTTTATAGACGACCCGTAGGAGGCTAATACAAGCGCACCATACACGAGATCGAAGAAGTATTTCAGCAGCGCTGCCATTCAAGAGATACTATATTCGAGCACAAAAAGTAAGCAAGTAAGCTGCAGTGACAGCGTATTACGTGAACGTCCCACTCGCCCACTTCGTGGAACTATTGCTCGAAAGTATTACAGAGTCTCTATTGACCTAAACAGGTATATGAATTTGGTGGTCGGTTTAGGCATCCCCACAAAATGCAGTATGACGATGGCTAGCTGGCTCACTATACGGACAGGCGTACCCATACAGCGTGGTAACATTGTCGTTTGATTTTGGCAGGTTGGAAAAGACTCCCGTTTGAATCCTGCAGAGATCAATCGCGTCCTCCGCTTGATATAACGTACTAACGGTTATTTCTACCTACATATGCATTACACCATCACGCAGTCCAGCTCTCTCTCTCTCTCCCTCTTCACTTTTTCTTCTCATCTCAGTGGCTAAGAGAACACTGGGCGTACACACTCTTCTAGTACTTCCTAATCCCCTACATAGAATTCCCGTCTCATTTTCACGCTTACCACCCGCCCTCCAACCGATCACTGCGCGTCTCTCAACTTCAGAAGCTTCTTTGTCAACTACAAGGTTTTTCCCCGACGTTCGAGCCATGGGAATGCAATGGTTGTACACATTTCCATGATAGTGGGAAGCTGCCGGTAATGTTTAGACACTGCTACCTGCAGACTTAATCAGTGGATGCGTAATACCTGTGCCGTACGCGTGTCATTTAATCAAGTGGAATTATTTAGGACGCTTGCCTCGATTAACCGCGAGTCATCGAGTAATCATTTTTTAGCGAGAGGTCTGTCCACACCCCCCCACCACTTTAGTCGGTCGCTCCGGAGTCAGAGCACAGGTTACTCTTACGGGTTATTTACTAACAAATTTTGTCATTAAGTTTTACGAACAGTTAATTTTCGACTTTACGGCACAAAATTGAGTCCCCTTAACATGTACTCGTACCAGGTCTCCACTTGCAGCTACGGCCACGAAGTACACGGGGTACCCCGGACGAGGGGCGGCATTCTGCCAGGAAGATTTTCGAGATAGCGCGCGGGAGGTCCTCTAATAATGTGCGCAGTGTAGTTCGAAACGCGCCTACGTGAAAGAGTCAAAATAGCTCAAGCACGAGTATACTCTGGCGCTCTACATCCTCGTCAGTCCCTCAAAAAAAAAACGTTCTGATAAATTTATTTCGAACTTCTTTATTATGTCCTTGAGCTCCCATCAAGTTTAATTCCATCAAGAACCTCCATAACTTTCCTTCATGTAGATGATGCTACCTTCAATGTAGTATCACGCTACCGTCAGTATGTAAATACAGTAAATAAACATTCCTGTTATCATCAACGGCTACTCTGCTCGACTTCTCCCTGAAACTTGGCTGCTTCTAGTCCTATGGGCAGAACCCCGACTACATCAACCCCTTGTTCAGGGCATCGTGCGAATGGCCAATGCGTGCTGCCCTCACCTGAGCGGCTGCCGTAGTAAGCACCATGTCCGATAAACTCGGGATCATCAGAATGTGAATGATCGACGTCATTCTCTTGAATGAGTTTTTGCATTCTTTATTCAGTCAGGTGCTTCCCTGTAAGTGACAGTGCGGTTCTAGACCTCCATTCGACACACGTAATTTAAACGGCTGTTTACTGAAATTTACAACAGAAATGACTAATAAAAATTGATTACAATCTCACTGGACCCTTCTTGGTAGTGCTGCCACCATAGTACAGGAAAAAAGTGTAGAGCTCATTCAGACTCGCTCAAGAAATAGATTTTGCGCTTAGAGCTTATACTCGGTCTCAGACTAACTAAGAAAATTTTCCTCAACCGTACTCACTCGAATTCAAGCTGACAAAAGTATTACCCACCAGGACTCACTCAGGCTCAAACTCACGGTTCTTTCCGAGTCAGAGTGAGTTGACTTATAAGTGAGTTTGCCCGCCTGTGGCTGTCACACATGCACGGTAAAAAGAAACCACGAAAGCCTAAATAAATCTAATTGCTCCCCGCAAGGACGAAGAAGTTGACGTTTTCTGGGAAATGCCATTTTCAAACCCACCATGCGTCACGGATGTGCAACATGAAGCACTATCTCATTGAGTTTGCATTAACTCCATCCACGTGAGAAATTCAAGTTTGACGCAAAAAATATCTCCTTCAAAAAATGCTCCGCTTGCTTGAACAAATGGCCCCAAATGGGGTCACACGGACTGAGGAGGATATAACGGTTGCTCTAGCCCGGCCGGACCTAAATCAAAAAAGGCCGGTTGGCAAACGGCTGTCCGGCTACGAGGCGCCGGGTGTGGCGAGAACGTGATAAAATCCTGCTTTTTGGGTCGAGTGGTCGGTGATATTGCTAGCGGAAGCCTTCGCGGATGGCTTCATAGATAGTAACATGCACGAGGGTCCTCCTCTACTGGTACCGCAGCCACGGCCGCCCCGTTATGGCCTCACCCCATGCAGCGATGGCCACGTCCCCGGAGATTAATAAGACGATTCGGGAACCTACGTGCTGCTGACAGACATTCGCCGAAAGAAATATGGGGACCACCCGTCGGCCCTGTTCGATAGGTGGATTACTCGCTCCACGTCTGTTCTTTCTGCAGAGATCATGCACGCGAGTGTATCTGTGCCTACTTGCCACGAAAAAAAAAATAAGAAAGACTGCTCATCCTTGGTGGTGTGAACAGGCCTGGTGTGGCATCGAAGAAATACGACTCTCTGAATTGTTTTTAAAATTAGTATTTTCAGCAGCGAACATGTACCTGTAGGGTGGTATTTGGACAAAAGGACTTGTCTTGAACAGCAGCCTGACCGGCAGGAGAAGCCTCACCCAAATAGTGGGCTTCTTGTTTGTCACTATGCAATCGCTGTGGATATGAAACGGGCGAAAAGAATACACGCCGCGAAATGGCGCCGTACCTCCATGTTGTACGCTGAGTCTTGAGGCACAATACTCCGTCCAGTCCCTCTTTCGCAACTTAATTTTCTGGGCCTTAGCGTACGTGTATTAGGTCAAGCCCACATATTGTTTGGCATGGTCACTCAAGACCATGGCAGCATTGAATCACTTGTGGAGAGCCGTTTAAATTAATTTACATTTGTTACGTATTACCTGCCACTACAAGCACCGCAGGGAGTCAATGGGGCTTCTCTGAAATGTCCTTGCCATTCGATTACGCTGTTACCGATGCCGTGCACCGCACTGACAGCGATTTATTACGCAGACATCCCGTGACACTTTCATCTCTTCAATGTGCTTGGAAGACGCGTGTTTCGTAGGTATTTCGTTAGGAAGGCTTTAAACCAGCAGTTAAGTAGAATATATGGTAAGTCACTATTCCGAGTGTTCTCTCGAATGCCTGCTTTACAAGATATCACTCCTATATAACGGCGCAGTTGATGTCGTGCACTTATACGGTAATGCGGTATTCCGCAAACGCTCATGTACACACGGGGTCTACATCACTGTATAATAAGAAGCTATAGGACTCTACCGCTTCGCGGGTGGGTAACCGCATATACCCCCGCTGCTCTAGAAGACGCGCCGCGAGATAAGCGGACACACGCGTTGCTCTAAAAAATGAGACGTGGGATGTATAACACAAAAAGGAAAAGATAAGCGCACATGCGTGCGTGTATGTGTGTGTGCGTGCGTATAAGCGGCCGCCCTTGCGCGTGTGTAGAGTGGCGAGGGTGAAATCGGAAGCTCCCCGTCCCGTTTTTGTTCGCGGCGTCCTTTCTATTGTTTAGGCGCTCGCGCTTAGCCGAGACTATACAACGCGACCATTCAAAACAGCTGCCGTCTTTGCCAGAGCTCTGGCTTCACTGTTATTTTTATTTACCCCGATTAATTGTTTGGCGCACGTTCTATACAGGGGAAAAAAAAGACATTGAGATCGTCTTGACCCGGTAAGAGGAGGTTGCTCAAAGTGACGTGCCTTTATGTTCCTTGTCGGCGCTGGTTCACCGTGTAGTCGGATTTTTCACATCTCTGCCGCTGCACGCTTTTAACAAAAGACGCGGAGGCAAGAGTCTGCTCGGGGAGTTGTGCGCGTGAGCGGTCTTTAGGGCACAGTCTTAATAATATCGCCTGCGGTTATGCAGCTTCTGTGTATTCTCGTGCGTCCTCTTCATTTTTTTTTTCTTCCGCTTCTATTACTAGACGGATCCTTTCAGATGAAATGTGTCTTCACTTGTATCTTATTTTCAAATCGCCTAATTTGTTTCCAATCAGCAAAAAAGTGTTCAGCACTTCAATTCCTAGGAAGATCGGGGAGTTCTATTGTTATACGATCGTAAGAAAGGCATCGCATTGTGAACGACGTGCCTCAGCGACGTTGTCTATGGAAAACAAAAAAAAATAAAGGGAGGAATACCCAGACAAAAACACCAATACTAGCAAAAAGAAACATCCGAGAAGAAAAATACGCCATCCTAATTCAATACCTCGGTTGAGAAAACCACGTGGTTGTTTTTACGATCTTTGTTCAAACATCGTTGATCGCTTTTTCATTCGATCGGAATCCCGGCTCGAGTCCGACGGATTCCCTCTTTGGAAATTCAGTCTCAAACCGCGTTCGTGCCTTTCGAACGCGGCCTCAAATAGCGCGGTTTCCGATTTCCCTCTCATGCATGGTCGAGCAGATGAGCTCCGTGTCTCCTGCATAATCAGCAGGTCGCTTTCACAATTGTTCTTTTTTTTTCTCCTTTTACTTATTCGGTCCTGCGCGTCTTTCATTTCTGCGTTCGGAAAATCAGTTCTGTAATTGTGTTGCGGAGCTCACAATGCTTCTATACATAAAAAATGTTTTCTGAAAAGCTTGTGCGGAAACGACCAATATATGCACATATTGCAGCCACGTGTGAAACCGGAGAGAAGAGAAGGAAATGCCCCACCCGTACACTTTTAGCGAATTTATTGAAAAAGCGGCATAGTTTTCGTACAAGCGAACACAAGACGAAGGAATGCCAGACCAAAACAATCTTATCATTCCATCACCGATGAACTACGCGAACGAAATTCGTCCACTGCTTCGGCGAAGTAGTCTGCGTAATTTATTCAGAGTGGAAGTTTCAAAGGTGAAGAATTCTTTTCCGACCAGGATTAGGTGAATAATAGTCGTTGCTATCAGTACCTAATCTAAGCTTCACAATTCTAGCCGGAAAGTGCAAAATTGAATGAGGAAAAGTATAACCATCCACTTGCGCTTCTTTTAAAGGCGACAATCATATATAAGGACATTCCCGACGAATTGCTGCTGTCACCATCGGCGTTGCCGAGAGGTTCCTCATATGCATATAGAAGTCACAAAGTAAAAAAAAAAGAACTTTGAGGACGTTTCGGCTTCGCCATCTAAGAGTAGGGCGCGATAGCACATCGCCTTCTCAATCGCTAACCTGGCTTCGGTTCTGGGCACATGCGCCAACCGTGCCATAAGGAAACGAACGACTGCGCGCGTAACATTGGCCGTTTTAAGCAATATATCCTAGAATTCCCACTGCGAGTCGACCAGTGTCCACAATGCCACAATTTTTGCTTTTGCGAATCAGCCAAAGCTCCAGGGCGCGTATACATGGCAACACGCGGACGCAGCTGCTCACTTTTTTTTTTATACTTTAGCAGCTGATAATAATGATTGAATATGCCTGAGCGCTTTGTTATGGGTGGCCCTTTAAAACACCCACTCGTGGCTCAATGCACATCTTGAGACACCTGGAGCGATTCTACGCTTCTGCCACGTAATACAAGATGCGCGTTAAGGAGACTTCATCGCATTCATATAGAGTTTTTCTTTTTTTCTGGTCTGCTCTGTGGTCACCTGCTCGCCAAGTACACGGCCCGAGTTCGATTCTCAATCAAACCGAAGATTACTTATTTTATTTAGATCTTTCGCACAAGACAACTTTTTGCTTACAACGATCTCCTACGCTATCCGCTAAATTGGTCATTAGGTAGATACATGTCTGAGGTGTGCCTCTGCGGAATAGAACGCCTTACACAATTCAGTCGCATGCATGCTCCTCCGTGAAAACTTTAAGGACATTCTGCGATGTCGAAGCGTGAGTGTACGAGCTGCTCCAGAACCACGAAGATGTGTTAAACTTTCCGCGAGATGGTGCAAGGGGCTGAGGGCACGGCTTCGCGGGCCCTACCTTGAAAGCAATCTGCGAAGCGACGAGTACGAAGTGCAGTATATAGCAACGACGCCTGATAACAACTTCATGTACGATTTGTCCTCGCCAAAGAGGTCGCGTTCAAGCGAATTCCAGCACCTGAGGGCCTTCAATGTGGGAAGGATACATCTGGCTGCATCTGCTGCGGTCACGTGCGCTGGTTCCGCAGCAAGTTTTAGCACACACGTCGGCAATATTCCGCAGTATTGAATCACCAATACACATTCCTATTCGCCCCGAGATTGGGCTATAGGTGGCAGCACCGTCATCGCGCTAGTGTGGATAGGCGACAGGCGGCGCGCATATAAATGTACGCAGCGGCACTTTCTTGTGAGTGGTGTGAGCCGCCTGTCGGCGAATAAAATGCTCTGACTGCAGCCCACTCGTAGTGTATACGTCACCCATTGCGGAGATGCACAAAGCTCGCCGAACGTTACTGTTTCTTGTGAGACGAACGCAATCTGCCATTCAAAGGGGTGTTCAGGTTTGGCGTGTGTCTTGGGTTTTCGCACCATGTCACGTTTCTCGTATACTTATTTGTAAGTGTCGAGCTTGTGTTCCGCTACGTACGCGCTACTGTAGTGCAACAGAAGTCATTCCTTGCTTCGTGCATGCTGGTCTTGTATATACTACGAAAAAAAAGAAAACAGGAAACTCCATGTTATTGGGCGATTTAGAGCTAAATTAACCGCATATATGCATGCGCATTTTTCGTAATTCATTTCACTATAAAAAAAAACGTAGAACAGTTGATAAACTTATTCTGGAAAGCGACGAGGCCGACAGCGCTTTAGCGCACCTTTTCTTACCCCAATGACAGTATAAAACGGTAACAGTTAAGTACGCAGCTTTCTTCGATTGATCATCTGCATGACAGTGATGCAACAAAGGTTCGTTTACTTGATCGCACATTTTTTTTTTTTCAAACGAATAATGTAGGCTCCTTCCATCAGTCAGTCTACAACAACGCCACAAAAGTGCTCAAGGTATTGTAAAAAAAGAAAGACGTGTTGCGTGAAATTACACGTGATTAGTGTGAGGCACGCCGTCTATAGATTGTTTCCACGAACTTGATTCTTTGACGCAAACCCAAATCTAAGCACACAGGTGTCTCTGTATAAATTTCGCCCAATGTTAATATTGCGCACGGCGACTCAAGTTTATTCACTTTCCGCTTTCTGTTCTCTTTTAAGGTACAATCGAAGTGCAGGAGTATCAGAATTTACTAAACAATTATTTCGCTGTAGTGGGACCAGGACCGTACAATACATGTAACGTTATCTCAAGCACCATTAAAGCTCGTCGCATAACCGATAAGCAACAGCGTGGCGATCAGGCACCCAAGAACAATGCAAAACTTCGTTAATACCCGAGTCGAAAAAACGCTGCATTCACACAATATTTAATATTCCTCATGTTAGGGACGATGCTAAGTGCACTTTATAGGATGCGTTTCAACTACAAAGCGGCACCTACACCGACATGATCCTGGGCAACAGAGGGTACGGCGACAATACACAGCTCTCTCGGCAAGTGCACGAACTCATCTTATTGCAGTGCATATGCATGAATGTTTGTGCGGGCAAACTTTGATATTAAAATATTAAAAATAAAACAACAATATTCTGCCTGCTGCACCGAAGTATTACAGGCTACTTCGGAATTAAAAAAAATTAATAAGACAACTGTCAGATGGTAATTTTGAACCACCGTTGCCAACCACCTCCAAGGGAACGGCGAAGAACTCGGCGACATATTGTACAAAACCATATAAGCCAATACATAAATAAATATTCGTACTCGGTCTTGACTTACGAAACATACCTCATCGTTTGACGTTCTGAGGCAGCCGTGCGCGTCTATTTGCTTTGCGCACGTAACCGTTCTTCGCCGTTCTCTGCCGTTTGTCGAAGAGTGGTTTAGCCAATCAGAGACGGGGGAGCGACATGGCTGAGTCGCGTCGTCTGCTTTCACCTCTCCGCATTGTCTGCATCTGCCGCGGGACACTTCGGGCTGCTTGCTTCTTGCTCCGCGGTTTTCACTATATATTTCGTACGTGTAACACCCAGACTACGTTCCAACAGTGAATAGAGCATTTTCGCCTGTCCAGTATTTAAAAACGCGCACAGCAATTCAAAATGACGTGGCGTCAGCTATCCAGCGTTAGACAACAACAAACAAACGTGTAATATGTGCCCTTCGAGATTTGGGAAGGCTTGTTTAGGCCTATAACATTAATTGTTTGAGTATGGTTCTCAAAAACAGTGCCGAATCCGTTCGAGTAGTGTGTTGTCGAAGCTAAATGACATAAGTCTAAAGCAAATGGAAGCATCACTTTGGAGCTTTCGAGCTACAAAGCGCACGGCGACCGCTAGATAGATTCGAGGCGGTCGACAACTGCATTCCGAAGGGCAGCCATGTTTGTCGGAGGAGCTTTCCGTGCAATTCGAACAGGTCTCCGGCGGACGGCACCGGTTGCCGGTCTACGGCACTGCACCATTACGACAAGCTTGCCGCTAGCGTGAACAGGCCCTGATGCAGCAACGCTTGTCCACCGGCTGTGATTGGTTATTTTCTTCGCCAATAGATGACGCAGAAAGAATGTTTTATTTCGCTGTCTCGGTTGTTGATGCTGTAGGTGGCATGCACTCCCGTGTTCCTTTTCATAAAGGACGGCAGAGTACATACACCGACGGCGGCGAGCAGAACGTCGGTCGTCGGTAATCTGATCATCGCGGGAACGCGCCGTCTCTTATACAGCAGTCATCAAACCTCCCAGCGTTATCGATGGTGTTCGCGTAAGCTCTTGAGCAAACTTGACTACTCGCGTTCAGCATGCCAATCTTAACAGAACGATCTCAAGCAAAATACGAAGCTTCCTAAACCTTGCTGCGCCGTCCTGAACGAGCGTTGGGAACAGAACAGTTTTTTTTTTTTTAGTCTGAAACCCCCATTACATAAAAAAAGCAAATGCGCGAGACAAGATATTACGTTTCTGTAGGTTCATGGGACATAAGTACAGGCACGTATGTGTGACTGCAACAGTCACATGGAAGTTGTCGCCGCTCCAGACAATACAGGTACAAAGTGACAGGGCATAGATCTCTGAATCATCATCTTTATGCGGTAATTCACACACACACACACACACACACACACGCACGCACGCACACACACACGCGCGCGCGCGCATTTAAAGTAAACAAGGCCTCATTGTTGTAGCTTTTGAGACAATGACCACCGTTTAGAAGAGCTGCCCCGACAAGTGGACTGGTTGTTAAGGAAACAAAAGCGCCGATGTGTTCGGCGCTTGCATTTTGTGTGCTCCCTTGTCATCGTCTTGCTTCGTGGCGCCGCTTAGTAATCATGAACGACCATCAAGCTGCAATCGGGGACGTCATACAGAGGCCAGGTGGAGGCACGAAATGATAGAAGATTTAGCCATTACTTCGTCGGGAGCCCCACTGACCACTAAAATAATGAGCTTTGATCCAATGATGGTTCCATGGTGTACGACTTGGTGCCATGTTTTCTTATGTGCCCATTGAGGTAGTAACACGTATACGAGCCTAAGAAGTTCCCCAAGCGTTCTTCGCCTGAGCGCATTTAGGTTTGCAGAACAGCTCGCGTACTGATTTCATTGAAGGGCATTCACGCACACGACACAGACGTGTACACTTGCTGCACCGTGAGCATAATAATAATAATAATAATAATAATAATAATAATAATAATAATAATAATAATAATAATAATAATAATAATAATAATAATAATAATAACGTCCCAAAACCATATGATTGAGAGACGCCTGACCGCGTAATAACATGAATGAGTGTACACATACGAGACGTTGTAGGATGCGAATACGTTGCAACCGCGGACTATCAGAACATTCACAAAGGAAATTTTACGATCATTTAGTTTACGCGGAGGTGACAAGCCGGTTACGTGTGGAGAATTGTTTCATGTATGGTTCATGGAATATAGAAACGTACACGCAGTCGGCCATGGACGCATTTTTTTTCGCAGTTTGGCGTCACGCCTCTCCTGTGAATTCCATGTGAGCACACGCTTTCAGAGGCACTCACAGGCTCGCGCAGCAGCAGAGTGTCGCCTGCAGACCCCGCTCTGCTTGGCAAGCGCGTACACAACGCGCGGTAGCCCGGTTGCTGGTTGCACGGCCTCGAGCATGCCCGTGATGCTCATATAGAAGCATATGTGCTTGCGCTGGTCCGGGCTAAAGGCTACGGAGTGTGCAACCCCGCTCTACTTTTGGAGCCGAATGCGCCGTGTTCTCATAACCCCGGATGAAAGTAGAATCACGTCCCGGAAGTTATCTTCCGTTTGTCAGTGCACCTTATAGCACCTCTTACGGACCCTACATTTTCTCTTTGCCGACTAGCTTAAGCGGGCCCACGTCTCCCTTCTCAATGTCCAGTGGTGTCCTTTCCGCTCGGCGTTATATTATCCGCGTCACGATTGTCGCTTTCGGCTGCTATACCATTGAGTCGTCCACAAATGACGGCGCTGCGTTCAAAGCATCCTGTAAAAACAAAAGTGCCTGAGAGGAACTGCTCCGGCGCCGCGGCTGCTTCGGTGCCCACCGGTGTCGACAGCGGAGGCGGGGATATTGCGCGCGCACGTCCCTTAAACGGCATCCAGATGCGAGAGCATGCTTCGGGACTTCCGGAACACTCCTCGGCAAGCACGTTTGGTCGGGTTGATGGCCACAGGCTGCTGTAATGCCTCCTGCAAAGGCATTTACTTTTGGGACATAAGTTGTTATCAGAAGTCTGCAGCTCAGGAAATGCTAGTCTTTAAAGCACACCATTGCATCATCTGCACGCAGAAACCTTCGCAGTGCACACCGATATCATAGAAAAAGAACTTGTGTAACGATTGGTGTAGCTCTAAATTGTGCGCAAATGCATGCTCCACTATATTGCGAAACCCGAGGAACTGCGTAGCACGGATCCACAGAGATCCCCGTTCGTAGAGCCCCCAGTGCTCCGTGACGACTACGTCAGAGGTAAGCACGCAGTGTTCCCTCAGCCCGAGTAGGACCTCTGCGTGAGAAACGCGCGTGCTATTTTAAAGACGATAGTCTTTCTTGGGGTCCTTCGACGCAAAAATTTTGGTCTGTCTATCTGTTCGTACATTTGTCTGTTTGTCCACTCTTAACGGCACCGGGTACTTGAAACGGTCGATCCCATCCGCAGCGCCCACCAGTGTTGCTCAAGATTTAGCGTTCATACTTGTGCAATTGTCAATTAATACAGTAAATATAGCGCATGCCTGGGGCACCATAACAACACGTACGTAATCTGCATGTGCGTCTTTTACTAGAAAAGGCATACATAAGTAATTTTAAGGACCGTAGCGCTTATCACGCTGCATCGACCATGCAACGCTTGCAAGAAAAGGCGAGTTTTTCCAACGCTTTCTCCTACGACGAGACGGTGGTGGCACCTAACCGCCGTCTTGCGTTGTGCACCTTATCGCCTCTGAGACGGGCGCGCACACCTGTCTCAGAGCCACGCGCTACGTTTTCCAAGAAAACTGCCATATGGCGCTCATGTCTCACGGGTGACGTGACTTGATTCGCTCGTTCGCCTCCGCTGCACGCTCGAGGCACTCTAACGCAGCGTCCCCAGAATACCATTCACCGATTTTCTTGCGTAGAACATCAAATAAATGCTTTGTTCACTCTCTCCACACGCAAGACTATCGTCTTTCGAGGAAATTTGCAGATTAACATGCAGATACGGGCCAATTTTTCGCTGCACTTTATCGACTTCCTGCTTGTGACGGCAGTTGGGATACGTGCCGTTTACATGGAGTTCCGTCAGGTTGTTTTATCCTCTAATTGATTGATACGTGGGGTTTAGCATCCCAAAACCACGATATGATTATGAGAGATGCGGTAGTGGAGGGTTCGAGAAATTTCTACCCCCTGGGGTTCTTTAACGTGCACCCACTAAGCACACGGGCCTACAGCATTTCCGCCTCCATCGAAAATGCCGCCGCCGACCCGGATTCAATCCCGCGACCTGAGGGTCAGAAGCCCGGTACTTTAGCCACTAGACCAGCACCGCGGGTCGTTTCCTCTTTTCAGTCGATGGGAGGAGCAATCACCCGTTTGTCGAGGCGGTGGCGCCCTCTCTTGCGGGGCGGCTCGAAAGTCAGTCACGTGTTCTTGAAGCGCTTTTAGCAATTTAAAGTTAATTATTGCGATTACGGCTAGGTCACTTCTGCTGAAATGTATTGTTTTAGACCTTGTTCGTTTATTATAGCCCGGTTATAAGCTCATATCAAATAGACCCGTCTCTCCGATTTTCCCCGAATTAAAAGCTCGATAGACCATTTAACACACTTCTACGATTAGGTGTTCCATACACACTTCACTTCTTATGCCGCATAAAACGTAGAACGTCCCAGCACTGCGACCACTGTGATGATGTCGATGCGTACGGGGGGCAAATTCTTAAAGAATGTCAGCAATATGATGGACAACGCGCCGAACTGAGCGATCACTTGAACCGACTCGACAGACGACCATTCACCATTGGATAAGTACTTGAGCCATCACCACATTCCGATAATCAAAAGCGCGCAGTGAGTGCCTTCCACGATTTTTAATGGACACACATTTAATTAACTGTCTTTAGTTCATTCTATACCTTGCCACTATTTGTACAGATTTATTTGCGGTGTGATTCCGATATATGAACTAGACTATGCCCAAACATACTGCGCTCATTCATTCATAAGTTATAAGCCCTATTGTGTACATAGTGCCTCCGATTATTCTTTTATTATAATTATTAGTTTAATTTATTTTATTAATAATTATTAGTAGTACTTTTGTGGTTACCTTGTACATTACTGTCATGATGTCGGGGTAGCCGGCTCTAACGTAGCCTACTTTCCCATATTTTGCCAAATATAAATAATTACATTCCTAGCCCGGTTTTCGGCCTGTATTGACCACTTGATTTTAAGCGTGATCACGCCACATGAGATCTACATTCTTAAAAAAAGGTAGTGCTACTTACTCATTTTTTCAGAAAGTAAAGTGCTGTCAGTAGTAAGTGCAAATAGTAGACCGCAGACATTTACTCTGAAGTAGTAAAATAATAAATATTTGTGGTCTACTACCTGCAGTTACTACTTTGGTAGTGAATGTTGTGACAGCACTTCACTACCTTAAAAGTTAGTAAGTAGCACTAACTTTTTCTTGAAGCGTGTACGCATGCACGGCAAGCGGAAATCCCTTGAAACGCTACGCACTTAAAACATCGTGGTAACATGGTGCCCACAAGTGGAGCGGACGAGCACGATGTCATGTTAGTTCGCCGGGCTACGAGAAAGGACGCGAAGTAAGCGGTAATGCCTATAGTAGCACATATGGGGTTCTTCATTCACTCACGCTTTTTGTCCTTACAACCACGCGTTGACCAGAAATACATTGAGCGGCTACGGGCTGTCCCCGTATCCACGTTATCCCACCGGGCTTCCCAACTACCACGGCGCAGCAGAGAGGTCACGCTTCTCAGCGATCTGAACGCGCAGGTCTGGCTCACAAGGGGCGGGCAAAGAAGGCAGCCAAAAAGCACTGACTCCTGGACTATACTACAAACTATCATCGCATTCCGCAATCGAAAGAAAAAACATTAGCATAGGTTTCCAACAAAAGCTTCGGCGTCGTGTTAACTCGCGCCTATTGTGGGCCTAATAGAGTTGTTTCACTCACTCACCCTGCTCCTCCTCCTCCTCACAAGATCTGACGAACGACGACAATGTCCCTATAAATCACTATGACACAAATCGAAATGCGTATAACTTTATGTCCAGCGTGCAAATATTCTACCAACCACCTACGACTTCATCTACAAGGGGATTCAAACCGAGGCACCTAGTTGGATACCCAGAAACTAGGGAGTACAATACCCCTGTCACACGGCCACCACCAAACTCTCTTAAACTCCCTCAACGTAGATCTCCCCTAGGGAGTTCAACGGAGACGGAGTTGTGGCAGCGTCACACAGTAATGACAAGGTTGTAATAGTTGCCGCGAAGGGCTCAGTCAGCACTGATTTTCGCAGAAGTATCCCAGTTTCATCTCTAGTTTTTTTTTTGAATCTTCGTTATGCGGGTTTAGAAAAAAACACACTATTAAGTAGGTCTGAAGCAAACAAAGTATAATAAAGAACTGTTATATGGCTCCCCATGCCAATGGCTATGGCTCCCCAGGCCATCGTGTGCTCCGGCGCGGTCCGTCAGCGGGACCCTCCCATATTCAGCGGTACGGACGATCACGACGTCGATGACTGGCTGGCTACCTACGAACTCGTGAGTGTCCTGAACAAATGGGACGAATCGACGAGACTGGCCACCGTCGGCATTTACCTCAGTAGCATTGTCCACTTGTGACAGATGCAGTGGTCATCGTGGCAGGTGATCGCAACTCCAGGATTGGAGGAGACCAAGCAAACTCCACCAAATATAATAAAGAACTGTGGTAGTCAGAACTGTTATTTGAAACCAGATAGGAGCGCAGGCCTAGCCAGCGAAAGCAGCAATAACGTCCGGCGCGAGCGTCTCGTGCTTAGCACTGACGATGTGTTTTCCGAGCTATGCATGACCCACTACATTCATCATTACAAAAGGATTAAACATTAGTTCAAATGAAAACGCATTCACTAAATGTAGCGATGCTGGTAGCAACGCTTGCTACCTGTGACTCTAATTGCGCCACGCTCGACAACTACATAGTTGTCTTGTAGCCCATGTAAGAGAGTTGTGTTTCCTTGCCTCGTGAGCGCACGTTTGGTCTTCCGTATAGTGTGCTGTGTCTTCAGCTGGTGACGATGATGCAGCGCTGTCAGTCGTTCCTCTCACGGGCAAACGCAAACACGGCAACGACAACCACCGCACGCACGGACGAAGTATCCCAGCCAGACTCGCGAGGCACGGTGCGGAGAGTATAGTTGCACTCTGCCGGGCGTATGTATATGTGTAAAAACACACGTTATGAATAAGTACTACAACGAAAGAACGTTTATTATATTGCCAAAATGTATTATTGCTTTCACCGCGACAATTTGGTGCTCAAAAGTTTTTGTGACCTACTTGGGACGAGAGTACCTCGTTCCGCTGCAAAGGGAAATCCCCGAACTTCCTTTGCGAAATGTTCCGTTTACCTTGGTTTGCGTAACGGTAAGGGTGGCCGTGTCACACGGACCGCATCTCGGACGAGAGAGTTAAACGGTGTTCGCGGGTGCCCGTGTGACAGGGGTATACGTAGTACAGACCACACACGATCGCCTTAAAGGAGGATGACAAGGAGGTTGAAACCAACAGGTGGGCTCACTTGTGCGACCTCGTGAATGCATTCATTTAGTCTCTGTTCTTTCGTTGAGTCGACGCAGCGTCTATCGAAATGCCGTACGCGTATAGGGCTGGTCGGACTTGCAAATTCCACGCTCTTTATTTGCAATTCTAGCAGCTGAGACGATTCACGACTCGCAGGTTCCCTGCTCAGCGGCAGTTCTTTCGACTCCCCAGGTGTGGCCGATAGAGCACCGCCCATAGTGGGTGTGCAGAGCTGCAAAGAGTAAGCGTGCGACAGAGGTGCTCGATACGCATAACATCAGCGCTAATGAACTCCGCAGGGCTCTGTTAGCATTGGCTGCAGGGATCTGTCATTCTAAGCTTCGATCCACTTTCTAGTTCACAAGTGGCCATCGCGCACAATGGTCGTTGGGAAATTCTCCTCGTACGACTCACTTCACTATGGATGGCTTCTCAACGCGTGCCATTTAGCCCAGAATGTGCCCCCCCCCCCCTTTTTTTTCATCCTTGTTGGTACTTATACCCTCAATTGGCGACGATGAAATGGCAGTTCATACACTGATGCATATACGGTCTAGCACATGCATGTATGTATGTACAGCCACCCAAATCTTCTACTGGCATGGGCGGGCGGCGACTTATCTGTGCGTCCGCACCGTATGACGGAGCCAAGTTCCAAACAAGGCGAGGGGTAAGTGCAAGCCCACAAACAAAGCACGCTCAGCTGCGCCCATCGTCTGCTAAGGTGTCCTTTCTGAAGGACTTCATCAGGTCAGGCGAGCGAGCGAGGAAATAAAATTTAAAGCTATACGCCACACGATCTCTCATGAGTCGAAAGCATGGTTCGTCCGAAGTGCGCCACTATGGGGTGGTCTCCTCAAAAAAGATCTGCCTTTCAGCAGGTGATTGGCCTAACTGAGCGCGCGCTGTGGCATGCCTGTATCGTCACCTTGTTTAAGACTTGGCCGTCACACGGCGAGAAAAGTCGCCGCTCACGCACGCTATAGTTAAAAACTTGGGGAGTGGCTGTACTATAGGCTGTACTCGTTCTGTGCGCCTCTTGGGATTCGCTGGCGCAACAGAGTTTGCACCAAGCAGACGTCATTCCTGGGGGTGGTTGACGATTTTCCCATTTGGTGTCCATGCAATCGAGCGAATAAACTGAAAGATTTCGCTGGTGCAATGAAAGCTCTCTGCTCTGCGTCGCATACTCTTATCATGTGCACACAGTTTCCTTGTCAAGATTTTTTTTTCAGAGCGCGAACATAGGAAAAAGGACAGAAGACAAAAAGCAAACAGCTTAACACGATACTGAGCAGTTACACAGCTATACTTTTCGAGCATGCTTGCTGCGTCACTTGGTGACAGTTAAATCCAAAACAGAAACCTTTTATTGTCAGTGATGACTCGCAAGAACCCCACACACAAAGTATCGATCTTCTCGAAAGTCAGCAGCAATCAAATTCTTACACGCCTCACAACCTGCTGCCATGCATCAACATTCGGCTTCACAATACTCCGCATCATTTCAGCTTACCGCTAATAGTTTAATAACGAAAATGACGAAAGCTGCTGGACAAAAGATGCAAAGGGGAGAAAGTTGCAGACAGGTTGTAAAGGGTAAAAAGTACAGCTGAGGGCGGCAGAGAATCGGGTGGTGCGAAGAAGAAATGTCAGAAACAAGATGAAACCATTCCTCGCAAAACAGACTAGACATGGTTGAAAGAACCACGTCCAAAGTGCTCCCAAACGTATGAATAAAATAATAAACAAATGTCGATTGCATTTTTTTTGCTTGAGGAATACGTAACATCCGCACTTAAGTTGCAAAGAGGCAGAACAACGCAATTTTTGTCAATCACGAGTTCACGCTATGAACGCAGCTCAAGAATCTTGCGTATTAAGCCGAAACGTCCTCTCAAGTCTTGCCTTAACACGTACCAACAACGCGACTGTGGATGGTGACCAAGCCTTTCAGAAAGCCTGCAACCGTTTCGGCTGTTCGCGAAAGCCATTTTCGTTCCTTTGCGCCGCACATTTTCGATATGCTTCGCGCTTGGCCTGCTCCAAGGGTCGTCCTTGTTAACGGTGTTACTGGCAGATAAGATGCATATGCTGGACAAGACCAGAGAACATCCGCATCATCCAATTTTCCCAATTAACGAGCTTCTACCGCTTTATTTCTGTCATTTCGGCTTTTAGCTCGTTCTTGGTGCATCGGCGGATCGCAAGGAGGCGACGTTCCCTTCGTACGAGGCTCTGAGCTAATCGACCGGTAGCGGCATATAGCGGCGTAGCGCGAAACGGTTGAGAAATGCCGATAAATAGCAAAGGAATCTATTTAAACCTCTCCAGAATTGATTGTAAAAGGCTTACTCCAACTTTACACGATTTCCAACAAAATCACATAGACGCTTCGCCTAATATGCAGGCGACATCTTCACTATAAACAACTAAATAAAAAAGTCAGGCCTGCGCGGACCGCGCAGCCAAGTTCCAGCGAAAGCTAGAACAGCTAAAGGTCTTTCAGAGCCTTTTCTAAACACTCTGAGATGCTACAAGCCACTACTGGGTACCCACTGCGCTATAAATTATAATAAACTTTGTGTAGTATAGGCCAGCATTCGCTATGTTATCATTCGTCATTCTTAGGAGAAGCGTGGTATCCGCTACACATTTGTTGGAAATGTGATTTTTTTTATGCAGTCGCTGACGACTATGCAGAAATGTGCGTGAAGAGGGCATGCGCCACAGTTAATAGGTGATCAAGAACAATTTTTTTTCTCATAGTTTGGAGCATTGGACGACCCAGTCGTTACCCGATTCACATTGTGTGACGTCTGGCTGTTCTTTTGGTGTTCTAAAGCGCTTTATTACACATATTACCGCGATTCTTTTCCCAACATCAAGCCTGTCTAAGGCCAGTTTTGAAACAATTTCCAAGCACTGGCGTGGACGAGTCGTAGAATACTGGGCTGGCACGCAGCGGACTCGGGTGTTATTAGCGTTTTTTATTTACCGAGGTTGTCTTTTTTTTTTCGTTCGATACTGGTTACGGACACCGGCGGCGCCAGACAACTAGGCACCGCGCGTGACTCTTGTTCTGATCTCATAACAGCTTGCACTGTAAAAAGAGTATTGAGGAAAACAGTGCAGTCCATTACTGAAACATATCCTGGTAAACATCGGTGGCCGCGGTTCTTGCAAGTAATCGTTCAGGGACTTTAGTTGAAAGCTGATGCATCGCGGCAAATGACCCATGATTGAAAAACCTTTCTTCCCCTTGTTCGCATTGCTTAGATCAAAGCTATGCCCTGTTGTCCAGAAGTTTTTAACAAGCTCCTTCTTGTAAGGCGTTGCATAGGTTACTTTAGCCAAGTTCCTTTTGTGTCATTAAGGCATCGAATACACCATTGCTGCAAAGAGCGGAAGCCCAAAAAGTGCGAAGGAGGAATTAGATGTGTACATTAAGAGACAACAAAAGCAAGGCCACACAAGCAGTATGAATGGGACAGTTGAGGTAGTGGAGGAGTTCTGGATAGATCTGTACAGCAGCCGAGGCAACCAGCATGATACCGTAAAAGCAGTAATAGCCCAGATGAATTTGACATCCTACCAGTAATGACAAAGGAAGTAAAGAAAGCGCTATAGCATGAATGCAAAGAGGCAAAGCCGCTCGTGAGGATAAGGTATAGCACCAGACCTGTTGAAAGATGATGTAGAAATTGTGTTAGAAAAAACTGGCCACCCACTATACGAAGTGTCTCTTGACGAAAAGACTACCATAATCTTGGAAGAATGCTAACATTGCCTAAATCCACAAGAGAGGGGACGTCAAAAACTTGAAAAATTACAGTCCGATAGCTGATCGGCCATTGTCTACAAGCTATTTACAAAAATAATAGCTAATAGAAATAACATATTAGAGTTCAGTCTACCAAAGTAATGATTGATTTGATTGATACGTGTGGTTTAAAGTTTCAAAACCACCATATGATTATGAGAGACGCCGTAGTGGAGGGCTCGGGAAATTTCGACCACCCGAGGTTCTTTAACATGCACCCAAATCTGGGCACACGGGCCAACAGCATTTTCGCCTCCATCAAAAATGCAGCCACCGCAGCCGGGACTCGATCTCTATTCTACAAAGAAAGAGACAAAATTTCAATAAAGAAGGGCGTTAGGCAGGGACACACAATCTCTACAATGCTATTCACCACATATTTACAGGAGGTTTTCAGGGCCCTATATATTGCGAAGAGTTAAGGATAAGAGTTAAAGGAGAGTGTCTTAGTAATGTGAGATTAGCTGATGACATTACATTGATGAGTAACTCAGGGGATGAATTAAAGCTTCTGATTACTGAACTGGGCAAAGAAAGCAGGATAGTATATCTGAAAATTAATATGCATAAAACTAATGTGCAACAGTTTTGGCAGGGAACAGCGCTTTACTATACGTGGCGAGACAATGGAAGTTGTAAAGGAATATGTCCACTTAGGACAGGTAGTAACCGCGGAGCCGAACAATGAGAGTGAAAAAAAAAAAACTAGAAGAATAAGGATGGGATGGAACACATTCGGCAAGCATCCTCAAGTGATGAATGGTAGTCTACCACTATCCCTCAAGAGGAAGGTAAGTAACAGCTGCACCATACCGGTACTTGCCTGCGGGGCAGAAACCTGCAGGCTTGGACAGAGGATTCAACCTAAACGGAGGACGACGCAGAGAGCGAAGGAAAGAAAAATGATAGCTGTAGTAACCTTAAGAGACGGGAAGAGAGCACGGTGGGCCAGGGTACAAACTGGCGTTTAAGGACATCATATAGTTCAAATCAAAAAGTAATGGGCATGGGCCGGGCACGTTGCACGTAGGCATGATGACCACTGGTCATTATGGGTAACTGACTGGATTCCAAGAAAAAGCAAAGGCGTGAGAGGGAAACAGAAAATTAGGTGGGCAGATGATTGCAGGAATAATGTGTCAGCAGAAAGCACAGGACCGGATTGATTGGCGGAACATGGGGGAGGACTTTGCCCTGCAGTGGGCGCATAAGCCCGGTCGTTGTTTGTTGTTGATGATGATGATTATGATGATGATGATTTTTTCCTGCCCGTTCCGCTGACGCAAATGGCGTTGCAATCCCTTCATCGTACCTTCTAGATGACCCTACTCTGACCACCCGCAGGTCTTTGGGATCATGTTTGGTTACAGCGCGAAAGCGAAAATGAAACATTACAGAGGAGACACAGATACATCCTCGCGCTGCACCGGAACATGCTGTTTCACCAGCTAGCCCAACTTTCAATACTATTCAATTCTTTGGGTATCGCAAACACAAATTTTAAAAACGCCTTGTATGCCCAGCAAACCCAAAGCATTTAGAAGAGGGTCTGACGCACCTTGAACATTAAGGCGGACGTCGCCTCAACTCGTGACGACCTCCCCATTCCTTTTCACATGCTCTTCTCGGTTATTAATAAACTACCTACGATACAGCCGTCGTTACAGTGCGTTAACGTATACATTTTCGCTCGTAGTGTCCTAGCCCAGATTATTTAATAATATATTTCTTTTTCACTAACGGTGCACTAACAATTGATGCCACAAAATGAGGAGTACAGGGCGAGTGCGTGTGCAGGGCCCCCTTTTAGGAAGCCCTTCATCTAGGGATTCACCATTCTAATTTTGACTACACCTGCACCCTTTCACACGTTTTTATTGAATAATTTCTATCACTTGCCTTGTGGTACATTATGTATACCACATCGTAAAAGAAACGACGCTATTTTTCACAGTAACTGTCACTGAGACGTGTTATTTTTGCAAACTGCCACGAAACGGTGGTCTAGTGGCTAATACACTCGGCTGCTGACCCGCAGGTCACGGGATCAAATCCCGGCTGCAGCGGCAGCATTTTCGATGGAGGCGGAAATGTTGTAGTCCCGTGTGCTCCGTTTTGGGTGCACGTTATAAAGATCCCCAGGTGGTCGATATTTCCGGAACCCTCCACTACGGCGTCTCTCATAATCATATGGTGGTTTTGGGACGTTAAACCCCACATATCAATCAATCAATCATTTTTTGCAAACAGTAACAGTTACTTTATTGGCTTAGGTACCAGACGTATTTTTAATACTGGTACTTTTTACTGGTAACATGCCCATGACTGCGCTATCATTTCCCGATGATGCCCAATTAACCATCGTCTTCCTCGGCCAGGTCTCTAAGCAGGCAGGTCGAAATCGCACGGGATATGTGGGCCCACAACATAAGCTGACGCATTCGCAACACATCAATGGACAAAAGCAAGCCGATGCCGAAGATGAGTCCGTCCATCAGGTTGCGTCAATATACCGAAACAGCAGACAGACATCGCCGCCCACGCACGGTCTCCGCGATGTTGACCACAGGATCTCCAGAAGAGGAGAAAATTTAGCTGCCGTTGAGGGCCTCGTCTCGGTCGGCCTTTCTTACGCACTCTTCGCACCTCGAGGAGCGTCTAGCATCTCTTTTATTTCCTCCCCCTTCCGTCACGTCTGGGCAGTCGTTCGCTTGGCTGAATATCGGCACGACGTGAGGAACACGACGTTCCGCGCAGGCAGCATGCCCTTGGCGAACGACTCGCGTGGCGGAGCAGGCGACGGATGCCTTGAATATTGCAGCAGTCGTACGATCAGGCGAGCAGCAGCCCGCCCAGGGTGAGTTGCCTTGTGGCGAAGCTCGCGCGGTACACACGACGCCGCTTCGAGCAGCGTGTCAAGGAAGACGCCACAAATGGCAGCTCACGAAAATGCGCAAACATGCAAAAAAGATTCAAAAATCTAACCAAAGACAGTTCTGCGCGAGAAAAAAAAAGCGTTGTAGCGATTGCCCGAAACAACGTTAGCGACAGCAGTGTAAAAACGCTGCTGTACCCATTTTTTCAAAGCTGAAGGCGCGAGCAGGGACCGATCTGTTCCGGTCGTCCTAGTGTGCGGTTCCCGGAACAGCCTATATGGCAGAAGACAGCTGCACAGGACTGTTCGTGGCGGGCATGCGCGCATTATCGTTCACTTCGCCCCTATGCTCCCTTACACGCCGCTTATCGACTGGGAGGTCGACGCTCGCGCGTTCAGATTATTAAAATGGCCGCCTGTACATGATGTGAACTTCGTAGTTTTACCAGCCTAATATGTCCTAGTGGAAACGTTCGTTCATTACAAGAGTGGTGACGCACGGGCAGACATGAACAGAGCCATGTCGACGAAACGAACACTCGTTGACAAAACGCAGGTCTGGCGAAGAGCGAAGCGCAAAAAGCAAACCCTGCGTGCCGATGTACATCGCTTCAATTAGTCCACGAACACTAAGCGACCTTCAGCAAAATAGGCGCGTGAGAAGGAACAAGCCATGTCGTCTCGCCCAATCTTTGACAACTTCCGCAGCTATAGGTTACCTGTGCAGCTGCCGCAGATGAACCCGCCGCCGTCACGACCCCAACAGAGAAAGATGGCCCCATAAACATCATGCTGAATGTGCCCCATATGGAATGAGAAACGCCGGACATTTTGAAGTCGCACAGCCCAGAAGGGCTTTTCCTCACAGCGGATCCGTGACGAGAGCTCCTTGGCGTTCGCTTGAATATCGGCCCCGTACTTTTGACGCACAACCACGCTTTCACGGCCCCATGTAGAAGGAACCGAGAAAGAACACCACACACGTGACCTTGTTTACCGATCACCCCGCAAGTGGCGTTTCCCACTGCATAACCACATTTCGCGGCTGCTCATAATCGCGTCGATTACGACAGAATAAATACGCAAAGAACGCGCACTCGAAAAAAAAAAGGCGGCGGACGGGGCGAAAACGAATGGGACAGCTACCAGTCAAAGGGATCAGTCCATTTACGGGCCACAGTGTTCCATGACCGCTAAGATAAGGTTTCCCCCGCAGAGAGAATGGAAGGCTTCCTAACAAAACACGACAGCTCTCTACGAACACACGCCAGGCACGACAGCAGCGAGCTCCCCGTTCGCCCAGAACGTGACCAGTCACCCGAGATCGGCTGCTCATGTTCAAGCAAGCAGCAAAGGGACGGCGTCTTTCTTCGTTCACTTTGTTTTGCTGCCTCGGAAGATGTGAAGAATGCGCAGAGACTTGCTCGCTTATTCGCCTGTGAGAATGCGCTCAACAAAAGTGCAGCTTATGCCAGCACAGTGAAGCCATACCCCACGAGATCATCGATGCGAGATTTGTGTACGAAAAAGCCGCAAGCCGCTACTACAAAATTTAACAAAAACTAAAGTGTTTTGGAAAATGTACATCAATAAAACTATTAGCATGTTTTACCACATTTCTTTTTTTCCCAGGTATGAGTGAGATCAATATGCGCTTAAGCTGTGTGTTTATGTGAATTAGCATTAATGTATTTACGCTTCTGCTTGAGTACAATAGTTCAAGTATACATGTATTTTTATTCGCTTTTTTATTTTCTCATTCTCATTTTAATTTCCTCATTTGATTTTCTCATTCGATTGCAGTTTGTCGGTTTCCTATTGTATATGCACCAGTATGACGGTTCGCCTACGGAAGCTAATAGTCATGTATAGCGTTTGATATGCGCGCGAAGTTCCATGCCAGCCTAGTGCTTTGGGACCTCGCTTCGCATTTAATGGTATTATTTTAAGAGTGAGAATAAATTCCCAGCACTGCACGAAAGGCAAAGCATTGATGGCGATAAATTATTAGGCAGCTATTACGTCGAGTCTGCGTTAGTGGCTGCGTGCGTGTGTGCGCGGGAGTCAAATTGCGCTCTAATTTTTTTATCGCGACGAGTTAACGATTAGCCCAACCGTAAGTTCTCTACGTTAAATGGCCCCGAAACCACTCAAAGACGAGAGAGTGATTGCTTCCTCGCCTCAACTCCACTGCCTCTCCATGCGCTGTCTCCTCCTCACCACTTATTCGTAGAACAAGTGGTGAGGCGGAGGGTAAATGTCAGCACTGAAGGTTGAGCCCATCAGCATTTCGCGCTTTTCGGCTACACGCCATTGCCTTTGCTTGCAAAGTCGAAAACATACGAAACGAAAGGGAAGTCATTTTATTGCCCGCACTAGCCAGGCGAGAGCATGGCGAAATAGGAAAGAATACGAATGACGGCTGCTTTCTCTCAGCACTCATTACATCGCGACATCACGTGAACAGACTGCGGGCATCACCAATGGTGCTGAAAAGACCGGAGAATGCCAGGAGAGAATAACAAGCTCGTTCTTTGTTTTTTCAGAGGTTGTTTAAAGGCCTTTTTAAGTACAGTTTGCAGCATTACCTTGCTAGCAAATTAATTAAAAAGCACGATGTGAGGCACGCTCTAGAAAAGCGTATTTCACTCGATTAACGCAAACACTTGGTTACTGGCGTGTGTGTTTAGTTTACCTCTTTCGTTACCACGCCTAATCAAGTCGATCGCCAGTGATCGACGCTTCTGGATCATCGATTCTGGCTAGTCAAATTTGTTTCTCGCGCACCCAGCACATTCTAGTAGTTAGTCCAGCCACTCAACTTTCAGAATAAATTTGAACTTGCCCGTTTTGGCAACATGGTGATTTTTGACAGACCTTTGAGCGAACCAATGGGCGTGTATTGTTGGAAAAGTACACTAGGCTGGCAAACTCGTGATTATGCTACAGTAACATCGAAGTTCTGTAATGGAAAGAACCTCTGCAAGCCAAACATCAAAATAAAGTGTCTACTTCGCAATTTTACTATCTTGAGCAGCAAAAATTGCCAGAAATTCATACCAGCTTTAACCAGAGAGCTGTTCTTAGGAGTCAGGGAAATTTGTTCTATAAAAATAGTTACGAAGGTCTGCCACGTGTTTAAAGTGTCGAGGTGGCCTTCTCTGGCAGTTTCCAGCAGTTTTGGTTTTGCTTGCATTGTTATACCAGACACAGGGTCGCGTAAAGTGTCAATAGTCGTTCCCATGACATCGTTCATTGTCACGCGCGCATGGGTGCGCACCAGCGCTGCAAAACACACGTGCTGCTCGAAATTGCTCTTCAACCCCACATGAATTGAGTGAGGACGAGGATGACAGCACCCCAGCTTCAAGTTTTATGGCCACGATGTTTTGCGTCAGCCTGACACATCCGCACCCGTTCACGGGTTTGTTTTGTTTACATCCTCAAGTTACCTCCACCGCGACAAGTGCGTACAGCTTCTGACCTTTGTACGAAACCTTATAGCTACTCTGGTTACGTGCGTGGTCAGCCCTTCACAGGATCGCGGTGTACTGGCGCTGGCTGCAGAGGTTCTCCTAATGACAAGAAGGCCCCCGGAGCACGTCTTTGCCTTGCCTACGGAGCAGTGCGAAAACTTTTAAAACTGCGCACAATATTGTCCTTTTTTTTTATTACGATATGCGCAAAAATCCAAGAAAATTTGGTTGGACGCATATATTGGAACGCCGACCTATGCGGAGTAGGGTAGCTCAAGGAAAGAGGTGACGCCAGATGGAATAGCGAAGTTCATTGAACATCTCATTTATTTAAGAATTATTCACAACACGTGGAGACTCTCGTAGCAAGACGACACAAATTTACTGAAAAGAGTGTACGAGTACAATTGTGTCTCACGAAAAACCATGCAATGCTTCACCACATAGCACGAGCAACGAAGCAGCACCCAGGTTCCGATTTTATTTTTTGGCTATGTGAAGAGAAATATTTTGTACAACATTCATCATTTTTATACTTTTCCTGGGATATTTATCTACAAAATGTATATTCTGAATTTTATTTGTTTTGAATATATTTGCACATACATAGTGTTTTTATTGAACCGTTTACCAGCTGGCAACCACTACTTCCACACTTTTCCGATTTTCATTCATTATAAAACAGTTTTTGCTGCCCTACAACATACTGTTTCAAAAGGGCATATCATTGTTGAAATGTATGGTATGCTGCAATGCGTGCTGCAGTCCTTTTCAAACTAGAAAAAAAAACGATCTTTCCGAGACTTATTAAAAAGACTCATTTCAGCGTGGTAACGAAAGAGTTAAGCGCATGCACTTTCCTTATCGATCAGGTGCCCCCCCCCCCCCCCTCCCACCGAACCATTTTTTTTTCCTAGCTACTGGGGGCACGCTTTCTTGTGGAATCAGCTTCCACAGGCTACATATTTGCAGGCTTAAAACTTGCATGCCCGGGATTTTCTCGGGCCTGATCCGAAACCACCCACAGATCGACCCGTGACCCGCTCACCGGCCATGTCGAGTGTGGCTTTCAAGTAATGCCGAGCCCATGCAGTAAGCGACGCCCTTAAGCTCTCCCGCGAAAGGATGACCGTTTGAAGAAGCTAGTTCGTCGTGAACCCGCACCGGCACTCGTTTGCGCGAGAGTACACGCGTTCTAAATAAGCACGATTGTATTGCTTAACTTCATGTGTTGCGGCACAAGGGTAAATTGAAACTTAAAAAAAACGACAAACTGGCACCAACGAGCTCGAAATAATAATAATAATAATAATAATAATAATAATAATAATAATAATAATAATAATAATAATAATAATAATAATAATAATAATAATAATAATAGCTGAAGTTTTACGTCGCAAAAGCAGCGTATAATTATGAGAGATGCCGTAGTGAAGGGCTCCGGAAATTTTGACCACCTGGCTCTTTAACGAGCACCTAAGTTCAAGCACATGGGCCTCAATTTTCACCTCCATCGAAAATGCGGCCGCCGCGGCCGGGATTCGATCCCGCGACCTGCGGGTCAGCAGCCGAGTGACTCAGCCATTAGACCACCATGGCGGGTAAGGAGGTAGAAATGGAGCGATGAATCACCAAAAGTAGGTGTGACGTAGTTGTAACATGTCTCTTTCTTATATCAACCGCTGACCAGCTAATACTTCTTTCTTCCAGTCACGGGTGCCTTCGAAAGCTAGGCCCCTGAAAACGATGCCGTTCCACGAGGCTTGCTGGGTGAATATTCCAACATTACATGACTTGGTATGTACCGCGTAGTTTCAGGGATTTAGCTGCAGCAGACACATGTATTTGCCTGCTTCGAATGTTTACACCGGTTTTTCTTTGTACTCAGGCAAAGGTTCAAACAACAAGGCGCTGCACCCGATGTTACCATACTGAATTTTGCAATTACATCGTCCACCCGGCCCCAGCGTTCGCATTTTCGATGGAAGCAGTGTACTCGGATTTTGTAGTTACTAAAATTACTCCTCTACATTCGCATTGGTGAAAGTCCATGGCCTTCTTTGTTTCTCTTAACTGCATCCCATTCACCGTCTCTGTTTCACTTTTGTTTTTCATTGGCAATGGTTGCCTATCTATAAACCAGCAGCACAAGACGACATGTAGTACGAATGTCGCAATACATTGTCATTCGTGAAGAAAAAAAATGTTCTCGTGTCACAAAACAGTTCTGTGCGAAGGAGTACACTTCGATGGAGAAAAGACAAGCTGTTTACAATCCAGAAGAAAATGTTTAGCTCAGCGCATGCTTTCCGATACAAGAGCACACAGAACGTGAAGGACGCCACGCGCCTGACCGCATCCAGCAATGATTAAGGCTTTCCCAGTCAGCGACTGATAGCGTGCACCCCACGTGCGCCCGTTTTTCATGCGCAGCGTTTTTTCCGGCGTTTCGTACGCCGGCACCACTCGGCGTCAACGCTGCCGGTGATTCGGATATCTGCAGCGCCGGCGCCGACGCCTGAAGCAAGTCGACGAATGGAGAACCAATCAGCGCACGGCTGCCAGCTACTTCCGCTACGTAACAGCATCGTTTACTGCTGTCAAAATAGCTGCCGCCCACCCCGGATCTATCAAGTCGACGCCGTGCTCTATGTGACCCGAAAGTTCTTAACTCATGCTTGTATTTGACTTAGCAAGTTCCCCGGGAGCTTTGTCAGGAAGCGCTCGGGATTTCTTCGAACCGTTTTCGAGCGCCATACTCAAGTCCATCGGTAGGGTTAGCAGGCCTGAGTGTATTGGCTGAACACGTGGCCTCAAAGATGTACAACAACTGCCAAGCTCAGAAGCCGTATATTGCGAGTTTCTGGTTCTTCCTATACTCAACAGCTCACGCTAGAAATAAAAAAAAGAACTTTTCGTTGGTGATTTGTTTTTATCACCTCAGAACTGCAAATAGGACATGAAACCGGTTTTCAGGAATACTTCTTGTAGCTGCATTGATGGATACTGCACACTGCTTTGCGAGGTCTCGAGTTTCTTATCTTCGACACACTCCGCGACGCTGAGCTGACCCTGGCCTTGGCGTTCCTTATATGGTATGCCACCCTCTCTGGCGGTATTGAGGCGATGACGCCGAGGGAAGCGGCGCCGGGAAAACGCAGGCAAAAACGCTGCATATGTTTCGGACTTAACCCTTGCACCACCGGCGACGGCCGGATTAGGCCAAATCGCTTCGGCGCATGTTTCGGCGGGCGAAGGAGCTCCGCTTTCCGGCGTCCTCTCCATCGCAGATAAACAAGCCAAAAGATAGTTATCTCGATGTGCGCTCGAACGTTGCGAGTGGTGGAGAGGGTGAAGCGAGAGAGAGGTCACATGCGGCGAGCGCGCGGCAGGCGAGAAAGGGTGACGTCACCGTGCACTGCGAGGGAAGGCATGACCTACTTGGCACCGCTCCAACACCTGCAGCGAGGAGAGCGCTGTGCGGCACGTTGCCACGGAGACGCGGACGGACAGCGTTACAAAGGCTAGTAAAGGGTTGCTTCACATCTAAAAATTCCCTTTTCTCTCTATAGTGTCCCTTTAGGTCACTCGGTGCAGCGGGTTGATACACTATATATGACACCGTAGTTCAAACCTGAACGTAGATGGCTTCTGTAAAATTTCAATAGGCATTCCCTATGTTTTATTTGGCAGAGTTTGATAAACGTTGATCGTTTTTGGAGATTTTTGCGTAAAGTATCATGGGTTCTATGAAACTAAAAGAAACGTTTGTTCAGAGCTAAAGTATACTTCCTGCGTTAAAATAAACACGGATTGTGATCTCGTCAGTACACACGGTTTCCCGCAGCGGCGAACGGACGCTGCCACGTTTGAACACGTGATCTATTGGCCTCCTCCATTCCACTGTAGCCGACGGACGGCCGATTCTTTACCGCCGCTCCCGGGTTGAAGGCCAGCAAAGTGCGCGCTGCGGTTACGGGGTTAGGTGTTGACACGGCAGACATTGCGGCGAGAGCCGATGTTTCACATACTCTCGTATCATCACCAGGCAGCGCACCGGGCTCGGCAAACTGCTAACTGCTAACTATTAGGCGCTTAGCCATGTCCCCAAAACGGAAAACATGAAACAGCGTCTTCCCCCTCTTCTTCATGTTCTAATAAAGAGCCATTTAATAAAAAGAGCCCCAACGGACGCCGGTCGCGCCTCGCGTCGGAGCTCGCGTTTTCCTAGCGTAGCGTCGCTGTGACCAGCGTGCCAACTCATGCAAGAAGAGAGACGCACGCATCGCGTTCCATTTTGACCCTGTAATTACCTCCAGAGGGAGCACATGTGTTCTACTGGTAGATTCCCTTCTGTTGCCCTCCGCCAGAGTGGAGAGTTCCAACCCAGAGTTCGTCGGCCACTCCGCCATTGAGTGACACCACTAGGAAAAAGAGTATTCTTTGCTTAAACTCGCACGTCACACCAATTGTGCGGGCGTGTGGATGTAAAGTCGACTTGCCGCACAAGCTAAAGGAAAAACGAAAAGGGAGGCAGGAAAGAGCGCCCCTCGAGTCTCCCCTCTCGTTATTCCTTCAACTTGCGCAGCAAGTCTGCAAAGAAATCGTGTGTATGTAGCCGAGGTAGCCACAAGTCACTGCGGATCAACGAAAATGCACGTGCCATTTGGGTAACAATATTGCGCGTTTTTTCTTCCATGGCAATAGTAGAATTTACTTCGACATCCCGGGAAGAAATTGTAACACCTAATACTGTTCCCTCACTATAGCATTCATTCCGATGAATGAATGCTATAACGGCGCACTGTCCAGTTAATAGTATCAATAAATAAAGAAACAGACTACTTACGACTGCCCACCATCGACGAAACATGAGGCAACTATTGTAGGTGGCAGGCAATATTTTAAAAGACTGTGCAGGTCAGTACACCCTTCAGCGGAACTTTGGCCTCCTCGATAGGATGTATAAAAGTCAGGCCCTGCAGTTTGCAAGACGTGTGGCACCACCTGTCGAAACAGTCTCCAGAGCCTTCTTTAACTACCCATGGATGCAAGGCTGTCTCTCTAGTGGAATATATTCTTCTACGCAATCTGAATCTCAAGTTTTCATCTTCCCCTCCGACTTGGATATTGATTTTGAAAGAGAATGTATTGGATTTGCTCGTTTTTAAACACATAATTGAAAACCTTTCTAAATCTTTGGAGTGGTCCGAAATTTCTTTTGCAGTAAATTTATAGAAAAAAACACCTGCGTCACACTGCAAACTGCAGTGATCTTTCTGGAATACCTTTCTGGAAGCTGTACTTCCTATAGCACTGAGCACAAACGTGTATGCAAGCCTAAACTGCACACAAAGTTGTCGATAACCAATGATAGTAAGATTGTTGAGTACGCTTTATGAAAAAAATAGAGGTATTTATAACCAGACATTACAAATAATGGGCGAATAAGAGCATGCATGGTAAGGCCAGGTGCTCATCGCCTTTGCTGGTCGCACATGGCGTCCCTTTTTACATTGAAAGCAGTACATAAGTGCCGTACCAATGGTGCCACAAATCAAGTGTAAGTGAAAGCTTGGACTCCCACGTTTGTGGCAGCTGGGGGTCAGGAGTTTTGTGAAATTTCGGAGGAGAAAATTTCAAACAAAAAGTTAAACATACGCTCTCCTGTGCCCTTTAAATCATCAAATAACACATGAAGCTGAATTTCAACCAACGAGGCATGCGGAACCCAATTTCATCAGGTTTGTGCAAACTTAGACGCTAGCACGGGTATAGCCTGATCAATAGAGAAAAGTTCTGCAAGTTTGTGGGTGCAGGCATACAGCCAGCCTGGAATGAGTATATAAAAAGAAGCTATGCATGCCATGTGGCGTCGCAGGAGGAGGTGGCCACTAAGGGGGATGGGCCTAGTTTCGGCACGGCGGGGTGCCAGCCGCAATATCAGCTCCAGCACTTCCTGATCGCCTTATTCCCAAAAGGGCCGTCAGCTCAAAGAACAAAGCGCCACATCGCGGGAACTAAGAAAAGAAAAAGAAGGAACACAAACTACAAGGGCAGAACGACTTCTCTCTGGCTTGTGCCTCCTGGCCGTGCGCCGAGTTTTTCTTCCCCGAGCCGTCCATTTCTCCTCGACCCGTTCCCGGCGGACTCGATAGCGAAAAACAGAACGAGAGATGTTCGCTCCATCTTTTCAAAACTTTTTTTTTGACACCAAGGTGACCCCTCCCCCTTGTTTGAAAATAAAGAGGGGTGCTCCTGAAGTGAAATCGGCGACCCGCGGTTCTGCTGACGCAGTCCGGTGCCGCAATAGAGCTGTAGAGGGGACGCGACCTGTAACCGAACAACACGTACAGTGCACCGAACGCATTCGTGCAGTTCAGCGGGCCCTCGGGAAAATCGCGTCGTGCCCAAACACTTTAGGAGCCCTGAGCACCTCAGGCGCCGCTACGCATTCGGTGGGCCCTTCGACGAGCCGGCTTCCCTAAAAGTGCCAAGAGAACACATTCCGGCAGATTTCGAAGGGCGCACTCGGTGAAGCCGCATCAAGGCAGCAAGATCAAAGCGAGCGCACACACTCCTCCCCCCCCCCCAAAAAAAAAGAAGAAAGAGGGGAAGGACACCACGCATTTGAGGACTTTTCCTTTAGAGCCTGACGCAATTTATTCGTCAATACTGCGGCGTATCAGCGAAAAAAAAAGGGGGGGGGGGATAGAAAGAATGCTACCTGAAAGCCATAGTTCCGGTTCTTCGAAACAATAAACCGAAGAAAAACGTCATGGTTTTCTCATATAGCCCAATGTTGTGTTTTTCGTACACGGATACGTGGAAAAAGTGCTCCGCTTGTTGCCATGTGCACAACAGTTCGCACAAAACGGACAAGTGACCACTGAAGGATAAACAGAAAAATAAACTAGAGGCACACCATTCACATAGATTTACAGGATCACAAAAAGCTCGTCCCGAGTTCAAATGGCATTCAAGGGGCCGCTCCTTCACTTCTAACGGGGCGCAGAATATAAAACGGCCGTCGAATCTCGTGATGGATTAAGGTCTCTTGGCAGAAAATGCAGTAAAAAACATTCACTTAGGCGTCGCCAGGAACGCACTCGGATGGCCACAGCGGGCGCTGTCCGCATACGGCAGCATGTGCAAATGCAGCAGAGCAGACGTGAATTGTGCCCGCGGGAAAAACATGGATGGCGACGTCAAGGGACGCGCGAAACTATCTCGTTCCAATGGCGACGTCAAGGGACGCGCGAAACTATCTCGTTCCAAAGGGCCGACTTAGGCGCTCGTCCGTCAGCCGGGCGACGGCCTCCCTCGGTTGCAGGCCCCCCTGACTTTTCGACCACGAATACGAACGTAGCCGCCGTGTCCCAAAGATCATCAGAACTGCGTTACGATAGAGGATGGTGACACGTGCTTAAGCAGCCGCTGCGCGAAAACCTATCGTAACAAGACGGGGCAGCGTGACATGAGGCGAAAACAAAGCGTGGAGGCCTCAGAAGCTCGCTTAAGGAAGGAAACGCTGCAAGAGATGCATAAATCGTCTCATTCTCCGGATCGCTTCACAAATCGTCCAATGCCCCTGAGACACGCGCACCCATGAACTCCGTTTAACTTCCTCGTAGTTATGCCAACGGAGTGCTTCGTGTCAACAGCCTCCCTTACGCAAAGGAGTTAAACGGGAGGTTTCGCAGAGGAAGCTCGACGACCTCCATCAGCGGCGGAATGGAGCACTCTCGTTCCCAGTAAGCTGTAGTTACGGAAAAAAAACTGCACATACAAAACAGCCGCTCACCCCGCACAATAATGAATTTTATCAACAGTGAAAATTCTTTTGGGGCATAATCCATTCACAACGTGCGTTTACGAGAAAAAAGAACTCATATAAGTGCACATAATTTCCGCACCATGCTTCCCCCCACCCAAAAAAAAACCTTGTGACGCCATTTTGAATCTATCCGACTCCGTGTGGATCATCATGTTTACGTCTGCATATCTCGCTTTCTTTTATATTAAATGCGAAGCATTTCTTAGCGAACCTCGGCGACTTCGGCCGTATCTATCTATCTATCTATCTATCTATCTATCTATCTATCTATCTATCTATCTATCTGTCTATCTATCTATCTGTCTATCTGTCTATCTATCTATCTGTCTATCTATCTGTCTGTCCATCTGTCTGTCCATCTGTCTGTACGTCCGTCTATCTATCTATCTATCCATAACATGACCGTATGACGAGTATAAATGACTAGTCATAACATGAAAATCATTGTATGTATCTCATGAATGTCATGATTTACATTTTATGGTGTTGCTGCTATTGTGGTGGTTTCGTTCACATTATATGTTGCAAAACTGGTGTGGTATGACATGACTGCATGGCGAACACAAGCGACAGACCCTAACTTAGAAATCATGACATGCATGCCATGTAAGCAATGAATACATGCCACGCTCATGGTGCACTCGCGGTCGTTTCGCTAGCTTCACATACAGCAAATTATGTATTACGTGATGTGAATGGACGACAAACACAAACGCCAGGCGCAAACATGATAACCATCACATGGAAGAAATGTACGGCATAATTTACATGCCACGCTCATGGTGCGCTTGCAGCCGGTTCGCCAGCTTGATATACGCCTTAGTAGGCATCGAATGACGTCACTGTATTGCGAACATAAATTACAGGTCCTGACATGCGAATCACGACATATAACGTTAGCGGTGCCGTCGTTACGCGACTATGCACAACACACTTGCGTCTTATCTGGATACGCGAGTACGTATAACGTTTGTACTTGTGTTCACTGTGAACTACGTCCACCTGCCTCGTAACGTTGTGCACAATCTAAAAGGACATACCAAACTTCATTCGTGCTTGGCACATCATAGATTCCCACTGTACGTGGATTTTTTAGTGCTTTTTATTGCAATAGCAATTATGTGGACACTCTTGGCTGGATTTCGCCCCCGGCGTCAGCGTCGACGTGGGCTTCACCGTCACTCACCGTTTATGTATACGTATCTATATATATGAAAACGCAAGAAAGAAAAAAAATCCTGAAGAAAGACTCCGGCACGCGGAATCAAACGTGAAACCTCTGAGCCGTGAACGGAGCCACGGAGAAGCACGTCCTTCAACGTTCAAACGGCAAGCTATTCATATAAACCACTTACCGCTGGTGATGGGCATCTCGTGGGGGAGGGGAGACTATCGTATTTTGACCATTACCCAGAAGATGGCGCAATGAGCGCACGGCGGCTAAAGCCCCTTCGTGCGGCGCGCACTCTCATCTCCCCCGCGTACTTCACCCCGCAGAATGTAGACGGTGAACGCTCGCTCGCTCGCGCCCTTATATCGCGGTGGGGAGGATCGTACGTCTTGGCTGTCCTGTTTCTTTCACCGGAACGATTCTGTTATAGTTACCGGGCGCACAAAGGTCACTGCGATCGTTGCACAGTCTCCCTTTGCGAAAAAGGGCACGCTTTTCAGACACAGGTAAGTAAACACTGAGACGTTTATTCACGTTCATCTGTATACCGATGAGTATGTTTCGTGATTATATGTGCGTGAGAAAGGCAGGGCACGTTTCGACCTGCTTGGCATTCTGCGCGTGACTTTCCCATTTGATATGTGGGGTTTAACGTCCCAAAACCACCATATGATTATGAGAGACGCCGTAGTGGAGGGCTCCGGAAATTTCGACCACCTGGCGTTCTTTAACGTGCACCCAAATTTGAGCACACGGGCCTACAACATTTCTGCCTCCATCGGAAATGCAGCCGCCGCAGCCGGGATTCAAACCCGCGACCTGCGGGTCAGCAGCCGAGTATTTTAGCCACTAGAGCACCGCGGCGGGGCGACTTTCCCATTTGAAGTTGCGCTACCACCTAGATAACAAAGGGCTCGGCAACAACTTGTTACCGGTGCACGTATGCGTTACAGTGTGTTACCAGCGCATTAAGACAAACGTACACTGTTCGCAGAACTGTCAGCATGACTGCCGACAAGCTTGGAGGTACACGTTTCTGTGATAAAACTCAGAACTATTCTTTTTTGTTTTGATGTAGTTGATTAAATTAGAGTTCTTATAATCACACAGACAAATGACAATGTTTTCAGCGTGATTAGACGCGAACTCTTGCATGAAGACGTAGGTGCAGAAGTGCTTACTGGACCCCTTGCGGTTTCTGCCCAAATATTATACATTTGGCGTTGATACGGGCACATATCTCCCTCGAACTCCCAAAAAGAGTTTAACATTGATGGAGTTTAACGGAGTTCGGTGGGGGTTGTGCGACAAGGTGTAAGTCGCAGCCACGCGGCACGCGGTGGCGCTGCACTTGACAATTGTGGTATCATTAAGCTCGTAACAGGCACGAATCATCTAGGTTGCCCGAGCGCACCTGGAAGCCATACTGGCCCTGCCATGCACGTTACAGCCTCTACGACATCACTTGCTCATTGACGTTGCGAAACGTAGACATACCCCCCTTCTGATAGCCATGAGGCCGAGTAGCTACGGTAGGGTTGTGGCACAAATAAACCGCTGTCAGCCACTCCAGGTGTTCATCAGTCTTCGAGGTCGCATACAACGTCTGGCGACCGTAAGGAGATACGCCGAATCAGCCATGAACTCTCGTAGAGCCTCTGCTTTCCTTTCTGACGGGTATGGCCCCTTGTTTGTGGGGAGCAGTTTCAGAACGGTGGCGTTGATGAGGAGTGACAGCCACCGCTCGGCCGCAGTCGTGGGGAGTATACGTTCATTTACCCCACAAGAACACTGACCATCGTCTGTGACCACGTTTTCGTATCCTCGGCGTGTTGCAACGTTATCAGCACTGCTGATGACGTTGAAGTCGACGACACTGCCTCACTAATCTTGGTCGGCACCTCTCTGGAGTAGCAGCCGAGGCGCAGATTGCCACCAGGTCGTTCAGTCTTTCTCAAGGAGGTGTGAGAACAACGCACCTAGATCTTCCCCGTTGGTGTTCTCCAATGACATTTGACGATAAAGCACACAACAGCCCTGTCGTTCATAAGGACATGATTAAGCTCACACGCCAAAATCCCCAGTGGCATATGCCCATTAAGTATAGATAAGGCTTCTGCGATCATCTTAGCCCTTTTTGCGACAAGTTCGTTTTTTTTTTACAACTGCGTTTCTGTTTTTTACGACGTGGCGGACACGTCAAGCCTATCTGTCCCAACGTGGCAGCGGCCCGCTACGTGGTAGTCTACGCCCCGACGGACCTAAATCAAGTTTTTCCATACCATACCATACCGCGTTTCAGAGCCGCCAAAGCGCTCTCCCGGGCAATAAGGTGGTCTGGATTCAAGCCAAAATGCACAACACTGTAACTTCGTCCCCAGCTCAAAACTCTCCAAGTTCTGGGAGTTCAACCATGGCCGAAACGAATTCTAGGAACTTGCATGCAAGCTCTGTGTTTGTCTTGTCTACTTATACTCTGGTGTTTTGTCCTTAGCAGTTCTCGTAAAATGACCTACCAACTGACCCCTCAACACACGCTCGTTCGCACTGGATATATGGCGTCTCGGCATCTTGAATTTTTCAGAAGGCTTAGGAACTGTACTGAGAGCTGTGTGTGGCTGGGGGACTACCGATATGGCCCCTCGTATAATTCCGGCATACTCAAATGATGTGTGTGGTTTAACGTCCCAAAACCACCATATGAATATCAGAGACGCCGTAGTGGAGGGCTCCGGAAAATTCGACCACGTGGGGTTCTTTAACGGGCACCCAAATCTGAGCACACGGGCCTAAAACATTTCCGCCTCTAACGGAAATGCAGCCGCCGCAGCCGGGATTCGATCCCAATTTCGGCGTAATCCGAGACGGTCTTGGCTAAGTCGTTATGGCGACAAACGTTCATGCGAAATTCACAAAGCCCCTTGCTTCGAAAGAAAATCTGACGTGTAAGCAAATGTTCCCCCATTGTCAAATATGAGTAAAAAATTATGTATCACGAACGCAATTAAAGGCGAGTGTGAGCTCCGACCTGGTTCGAGGTGGTTTTACTGAGGCCTTTTCTTCATCTAGCTCACTGGAAACTGGATTGAGAAACATCGGTATAGTATTTTCTGAGCCAGTCGTCACTTTAGCGTAACAGCGGAGTGCTTCTCTATAAATAAATCCATGCTAGACGATTCGGTGTAACAGCGTAACTACGGAACAGTGACAGACGAAACTGTATGTGAGTTTTTCAAGAAATAGCTAATAGAATTTTGTCTGTCTCGGTCTCTTTGTTCCGTTCATTGGGCTGTTACCCTTTCTTCTAGCACGCTATCTGGAGAGATGAACCATCCTGTAGAGTTAGAGCAACGACTAGCTCACAAAACTCTCTGGATGTCGATATATTCGGCAATTTCGCGAAAGCTGAGTCCATTGTTTCCTTTGGCGAAAACACAATGTGAGGCATGCCCACTTATGAGGTCGTGATTTAAATAAATAGAAAGAAAAAATTATTTTACACACCATCTTGTTAAGGAAAAAGCTATTTAGTGTAGATGCTCATGCATCCATCAACACAAAGAGCATCGCGGATGTCTGAAACGTTTGTGACAGCACCACATTGTTTTTTTTTTCAGCTTCCGCAATGTGAGCAGCCTATCTTAGCGCTGTAAACTACGTTGCGAGTGCCCGTGAATACTACAGAGCAGCGACGGAAGTGTGGGACGGGACCGACCGGGCCGCCACTTGCAGGTTGACAGCTTCGGCGGCGCATACGATACAAAAAGATCGGGCAGTGACCAGAGAAAAGGTCTTCACGAATCGATTTGTAGCTTTTCGTCCCAGCCGCATACCTTCTGTGTGCGTGTAAAAGGAGCACAGGTTAAACAAGCACTCGGGGAGACCGAAAGTGTCGCGGCTCATAAAGAGCCGGAGTGATTCATTATCAAGGCCGGTCGATGAAGGCAGCCACGCCCGGAGCAATAGAGTAATCTCGGACGCCGGCGCCGAGCATTCTTCCGCAAACGCTCGCAATCTAATTAGGCGCGCAAGAGGGCACCCGCGGGACGTGGCGCGTAAAAGCAGGCGTCCGGGGCAGCGGGCTCTTCCGCGCCACCGAACCACAACGCCGCCGCACAAGGAGCGGAGATCCCGACGGTGCTCAGGACTCCCTCATTGGCCGCCCCTCATCGACATCGAGCGACGCATCCGAGTAAGCTAAGCATCCGCGAGCGTTGCCTCTCGTCACCGTGACGCTCTCGGGAGCGTCTCACGCCCATGGAGCGCGCTCCCTTATTGGGGCGGACAGTCCATCGCACTGGCGCTACTCCTGGCGCACGTCAGCGCCAGAAAAACGTACTTGGAGCACTAATAGAGTTTCAGGATAAGCAACAGAGTTTTAGCCCCTGGATTCACGAGAATCTTGCCCTTATGAAATCCGGCATGCCGATTCAGGAAACCCTTACGATACGGCCCACGCTTTTTGGACACCCGCACTTCGGCCGGACACGGTACCGAAAAAGCTGTGTACTTCATTCTTAGAAAGTTCAAACACCCGCGAATACATAACACTCTAAACGCCGACATCTATAGGACACACATACCTACCGCAAGTGGCACATTGCATTCACAACTGACGCGTCCGGTTGCCGCTACTGCCACGGGGCCGCGATTTAAGATTTCATGCGCGTACTAAGGATGTAAAAATAAATATATAACTTAGCACGCCGATATGAAAGTCCGAAAGCCGTTCAAACTGCAGTTTCACTACCTGTCGAATGCTTTTTGTTTGCAGCTTTCTCGAACATAATGACACATCGTCATTCGTCGTTTCGCGCATAAACATATTAAACTACTCGCCAAATTATTATTATTATTATTATTATTATTATTATTATTATTATTATTATTATTATTATTATTATTATTGGTGTTTTACGCATACCAAAACCACGATATGATTATGAGGGTGCCGTATTGAAAAGCTCCAGGAACTTCGATCAGTTGGGGTTCTTTAACACGAACCGAATGTAGGCGCATGGGTTTCTCACTATCTAGCATTTCACCTCCATCGAAATAAAAGTGAGCGCCGCGGTTAGGAACAAACCCGCGACTTGTGAGACAGCAGCCGAGTACCCTAACACGTGTACAACCGTGGCTGCTATTCGCCCCGAGATCCAATTGGAGCCGCCGCCTGGTGTGGATTGCTCCCTGCGTCATCTGCTAGCCACGCAAGGCTAGTATGTATACGTGAGCGTCACGCTCAACCTCAAAGGGCGGTTTTTTTCATAGAGTTTCCTAAAATTAACTAGAGGGGACTCTGGCGCTGCAATCATCCACCAACCATAGGAATGATGGGTAGTACACGGATTTCCCTAGTCTTCGTACTTGCGGGCAACAAATCGTACTTGCCGCTTGGACAGCCATTCCCCCACGCATCCGTCGTCTTGTGGCCATTTCACGGTGGGCTGTACCAGTTCTATGCACAGCGCGCGACTCGTCCTCTGTGTAGAACACACATTGGGCTGTCAGCGGACGCGCCATTGTCGGAACCCAAGAAGCTGCAACACATGACGCCTAGAGCGGCGTCGACCATGGCGTTCGCAACACTTCCATCACCAGCATTTCGAACGCGCGTCTCTTCCTTGCTCGCTGTTCGTAGCAACGTGCGGTCATCGTGGTCTTCACACGCTGCCGTCTGGCGAGCGAGCGTCAACAGTATCAAAAACGTTGCCGGTAGAGTAACTGTACATGGTCCTCACGGGACCAGAGTAGCGCATAGGTTCGCCCTTTTGCCTGGCTATGGCAACCACAAGTATGCGGCGAAGCCGCCTTTTGTTTTTGCAGGCGACACGCCTGCCGTGTTACATAGCGACATACTCGGCTTGCGTCCTTGAAGCACCGTTTTCAATGCTTAAAGGCCGCTTTTCTGCCCGATTGCCGACGAATCGCAACGTAAGAGCTGACTAAACGTGGTGCGACAATCACATTTCGCGCATTTTCAGAATTTTTGACCGGATAACGAGCCGAAACATTCCGTATTCACGTTACGCTGGTGAAATGCGACATCATTGATTTTGACGGTACACGAAATCACACGATTATCTCGGTGAATAAACTCAAAGAACAGCTATGTCTGAAGATTTTGAAGTGAGTTATGCCTGAAGTTTTTGAACTACAGCTTGCAAGAGATGGGAGGAAGGAGGGTCGCTAGGAGGGTACGAGAAACAAAACATGGTTTATGACATTATTTACACATATTTACAGAAAAGAAGGGTTAGTGGTTTCACAAACCACGAGCGTGGTGGTTGAACGTTACATAGTTCAGAGCGACGTCCAGCACTCTGCGGCGTCGTTTTAAGCCCTGTCGCTCTCCTCCTCTCCGAGTGGAACACCAATCACACACGCACAACAGATGAGGGGGGGGGGGGGGGGCGAGCATGCACCGTCCACGTGAACGTCCAATTTTGAGTTGTGAACACTGCACTGCAAGGTGGCGCCAGCAGGGCTCTTCCTCGTCGTGTGTGTGCCGCTAGTCGAGAGTTCCCACGATCCTGACAGCGTACATCAAAGGGTCCGCCGCACAGCTCGCTCAATTAGCGGGGCGATCTGCGGTGGCCGCCGCGGACTCTTCCAGGAAGTTGCTGTCTTTGTTGGCCTCTCTCGAACGGTTATCGGCGTCTTGGCGACACGACGTCTCGTCCTCCGGCTAGCACGTACAATGCCTGACGAGCATAGGCAGTCGGCCGGTCGGCTTGGTGTTTGGGGATTAAAAAGGAGCGCTGCTCTCCTGTAAGCTCTGGCTCCGGTCACAACAGCTTCCCGTCGCCAGATGAATCACCGAGGTCATCAGGCACGCTGCTGCTTGAAGGGACGACAACAGGGTCCTCATTTGAAGGACGGGAACTCGCCTTTGCTTGCTGCTTGGTCTGGATAATAGCTCAAATCTTCGACAGCGTCTGTCAGACTGGGCGCCGAAGGGATTGAGAGACGAATCTCCAGGCCAAACCTAACAAGCTATACTTGAGTTTTTTCCCCCTTTTTCCCCCGCTTGAAATGAGCGGCCGTTGCGCCGGTGTACTTCGCATATTTCACCTCGCCATTGCCTGAGCTCGGCGCTTCGCGCACATCTTGACTCGGGCTGACTATAACAACAACAACAACAACATAATAATAATAATAATAATAATAATAATAATAATAATAACGCTCATTTAACAGTATTTAGTCTCTTTCATAAACTGAGGATTCATCCATTCTTCACTTTTGTAGCATTGTTCTTGGGATATAGTGAAGCGCCGATATATATCTAGCCCGGATCCCACGAAAGCTTTATGTTGCGCAACCTCGACGTACATTATTTATCTCAGTCATCTGGTGTCCTCCCATTGCGAAAACATCACTTCTTCGAAAAGGTGAGCCCACTCGCGTCCTCTTTTTGTGCATTTACTCAATCAGGTCATTTAGGCATTGTATGCTTTATGTTGCTAAAATAGCATAGTCCGCGTATACCGCAACTTGCCCACGCTTCTTCCTCCAGTTTTCACTCCCATATATTTCTGTCATTAGGATCACATTTTGATTACGTATCATCCTTATGACTTAAATTACTGCTATGAAAAGGGAAACGCCGTCAAAAGGCATTGAGAAGAACGACTGTTATAAACATCCCTATCTATAGGTTGCTCTCAGCAAGTTAGCTACGCTAGTGATGTTGCCGAGGGCACGTTTCAGGGAGGAATAGTACCAGAGAAAAAAGAAGACCATGAGAAATGTTTCAGTGGCACTAGTGTTCTCAGGCAGAGAAGAGGAAGAAAAAGGCCGCGTGCGTCACGGCTCCATTTCGTGTGGCGTGGCATCACTTCAGCTATTGTTGCCGTCTGAGAAGCCTACAAGGATGCCGGCCTGTCTGCCCAAAAGTTCGACGGAAGGCGGTGGACCCTTCGCCAGTCGCTGTGAACCTCCGAAGAACCAGTGGCGGCACGGACACACCAGCATCTGCACGGCAACCATGAACGAAATCGCGCCGCTGACACAGCAACCAAGGTATCGGCTCAAGCTAAGCTGCGACTTGTGCACGCTTCAACGATCTTGACCTTGGGCATTTGTACCATGTTCGCCACCACGTAAGTCGTGCCGGTTATCACCCCGTACGCCCTGTACCTTCTTTTCATCACGGGCGAGATGGCATCTGCACATCCACCGCCTGGGTGAAGTGGAATGAACCATTCAGGCCACCGGTGTGGCACCTTGTGTCAGCACCGAGGCGGGTTTTCCCCCTTCCATCGGCGGCCTCTTTGATGCGTGACATCGTAGACCTTCACTGCACTCACGTGCCGTCGCTGAACTGGCGGTGCAACGTGTGCGTCATAACTATTTCACCTTACACGTTTTTAGGCGTTCACATTGCCATAAAATTATTAGAAATTCAAATTACTCTGATAAAATGTTTTGACCACGGCCTTCTGCGTCATGTTCTACTTTCCTACCACGGCGGTATGCCACGGTGGTTGAAAACGTTTTAGGCATCATTTTGGATACTTATTAATGGGAAATACTGTCTCTGTAGAGTACAAAGTGAAAGCCGACCAGAGTTGACAGAATTTCAGCGTTGATTCGCTCACTGCTCACTTTCCACAGCGAGAACGATGTCGAGCCAACTGTAACTTCGATTTCAGTAAAGTGTTTTATTTATGGGGCCCGACGCCAGATTGTCCACTTAAGAATGCCTCATTAACTATTAGTTAATGATAGCCAGCACTGTAGCCACAACTGACTCTTCACGCACAGGGCCTATTTGAAAAGCAGTTCCAAGGCCTGGCGTGGCTCTGTGGTAGAATACTTGATTGCCACGCAGAATGCTTGGGTTCGATTCCTACTGGGACCCTGACATTGTGTCTTTGCATTCGTAGGGCCAACGCTGCCGATGTCAGGTTATTCTTAAGACTCACGCGTTAAAATTGGTCATGTGTGTTCCCATCGTTTCTGGGTAGATGTCAAGTTTCGATCACCTGTGAGAAATACCCACCCGGGGGTATGTGTCACTGTGTGGTGGGAAGTGTTTGACCAGCTCCGCGACGAGAGTGTGACAATCATTTGTTGACCTGCGTGTCAGATTTCACATACCATCTTACTTGCCTATAGGAATTTTTGGTTCACGCTAAGTAAAGGGGGTGATGACAAAAGAACCCATACATAAGCAGCTAAGTACATAGTTGATAGATTGATTGGTGAATACGTAGAGAGACGCCAAAAGTGTTTCGATCACATTAAAAATGCTTCGCATTTAACAGATTAAGTGTTAACCCGACTTCAGCATCTCGGCATCACTTACTTCGCATTTAAGCGCACCGGCCAAAAAGTAACGGTGTTGGGGGAGAGAAGGCGGTTGCCGTTATCAATTAATCGAAAAGTTCCAGTCAATTAGATTAATCGGAATGTGCAAATCGATTATGACTGATCGATTAGTCGCTGCGCTTTAATTGATTAATCGTTCATAGATTTTATCATTCGTACAGCGTTGAGCAATCCGGCACGCCTAGAAGTGCGGGGCAGGTTGTGACGAATACTGCTGAGAGCACCCCATTCCACTATGAACCACTCAAGGAAGTGTAACCAACTTCTTCTAAACAACGTAAAAGTGCGGCGTAATCACGACTGGAACCTATCATTTTGGGGGGGGGCGAGCACCCTGGGATTTTGGTTCACTGCATGTCGTATACAGCGAGCGAGACAGCGATAAGCAAAGACCGGAACCGAGCAGCGGTCTGGACGGGAGTTTATTCCCCCTCTGCAGGCACACTACCGAGGTTGCCGTTGAGCGAGTTGTTTATGAAGTATACGCTGACCGCGCGAGCCGCAACAATATTTCTGCAAGCCGCCGGCCGCTAATGGGGAAGGAGAGGGGTGGAGCGGCAGCCCGGGTCAGAAGGAGGGCTGCGCGCGAAATATTGGCACAGCGCCCACGACGCAGCCGTGTTCCAGCAGCGCGAGAATCGGCGCGCCAGCGGCCGCAGAAAACCCGGAAAGGGCGGGAAAGCAATGCGTGGGTGTGGCGACGTTAGAGAGACGGCAAAAATGAAAAAGAGCAGTGGACAATGGCGGAGGTTGCAATGACACGAAGGCGAAACATGTGCCTGGCCAGTATGCAAGTGTTCGCACACACCCGCCATAAGAACGTCGTCGCCACGAACATTCCTCTATGCGTCGCGTACACCTCTCTAGATGTAAGCAGAGGGCGACAGCTCCACGCAATAACTCGCACGAATACAGTGCCCCGGCCAACGTTAGCCTAGGAGCGGTTTCTTTCCTTTTGGGCCGTTTTTCTCTAATTGGCCCGGATCACTGATACACACACATGTTATTATTGGCGAACACAGACTGGTCATTTCTTTAAGCTTGGCCAAACTTCAATGGGACACACCTTACATACTAACTCGCCAGTTACGAAGAGGGCATCTGACAACAAACACATCGCCACACATACACTGGAAAGGTCTACAAAATGATTGATAGATTGATTGACATGTGGGGTTTAACGTCCCAAAACCATCATATGATTATGAAAGACGCCGTAGTGAAGGAATCCGGAAATTTCGACCACCTGGGGTTCTTTAACGTGCCCACAAATCTGAGCACACGGGCATAGAGCATTTCCGCCTCCATTGAAAATGCAGCCGCGATTCCATCCCGCGACCTGCGGGTCAGCATTCGAGCACCTTAGCTAGACGCCCACGGCAGGGCAAGGTCAACAAAATGACATGTCACCCGTTTACATGTCCGAGTTTCGATTTCACAACTTCCCTCGTTCCTCTTCCTCGCCGTCAATAAACTGAATAATGAAATAAAATTTATAGAAAAACGCCGTTGACCTCTTCAACGTGCACTCCCGCTTACAGCAAAAGGCAATGCAATAAACACTAAAAATAAGCACACTCCTGGTCCAACATTTATCCAACGAGAACTCGAGAGGACAATAGCGCCCGAATCTGATCAATATAGACTGGCTGTTTACCGCAAGAAAGGTGGTGACACATGACTAACTTTACCTACACAAAACCGAACGGCTCTCATGCATGGAACGCAACGATAGAGAAACAGGTGGACATGAAATTTTGCGGGGTTCCGAGGGGAACAAAGCGCGGCCGTCACACCGCCGCAATTCAATAAGCTTGTCTTCGTTAGCTGTGTTTCCCGCGGCGCTGCGTTTGACGCCATTTGCGAGCATTTTTAGCGCACTCGCCACGAACCACTAAGCTATAAGAAAAAAATTACTAATTAGTCAGCAAGCGAGTGTGTTTAAATATTTTACTACCTTCGCTGCATACCTTTACTAGCTATCAGTCAGTACAGCTTGTAACTTTAGCCGTTACGCTAACCAGGGAAGCTTTCTTAGTTTTTTAACTAAACTACTAACGCACCTACATTGCCAGATCTCTCGTAGACGCCGCAGTGCATTTTGCCGTAACGGGTTCATCGTAAGCAAAATTTAGGCAAGCGTTGATTTCATTGACTACCTTAGAATAGAATTTTCGTGCTACGCAATGGCACACACATACATACATATATAGGCAAACAGAAGGGCACATGATGATGTGTAGAAAACAACAATTATCTTACAAATTCTATGGCTGCTAATAAGTACACGGTGTGTGATCCCAAAGTATGGGTACATATATCCTTCAAGCTGCTGCAACAGTATAAATCTGCCATATCAATATTTTGAAAATTTGCGTGTGCGTTTGCGTGCGTGTTCTCGGTTGTGATCCATTCATATGAGTTCTCATACTCACACGATCATATGCTCATGTGTATGCTCATATGAGCACCATGGGCATCATATGTATGATATGTGAATATGATGTCATCATATGAATGGGATCAATTCTCTAAAGATATGTTTCTGTGATGCACACTTTTATTTACCACAGTATGGCACTTTTACTTACTACATTATGTTACATGATGTATAGTTAGCAACCACTAATTAATGTACGAGGAGATTGCCACTCTTATCTTATACTTTTGTAACATAATTATCTTAATATGGCAGCGCAGAAGCAAGTATAACAAAATAGGGGTAAACATCTCTTTGAGGGGTTCCTAACAATTTAGTAATGAACTAACCACTCGAGTCAGCACTATTCACTAACTAACTAGGTAGTAAATTTCGATAACCTGCATTTTACTACCTTCACTAACTAAGAAAGGGTCCCTGCTCACGGCTAGTAATCATTTTTCTTTGTTCATACTTACATTACAATGACCTCATATGACATCACCTGCGCTCTGCTTGGCATGATTGTCTTTTGGATCTCAACATTATGCATAACAAAGAAAAACGAGCCCTTAAGCGTACACTTCTTTCCTTCAAGTGAACGGTTAGTATTTAGTTAGTGAACATGTTACGCGAGGCGACGGTCGCGCCGGAAACCGCAGCGGTCGGCGCTCCTGAAAGATGGCACTCATCGAAGGCCTGACGAGAATTTATCGCGAGCAAAGAAGCTCGAAATGAACGACAGACGGCAGCCATGCTATAGACTGACGACAGACAAGTGAGCCTTCCAGTATGCACAATAGGAGGCAACTAATTGGCAAGGAGGACGCCTTGTCATTTCATATAAATACATGCCTTTGTACTACGTCCATCATTTCAGCTCAATCAGTACGCCGCACATGTTCCGACGGTGAAATCATGCGAGCACTGATCTCATAGTCGACTGAACACCTGAACACCGATGCCATCCGGCTCGCACATATACAATCGTTCCTTATTGACAACTTTCAGATGTCATGCAAACGCTGTTGTTTACGCACACGAATACAGCCAAACACGCATAGCGCTACACAATGATAGCAGTTCAGAAGTGTGCAGCATAACAGCACGGTGTGCCGCCTTAAGGATTTCGAGATGTGCCAATGACCTCTGAGCTCTAACTCTTTACACTAAGGCTTTACTGAATTCTCCCTACACAAGCTTCTTTCATCTCATCTAAACATTTTCCTATATACAGTATTCTTATCCACAGGGCATAATCAAACAAAAAAATAATCGCACTGTGAACGCGGACACAGTCTGTCACCCAATTTTGATGGGTTCGCAGCCACATGAGAAGTCTATATGTGTTGCAGCTTTCAATCACAAGTGTATTTGATTGATTGATGTGTGGGGTTTAACGTCCCAAAACCACCATATGATTATGAGACACGCAGCTGTTGTGGAGGGGTCCGGAAATTTCGACCACCCGGGGTTCTTCAACGTGCACCCAAATCTGAGCACACGGGCGTACAACATTTCCGCCTCCATCGGAAATGCAGCCGCCGCAGCCGGGATTCGGTCCCGCGACCTGCCGATCAGCAGCCGAGTACTTTAGCCCCTAGACCACCGCGGCGGGGCCAATTCACCAGAGTCGGAACATTGGAATAAAAATTAGTGTTTCCTAGTATTAATAAGAAATAGAAACGATTCTCCGCGTGCACTGCCTTGAAGGCTTACTGGCTCTCCGAAAACGGTGCGCTGTGAAGAGTCCCACATTGAGAGACGGTTTGACAAAGGGGCGTGTATCGGTACACCGGCATTGAGTTACCGTATACATGCGAGATCGGTCGGCGTGCTCCTGATCTACTGCGCACGCACGAGCGTTCTTATAAATCACCGAAACGCGAAAAAACAGCGGCGGCCGAGAAATGTAAGCGCGCGACGTCGCAAGCTCACGATTCTCGCACAAGCCGAGCAGCCAGCGCAGAGGAGACGCGGTTCCTCACCAGAGCGAGGCAACGAGGTGGATGTTCTTTAACGAGCAGCACGCACTCGTACGGGCAAATCATATCCATATCTATAGCGACCTCGAGAGAAGCGTGGAACGTTCATACTTCGAATGCGGCGTAGGATTACGCACGCGCCATACAAGAACGCCCTCTAAGCAGATGGCATCATTCTCCACGCAAATTTAACTGCCCACGCGAAGCCGCACTTCCGCCGAAATTAAGCAGCTTAATGTAGCACGAGTGCTCAAAGTGAGAGATCAATTCAGCGAAGACATTGCCAATGGGATCAAACATATCAACTGTTAGGGGGCAGCAGGGCAGTAATGGAACGTTTCGAGGGTCCCTTGCGACGAAACACTTTAACGAACTCTGTATATAAACATACCATTCCTACGACCGTCACCTGCACGGACCCGAAAGACACGGACGATGAAAAATCGAAAATCCCAAGCGCTTGAAATGAAAAGCATACGTTGGCAAAAAAACGTGGAGCTCAGTCAGACTCACTCACGAAATGTACTTTGCCCTTCGGACTGAACGTCACTCCTCCGCACTCAGCCACCCTCACACTCACAGCTCGATCGGAGAGTCGATCCGAGGTAGACGACTCGCGAGTGATTTTGGTCGCTATGATGCCTAGTGGTAATAAAATGGAGGAAAAACACTACGGACAGAGCACACCGAAGTTGTTCAAAGTTGCGGGAATAAAGGTTTCAAAAAAGGGCTGTGATAGTTTGACCCCCGTTTGGTGTAAGAACAAGTTTCACTCTGGAGGCTTGAAACAGCGGGGCTCACAAAACGAATAACTTAGTCGCAGAAAGGAAATAGAGAGAAATGCCTTTATCAAAGAGTAAGCAGAGAAAGCAGTGAATGACCGGGTTAAAAAAAAACTCGATTCATTCTAGTCGAGAAGGTTGCCAAATAATTAAAAAAATGCCACCCACATCTTCCCACAGGGGAACTCGAGTAAATGCGTCGCAGAGTGGTTGGAGTATCGCGTGACTGTTGCGTAATTGGGTATGGTTTGGGAATGCTTAATTGTTATTTTGTCTGTATTACTCCTGTTTAGTGAATGAAGAAGGTGCGTTGCCTTCAACGAGTGGTGGGACGCTGATGTGCGATCCAGTGCCTACATATATACTGAGGGGCCAGTGAACGGTTGTGCAGCTCGAGCAGTCGGTTCTTACTAGCAGACCCTGTCTGCGTCGGCCTTGAGAGGCGACAGAGAGGGGGGAGCAAACTGTTGGCACGGGACGCAAGCATGCGGCACGAGACGCGAGCATGCGCAGAGGGGGTGTGGACAGCTCCGAGGCACGAAGCGTGACATCGTGCGTCCGCATTTGAAAAATACGGCCAATCCCTCCATCACGTGAATCAGCATAACACTGAAGTGAAACGTGTCATCGTATAAACAACTGACTGTTTATAGTGCATTGATATACATGTTTAAAAACTTGTACAATGCCTGTCATTTTTTCGTAGATATAGGACCGCTTGATGTTGACGAGCCCACGTTGTTGAAGCCTACTGACACATCTACATTCCGACTACTAACGCCCATAATCACGACTCAACTCTTGCGGTAGCTGAACTTCACATAATTCTGAACACCGCACATGGCGAATCTCACGCAAAAATGGTATCAACAAGCACATAATAGACACTGATACTCGATAGGCATTCCTTCATAGCGTCGTGCAACGCGACGGGCGTCACGTCTGCCCTCTATAGCCAGGTCGTTAATTCTCATAGGGCGAACGAGGAACGCTATGTGACAGCCAGCAGGGCATCTGAGAGCTATTGTTTAATAACATGAATCGGTGCTATGAGCGAAGCTTGGGCTGAAGCCACCACATGGCGGCATGTTAAAGCATTGACAAAATTATACTTGTGTTGGAAGCGCCCTGAATGGGACGGTCGTATACATGACGCTTTGTGACCTGAAGCGAGGCTACGCATTACTTCAGTCTACCGCGTCCAGACAGCGACACCATCTCGCGGAGCGAAGACATTGTGCGAAGAAAATGTTATGGATAAAAGGACCATTCGTGTAGCCTCCCCTACGTGTTTGGTAGTAGCGCAGTGGGCTAAAGAGCCACCAGCCATGCATCAATATATATGGTCGCTGACTGAGATTTCGCTGACCAAAGAGTCGCTCACCGAGACTCAGATGAACGAAACTTTACGCCAGTTTTTTTTTTCTCCGCCATCAGATGGCGTTCATTTTCCTAGCGTGCTTCCTGTGACGAAAATACGCCATGGAAGCAGTGTTTATTTTGCTAACGTATTTCCGTGACGGAAATACGTCATGAAAGTCTTGGTGGACCCCAACACAAAACACTTCCGTGTTAATGCATCTTATTTGAGACTGAATCACTTGTATGGCTTACCAGACTCGGCTAACGTTTCACCTCCTCGAAGCAGACACCATATGTATAGTGAAAGACAATACAACAAAAACAGCACAGGGAAATATAAACTTCGGATATCGAGAAACAAAACAAAGGATATTCATTCGCATTTTGCTTGAAAATAGATTCACTGGGGAAAGCCAGGTAACGCGCAGTTTTCCCGACTCCTCGATCACGTGTTATGGAAACCACCGATGGCCACACGAACTAGACGTGCGCCCGATGTCGCTTTCTAAGAGAAAACGGTATACCTCGGTACGTGTTTCAATTCGATCTTTACTGATCGTGATTTAGTTTACAGTGACGGAACGTACGCCATCAAAATACGGAATCACTACGCTTGCCGTAGTCTACAAACACGCTCAATGATTTTGTACGTTACGCGTGATATGGTCCAGCTGAACACAGAACACCACAAACGTCCTCCAAGCAGTCAGGTACGGTCTGCACAACCAGGTAAAAATAGCCTACCGAGTTTGATTAAACTATGCAGGAATTCCACTACAGGATCAAACACCGTTATTTTCGACTTACACAATATTCATGAAACCTCTCATTGTGAAGCAAAACAGTTGACCTCTTCAGAATCGCAGAAGTCGCATGCAGAAGTATCCTCCGTTCTGATACGATAAAGGTACGTGATGGCGAATGCACCATCCATCCATAGGCGACATGACAACGTCGCATTGTAGCGGGAAATCCGCGACAATTGCACACGTCCTGTGCAGCGGCGCTCACTATGCCAGCCGGCGATACCAGCATCGGATGTTTCCGAGTCGACTGGACGTAAGACCCTTCCCTGTAGCAAAGTTGCTTCGACCATACACACGTCCTTCGAATGAACAGAAGACAACGAAGACGTTACTAAATTACTCAAAGTCGACAAGTCTCAGCGACAGCCCGTGGTCTTGAGTTCTCTAAGTGTGTGCAGGAACGATTCTTTCTCTTTTCGCACTTTTATGCCTTCTCCCAGGGCAGGGTAGCAAAAGGAAGGAAGGTTAATCGGACGTGTGTCTGGTTGACCTTATCTCTTGTCAGCCGCTATTTAGACGGGGTACTGCATGAGGTCGCTGTCCTCGCGGAAAAACGTGACCCAATCCCGACGAAAATGCTAAGCGGAAATGACAGCGTGTAGCTTACCGATGAGGAATAATATGACGTCATCAGGCGCCACCATCAGGTTGCGACGAAGCGCAAATACGCATGACGTGACACCGTCATCCGCAGACGCTTAGGGTGATCACAATAAGTCATGCCCGAAAAGACGTGCCCGTTTGGTCACATATGAGCGGCGCTGCCCTATTATGTTAACGCCAGATTTTCGCATCACGGGTCACATAATACTTTCGCATTTACAAAGAATTCCCTACCTCAGCACGTTCAGCGAGCGGTGGTTTTTCACAGTTTCACTGAACATCTACCTTCAATGGGCCATGACAAGACGATATTATTTTACTGTCCTTGGAGAGCACCAAATGACAGCTGCTGCTTTTGAAGGCTGTGCTTCTGGAGACTGCCGCAACGAGAACGATCTGCGTTGTCTTCCAGATTGCACTGCAACGTAAACAGATGCCACAGCTTTCATAGAAGTATTTTTCCAAGCATTATATGCTTCTAGGCTGGGTTGGTTGTGGGCCGGCATAGCATTCACCAACTCATACAGCTATCGTACCAAAATGGCGGGTTCAGCCATGCGGGCTAACTGCAATTGCGAAGAAACTAACATCTTGAGCAGATGTTCCCAAATTGATCAACATTGCTGGGCTCCATGCATTGGGCCTTGTGAAAAATTTATGGTAAGCCTTATATTGAAGCAACAACATTGGAAGCCTGGCCTCACAAGTGATCAGCCCAGAAATCCATACCAGCCCTTCAGCAACTATATCTTTTTTTACGAGCTATTTCCTCTCCCACCGTGTAGGCTAGCAAACTACACAGTCTACACCTACAAAAAAAACAAATAGTGCGCATTTACTACGTCCCATGTCAAGATTGCTATGTGTACACAAAAGAGCATACCAAATGCAATTCAAAAACGTACTCAAAATTCTTATTTGATTTGATTGATATGCGAGGTTTAACGTCCCTAAACCACCTTATGATTATGAGAGACGCCGTAGTGGAGGAAAGTGTGAAGTGTGTAAAGTGTGGGATTGGGCTAGTTGGTAATCCATATAGAACTACTAGGCGCGTAAAACTTCAGACAACTAACACAAGAGACGAGGACGAGCGCAGGTCGTCCTCGTCTCTTGTGTTAGTCTCTTGTGCCGGAAAATGGTTCCCTGAGGTTTTTAGATTTAATACTAACATTTTCAGCTGGGCACGTGTGTTGGACGTATGAGCCACGGGGGAAGAAACCCCTTTTGCCGTACGCGTCTTCTCACAGCAAACTGGTGAAGCGTGGAATTGCAAAGGCATGTTTATATAACGCTTTAACAAAATCTTGCTTCCACTCAGTCCAGCGAAGTTTCGACAGGCAGATTCTCCGTCTAGAGGCAGCGGGCTATCCCGGTTCGTTGCTAGTTTCTGTGTGTGAGAAGCTGCGCAGACAATCAAGGGCCGGTAACGATGAGGACGTTTTACAAGAAGCAACTCCCAAGAGGGTGGCGGTAATACCGTATCTACATGGTATCTCGCATAAACTCAAGAAAATAGGCCAGAGAGCGGGCGTGTCAGTGGTTTTTTCCGCACCGAATAAATTGTCAAAATTATCTGTCCAAACAAGCCCCGTAGGAACCACCGCGAGTAGCTGCAAAATTAAGCACCGAAAGAAGTTTGTTGAGTGTGCAACAGGGATTGTTTATGGCGTACCTTTGTCTTGTGGACTTGAGTACGTTGGTCAGTCAGGAAGGTGCCTCAATGTAAGACTTCAAGAACATTGTCAGAAAGTAAGAAATGCAGGACGGGACGGTTTTTTGGCCGCTCATTGTTCCGAATGTGGATGCCAGCCTTTGTTCGAAAAGACAAGGGTTCTCGCGTCCCACCCTAATGAAGGCACAAGACTTGTGATTGAAGCTGCAGCAATTGCTCGAGGCAGCTGTATCAGCAAACCATCGATAGCATTATCTGGAAAAGAATTGGCGTTTTTAAATTTGGCACGTGAGGGTCCAGGGTGAGCACGTGGTGTTTTGCAGTCTCTCTTTTTTCGCCTTTTGATTTTGTGTGTTGTTTTTTTTTTTTTTTTTTTTGCTTAAGCAAGTGATCTTATCTTCTTTCTAACATATATATGTGTGTCGTAGTAGTAATAAATCAGTTGAAAGTCTGCGCTCGTCCTCGTCTCTTGTGTTAGTTGTCTGAAGTTTTACGCGCCTAGTAGTTTTCTATGTAGTGGAGGACTCGGGAAATTTCGATCAATTAGGGTTCTTGAAATGTGCACCCAAATCTGAGCACACGGGCCTAGAGCATTTTCTACCCAAAATTCTTAAAAATCAGGTAAAGCAACATTTGTTCGATGCCTCGTCAACTTTTTCTGCAGCCGCAGACATCTTAAGATCGCTGAAGACATCATTTCAGACAATTGTTGATTTGATTGATATGTGGGGTTTAACGTCCAACAACCACCATATGATTATGAGAGACGCCGTAGTGGAGGTCTCCGGAAATTTCGACCACCTGGGGTTCTTTAACGTGCACCCAAATCTGAGTACACGGGCCTACGACATTTCCGCCTCCATCGGAAATGCAGCCGCCACAGCCGGGATTCGATCCCGCGACCTGCGGGTCAGCAGCCGAGTAGCTTAGCCACTAGACCACCGCGGCGGGGATATCAGAGAATTGTTTTAAAAACTAGATTAATAAACCTTTTAATTGGTTGAGGCAGCCAGTTATTTCGAATGAGCGAAGTGCAGATCTTCGTGCATAGAACTCATTGCAGCTTTAATATTTCAGAAAAATCGACCTTAGTAATAAACACAAATAAATGAAATTTCACATAATTGAGCGGCGAAATCGCACCACGCAAGAGCTCAAGTGTGCACATTCTTCCGAGACGTCCACAATGAGTGAGCGTCGCTTGTATATCAACAATCGACCGACTTCTTTGTGTGGACGTGCGTGCTCTGCTTACAATTGTAACACGCACGGCACACATGCGTTAACGTTACATCGCACAAGAACTACACATTCCTAATCGTAGTCCAGAAAAGTGATGTAATTCTACAGTCATCTGCTTGTTTCGCCATTCAATGCAGTTAGACATTATTACTCCGCAATTGTTACGCCGCCTTTTTTAAACTTCAAGGCTGCAACTGGTTTTTCGCAAGGACTTGAGTTCTGCGATTCCACATTAACCGACAAACTCAAATAATTAAAAATTTATTTTAACTTAAGTTAGTGGCGGAGAAAATCAACGATCAAACTTGATTTTTAAATTTCGCATCGCGATCTCCGCGCGTGACGTCAGAAATTCGAAAATGCATTTTTCGTATTTTCGCGACATCATGTGGCCCGGCAAAATTTTCTGAAACTTCGTATGCTAGGTCCGTGGTACACAGATGACAATGTCCTTCATATTTATCGATTAGGAGCTACATATAGGGCCCAGTAGGCGGCTTTAATATCTACGTCACGGTGCGGAAATCTCAAGGTGGCCTCTCCCCCCACATTTTATTTTCGCGCGTTTTCTCGCTTACCAAGCGTCGTGTTGCGGTAAAATGGATGTTTTCGGGATCGTGAAACTGAACTTTACTAATACGCGAAGAATCGTTTTGCTCTTTAGCGTCCCCACTTTAAGATGCCTCCAGCTACAGAAGTGATTGGAGGCATCGAACAAATATCGCAGCTCTCCGATTTTTGGGAATCATGGATACCTCCTCTGAAACATCCGGTGTGCTCTTAACGAAAGTAGAACAAACAAAAAAGAGACGGAGGTGGACGCACGAGTAGACGAGTGCTCCAGGAGCTCTCACTCATCACAATTAACCGGTCGACCACACGGGCCTGCGCGTTCCAAGAAGCGCACCGACGCTTTAGTAGCGCTGCGCATCACAGACCCGAAAGTCCACGGTACCAAAATTGCAACACAGGCAGTAACCATCGACAATAAATAGCGAAAGGCGTAAGAACACAGCCCCATTTAAGCAACAGTTGTGCCAACCGGCACACCACTTGGCAGCATTTGTCTACCCCTCCATACAGGCATCCATAGTTTTGCGGTAAGACGGAATACAGGCTACGCCCATCTCATAGCCTATAAAACTAACGGCACAGCCTGTAGGCAAAGACCGTACTGTTCGTGAGAAATAAGGCAGCAACGAAGTGACGCATTTGTTGATAAATATGTCGAAAAAGACCCAGAAACCACGCACAGAAGCGTTATGAAGTGGAACCCAGACCTGAACGAGGCCATGTTCGCGTGATTCAACAATTCAATAATTGGAGGTTTCGCGTCCCCAGCCATGCCATGATTATGCGGGACGCCGTAGCGAAGAGCTGCGCAAAAATTTGACCACCTGGTGTTTTTAAACGTGCAATCACATCGCAATATACACAGGATTGTAGCGTTTCCCCGCTACATCTGTGAATGATATAAAAGTTGCTTCAACTGAAATTTGCGCCTCAGATAGGCTGGACGACGTTTCGATAGGTGTGCCTCTTAATCATGAGCCCGTTATCATCATCGACGGTTTATCTTCCAAAAGGCTAGCTAGCGACTTGACGTCATGCTGCAGTGTTGCCGTACAGTTGTTCTCTGCAAAAAAACTGGAAAGGGAATAAGCGTGGTAACTTGAAGGTTGTAGGGTCGCAATAGGGGAAAAAGGGGGGTTTTCAAAAATTTACGCAGCTTCGCACCAGTGGTGCCATGCCTGCCGTAAGTGCGTATCCTTTTTTGTTCATCTTTACTTCTTATTGTTTCTTTTCTCTCCCCTCTGTTTTTCTGTCTTTCTCTATGTGCTTCTCTGTCTTTATTTTCTCTCTTTCGGTCTATATTCCCTATCTCTCTGCTATGTTTCAACATTTACATCCTCCTCACCCTCACTTCCCTTTTCCAACCTTTTGCCGAACTATATTATGCAAGTATATTCAACGTCTTGCTCGCGCGCCGAGCGGTTGCGGCGCTAGCGTAATGTCTCACTCTTTCGAAACTAACACGCCAAGGATGATGAGGCGCCTTTAGCAGAGGTGGGTCTACCTATCGAAGGTTTGTCTACCATCCTGCCAAGAGGCACTCATTCTTGTTCGGGAAATTCTTATAGCAATTCGAGTTTCCATGCCTGGTCCTCATTTGTACTATGGATATCAGTCAAGGATAAAACACAAGGCACGCGGGCACAAACAGTGGCATGCATGCAGCTCAATGTTCGCCTTCAGATGCCTGCGTATCTTGCTTTCGAAGCAGCGGACGCTCCTCGGAGGGAGGGCGCCAGAATGTGTCATTTAATGAAGAAATGAAATATCTGCTGTGGAGTAGACAGTATAACTCTTCGGTGAAGGCACTGTTAGCACTAAGGCAACGCCAACACCGGTCGCAGGAACTTCCAACTTTCTGCTTTCAAAGCCCCATGAGCTATAAAAAAATAAATGAAGCAATGCGCTTCACGGTTCGCGTAAACGTGTCATATGCGGGGGCGATCCGGATCAAATATAGGCGCGATTAATTATTGCTCGCGTTTTACGGGCCCAAATGATTTTGACGCACGCCGAAGTCGAAGGCTTAGACAACCTCGGTTCCTGCATGATGCGCCGAAATCTACTTACGCGAGCCTTTAGCATTTCACCGTCTTCCTAATGCGACCACCGCAGCCGCGGGATATTACCCCGCCGCGGTGGTCTAGTGGCTAAAGTACTCGCGACCCGCAGGTCGCGAGATCGAATCCCGGCTGCGGCGGCTGCATTTCCGATGGAGGCGGAAATGTTGTCGGCCCGTGTGCTCAGATTTGGGTGCACGTTAAAGAACCCCAGGTGGTCGAAATTTCCGGAGCCCTCCACTACGGCGTCTCTCATAGTCATATGGTGGTTTTGGGACGTTAAACCCCATATATCAATCAATCAGCCGCTGGATAGAACTTGGGACCGTGCGACGGTCGAGTCGGCAGCCGAGTCACGCAGGAACTGCACAGCACCGCGGCGACACGCGCACGAAGCTGGGAGCAAGCACCGTGTGACGGGATTTTGGGCTCACTTTCGGCAACTAAAAGCGATAGGCGCAACCATGCTTGCAATATTTCAAATCAAGTAGAAAGCTAACGGCTATATAGGTTAAATGAACATTAAAGCCACAAATGAAACGAGGAAGCCCGTGAACAAGATCAGAGGTCACCATTTGATCCCGGTTTCCTCAGGTCAAATCCTCCAACTAAATCCCTCCAACAAACAAAAAGTATTCACAGTCGACAATCTATGCGTGCGAAGCCGCGCAAGCGGAGATAAAAGTTGCGAGCACAGAAACCAGCACCTAGAAGAAAAACGGAAAGAACAGCCATGCGGCTGCTTCGAGCCGCTTCTAAGCTGCCTGTCGTGAAAATATCACGACAATGGATCTTTGGCGCAAGAGAGACCAATCGCCAGGCACATTCCGATCGATAAAAGGCCGCGTAAGGAATTTGGTTCGTTTTCTCCCTCTAGAGCAGCTATGATGAAACTAAACTAAGGCCGCCAAGGCGCCTTCCGCCCCGCATCAGGCGGGGTAGCGGTGGGTGGGAATATATTTAACGAGGCTTCCTCCCTAATGGAACGTCACCGAAATAAACATAAGCGGAGAGGAAAAAAGAAATGAGAAACCCTTCTCTTTTTTCTTCGAGCTCTCCACATATACCACCGCGGAGATAACGAGATCTTCCGACGTCCCGGCGAGCGAGCACTGCGTAAAAAGTCCGACGGAGGAAACGTTGAGACATCACCAGCGCTCCCCCCCCCCCCCCCCCGACAGAACAATGCAATGATCTCCGGTCATTCTGCCCTCAGATAAATGGTGTTTCAATGTAGTTAGTATGTGAAAGACGGGGTTGCACGTCGTCCGGCTGCAAGGTTGGGCGGTAGTCGAGCGCGCACAACGGCGCAGTGCCTGGCTTCATCTTTACTGCGCAACCATCTCGGCAATTGAAGCAACCAAGGACATGCACACAACGCCACCTCTGCACAGAGATTCGACAAAAAAAAAATAAATGGAGCAGAAGATGGCCAACAGTGGCACTGTGAAGACGTTACTAATGACACCAAAAAAATATATGTGTTAAAAAAGAGAGAGGGTAGAAGGGCAGGGGGTTAAAGGGCGATATCAACCGCCCATTTCCCTTTCGGAAATTCATTGATCGCGGGTTGTGACTATATCCAAGTTTTACTTTAAAAAAATATTTTGCTCGGGAGCCAAGGACGACGTAATCAATGTTTTGTGAGAAAAAGAAATTTACGAACGCCAAAACGATATAGAGGCACCCAGGCAGTCAGAGGCGTCTGTTGCAAATCTGAGGGACCTAAAGGAAAAAAATATTGAAGCTTTGCATTAAGAATGCAAAGCGTGAAGGAAGAGCGAGGGTAGGCAGCCTTCTCTGTTTCTCTTCGCTTTCTGTTTCTTTCTTGTTCTCTCTTTCAAGTTCTTTTTGTTGTTTTATAAAAATAGAGCGAAACTCTTTACAGGCACCACCTGTTTACAGAATGCGTAGAGTGAAAGCACATTGCGCACGATGTCCGAGGTGACTATCCGGAAAACGGCGGCTCTTTAGTGAAAGGTAAGCAATTGATGGGGGGCAAACTATATGCTCTTACAATGGGCAGTCGGTACTTGTGGTACGAGCCGGGGTACTTTCATTTATTTGTTTTCTAACTTGTTATAGAAAAGTGTGCAAGCTTTATGGATTCATGCTTAGGACTGTGCAGCGCTCACAAAAAAGGACAAGAGACAGACGTGCACACAGGTATTGGGGCCAATGGCAATTTGTGTGTCAGCTTTTTTCTTTAAATAATTTTGGGACCTTTGAGCATCAATTTTCAAGCTGCATCACGCAGTGTATCCGTGACCTCTTGATAGAGGGACTGCTTATTTGCCTCCATCCGGTTTATATTCATTGGCTAGGGCTGAGACAAGCATGAAAATATGTGGCGCCTTCTTCCTACCACTGTCTTTCAATTTCAGCGAATTGCCAATATCCAGCGTAAACACGTCCATAAACCAAAGCTCCATGAGGAGGGAAGGAAGGACACGGAGGAAGCTCTACGACTTCGCAATCGATGTTGGCCGGACGAGCGTCGGCATGGCGAAAGATGTGATACCGTGCAGAAAAGTTTGCTAGACTAGCTCTCCAAGCATCAGCAGTGAACAATTGTTGTAAAGCACAGAACCGAAGTGAGAAAAACCTCCCCACTAAATTAAGATCCAAATTTTCACTTTTAGCTTGCTTCGGCTTTCCCAAAGCCGACGACACAGTGGCATTGGCCCCGTGAGCTTCCATATACTATGTCACGCCAACGGTGGCGCCAGCTTTGCCAGCGGTGGGCCTCACCCCAAATACCAGCTTTGTTGCGAAATCGCATTGCGAGAAATGAGCATTCTTACGCGGCAACATATATGAACCCACATGCGTGTGTGTGTACAACACGTACACGTGCCCTGCAGGTTCCCTGTCTACACGACACGAAAATGTTGAAAACGTGGGTGTAACAAACCTGGCAAATCGCAAAGCCCATCGAACGTCATGACATCGTAGCATGGCTTAGAACACTGCACATACAGAGAAAATCTTTTCCACGCGACTAAAATAAAAGTAACATTTTCGAGAACAAGTTTCTTCCCCGAAGGCAGGGTCGTAACTAGATCAGCGACGTAGCATGCAGCGAAAGCCAACATTGTGCATACTACGCCACACCGTCCGTGAAGGCAACTAGGAATCAATACTAGTCTAGGCATCGTTATCAAGGCAATCAATTATTTATTCTAGCTGCCTGCGCCTATTTTATTAACGACTCTGTTACATTCAATTTATACGCAAATTATGGTAACGGCGCCAACTCACCAAGAGTGTCCATATATACACAGCTATTGAAATTCTATGCATGGTTGCACGTGCCAAAATCGGAAGATAATCTGATTACCAAGCAAGCCATAGTGGAGAGGACTCCAGATTAGACTTGAGCACAGTGATTTCGTTTAACGCGTACGTATATCGGAGTAGACGGACGTGGTTGCACTTCACCCCTATACTGACATGCGTCGGTCGTGACCATGAATCGAACACGCGACCTTGCCCGCCACGCATGAAACGAGAAGGAAAATGCATCGTAGAAGACCCTAAAGTGTGTGCAGCTAGTTGGTTTAGTGAGATAATTCAGCCAATTCGTGCATCCTCGACCAACATGGCGACGCATAAACAGTGCTTGTAATGTGGCTGGTATAGTCAATACTGACGAAACCAGCTCCAGTAAAGTGGTTATGGATGAGTGCAGAGCATACTGTTTCGGCAATATTGACAAGGCTGCAAAGCTCGTCGGTCGTCTACTCACAGCATTTAAACACATAAACAAAACATGCACGCATTTGTTTCGATCGACAACGTCCCGCGAATCCCAGGACGGTGTCGCCGAATAAGCCACCGCAAAGAATACGACTGTACACACAGCGAAAAGGCAAGCAGAAGCGGGCCAGGAGGCTATTTCGACAGATGTGCGGTTCCCAGCCCCTGCACGTCGTAGTTCACGAACGCTAAACGATAAATCGAATTTAGTGCCTGCACCTCACTACAACACGCCGAGCTGGGCAGTCGTCATTTCTGACAATATATATATATATCAACGGCGAGAGGAGCAAGCTGGGGAAAGAGAAGAAAGACAAAGCTAGAATAATAACAGCTTGCCCGAGGAACGGGTGTTGTCGTTTGTTCTACTTGTTCTATGTCCTCTATTCCTCACAACGGCGCAGTTACCAGATAAAGTAACAACGGCACGCGCCTGTTGGCCTGGCTACGGCATCGGATATCTGTCGCAAGTGGCGTTTCTATGCCAACTAACGTGGCCATGGCATGAACTAAAGCTGGAAGCGTACTAACTCGCTCAAACGCTCAAACTGCAAGTTAGTTCGTTTCCGTTTCCAGCTTTAGTTCCTTATAGTTCCTAACATGCCATGTCCACATTTGCCGACTAGAACATTCATATTAAATGCGAAGCATTTCTTTGCGAACTTCGGCAACATTGGGCGTATCTCTCCTGGCTAGTTCAATAGCGGTATCGATACCAAAATTGGTATCATAACACGACTGTATGACGAACTTAAGTGATTAGTCATAGCATGAAAATCATGAGATCGTTTTCATAAATGTCATGACTTACATGTCGTGGTCTTGCTGCTCTTGCGGTGGTTTCGTTCATATGACATTGCAAAACTGGTATGGTATGACATGACTACATGGCGAACTTAAGTAACAGGTCCTAACATAGAAATCATGACAAGCATGTCATGTAAGTCATGACTACACGCCAAGCGTATGGTGCGCTCGGGGTCATTTTGCTAGCTTCACATATACCGAATTTGGTATCACGGGACGTGAATGGATGACGAAGGTATGGGACACGTTCAAACATAATTATGATATGCGTGTCATGTAAAACACGATCACATGTTACGCTCATATTCTGCTCGCGGCAGTTTCGCTAGCTACACATATACCAAATTTGGTATCACGTGGCGTGAAAAACGGCGAAGGTAAATGACAAGTCCAAACATGATAATCATGACATGGAAGTCATGTACGGCATAATTTACGTCCACCTGGTAACGTTATGCTGATTTTAAAGTGACATATATAAACTTTCCTCATTCGTGCTTCGCATATCATCCCTTCCCACTGTACGTGGGCTCTGCAAGCTCTTTACCGCGAACTGTAGCTGGCTATGGCAACTCATTTTTGTACTGAACTTGCGTCGTCCCGCCGGTAGATAAGCGTTGCGGTCAGCGGACCGACGGGCACGCAGCGTTGTTACTTCATCTGGTCGATCGCGTTTCGCGAGTGTCATGACCTAATGAGCAACTATATTACACCACCGTTTTGGGTTGGGGTCTGCCCGCTTGGACAACTGATTGGTGGCGTACTACAGGTAGCCAAAGTGGCCACCATTTCTCGCTCAAATTAGGACAACTGTGAAAGTTTTTAGGCTCGTAGGGCATTTTGGCGCAGCGTGGCACAATTTCGGCGAATTTCATGGTTTTGGCGGATGTGAATTGGCGCAATAGACGCAGCTGTTGCATCCCTGCATGATATGACGAATGCCGTCCACGCTTTCTAGCTCATAGACACCACGACCTCACCACTGCAGGTACGACCTATGCCACCACTTGAGGACGGCGTCCGAGCCTCCTTGGTGGCCAAAAAGCGGGTTTACCCCACCCTCATCAATACGACGCACAACCTCATGCTCAGAACATTATCGACACCTGAGCTGCTGATGGGTGCTATCCCAGCTCCGTGTGACAAGGATCATCTATATACGCCTCGGACATTTCCGCGCCCTCCATGAGCGAATCACCGGATGGCGCCGCGGCACTACGACGTACGATCGCGCGACTTCGCGTCCCGGTAAACGCCGTGACAGCGACGAGCACCACGCTCTTCCCTGCCATTCTTTCAGCCTTGAGCGCCACCGACGCTAAGCAGCACGTAGCCGCCTCACGCGACCTGGAGGCGAGCCCACCCGAGCAGCAAAACGCTGACAGCTCCGTGGCGTCCTCATGCAGCACTTTGACCTGCTCGGCTGCTTGGCGTTGGTGATCTCTAGATTTTCGCCGGTCATCGCACCATCGCCAGTGTAAGGGGTAGGAGGTCGATGGCAGGTACGGCAGGTTTCTTCACGGTAGCTGGCTCCCCGCCGTCGTCCACATCGCCGATGCTCGCCAGTGAGGAGACGCGTTCTTAGTGAGAGAACGAAGGTTTATTTACATGATGAGAAAAGTTGAAACTGTACCGAGATTCCGCAAAGATACAGCGACTATTTACAAAATGACTTCGGCTTTTATAGCCCGTCGTTTCCTGTGCAAACGAGTCCGAAGACGGCGGTGACCACTGTTGCCGCGAATCAGGTGACCTGAAGTTTCAGTGGTCTACCCACCAGAGAGGGTGCAGATACTGGATCACTCTGCTGATGAGAAACACGGGCGAAAATGTCCAATGCATAGCACGAGCGCACCTCACAAAGATGCACCCGGCCCACACCTTCAAGGCATCGCAGGACGAGGAGGTAGAGTCCGGTGGAGGGGGAAAGTTGAGCTCCTCCAAGAAGATGGCCGCTGACACGAACGTCAACAGTGGTCCAAGGCTGCGCTCTGCTACAGTGTTCCGGAACTTTCTCGAACATAGCTGTCAAGGTTCTCGTTTCCTGAGGACGGCCACAGCGACGCCTTCCCACGCTTCCGAACTGTCGGTGCCTTTGTGACAACCTCGCGTGGGCGACAACAGCCAAGTCGAGAGGTTGAATTCATGACAACTGCCACAGTGGCGCCATCTCACGCTTTTCGAACCCATTCAACAAAAGGGTTCTTTCGCGAAGCGTATACGTTGTGACCAGACCAAAGCGAACTGCGTAGAACACATACAAAACCACGTCGTGTGTGGTGCTTCTGACTGGTCGCCGGTGGGGTTGAAAGCATTCTAGCAGACTGGTTCGTCTTAGCAGTCTTATCAGACTGCTAAGACGAACTGCCGGGCCAAACGTAACACCAGTCATCTGCGAAATACCAGAATTCCACGGCTTTGATAATGATCCTGACGACTGGGTGACGGCCGCGAACGCTCTCGCAGCTCGCGATGCGTGGACCGAGCAGAAGAAGTGGAGTGTGACTGTGGACTGCCATCGGTATGGTCCCACGGCATGGCACAGGTACGAAGATGTCAGACAGCAATCCTGGGAACATTGGAGTGCAGCCCTAATTGCCGCTTTGGGTCGGATTCTTTGCGACTCTTGCGAGCCCAGCTCAATCTTCCCCGCGGACGGAGCTCAGGTAGGGCTCTACCCCGGGGCTGCAACTGTGTGCTGCAGCTCCCCTACAGAAAGCTCCACAGCTGGGCCTGGTAACGACACCGGACTTAAGCCACGCCGTGGCTCTGCGTCAGTATCCGGCGTCAAAACACTCATGCCAATGGTCGAGAGCTTTTTGTATCGATCGGGAAAGCTGTACCCATGCTCGCCATCGCTTGAGCACTTGGATGCACAAGCCCACGTCGCAGTGGACGTTCCGTCACCCAGTACGTGCATATCGATAATTCCATCAACATCTTTTATGACCAGACGGCCGCGGATGTGCGTGTGACGCATTTATTGGCCGAACGTAAATGTCCCAAGGACTTGCTCAGAGAAGACTTTTCAGAAGACATGACTGTCTGTGAAAAGTATCGCATCAACTTCATCGAACACCTTCATGCGCAGCACAAGACTTATGTTGCAACCGTATTTGCCGATGATATCTCGCCTGTGCGCAGCGAGGCTTCATGGATTGCTGACTCGAGAACGTTAAAGAGACCAACAGCGAAACCTCTGAAAAAGCACAAGCCACGTCGCAAGTCAGCGCGGGAACATCACCCTATGTTGACACAGAAGTCGAGTAAGACAACTAGGCACTTCTCAATCCACTGCGAAATGCGCAGACGGCCACATATGGTGCTATAGATGTTGCGTTGCCGTATCCACTAGTTCCTGCCCTGTCTTTCAAAATGAGGCGAGCAAAGGGAAGCGTTCCGGGATCGACGTGCGGCCATGTTGATCTAGTCAGGGCCACCCGCCAGAACCATTACCAAGGAAATTGGGCTCCAAACCACATCACTACCGCAAGACTGCCTGCTCCGTCCACCAAAGGAAAATCGGAACTGCTTCCTCTGAAAAGACGCAGCGTGGCCGAAGTCTTAGACTACTAAGACCTAGTGAACGTCATCAGCCAGAGTCGCAATCGACAAAGGGTACAACAAAGACCCAGTCACCACCACGACATGGCGAACGACCCAGGCGGCATAGCCAGTGTCGGCCGCCAGAGCCAATTTCGACTAACTTCCGGTGTGATCGGGGCCGACCACCACGATGCAGCCAACCCCACCCATCTGAAGCACTGTCAGCAGCTCAACGCGCGCGCAGTCATGACCGAGTGTGACTGATGACTAACAGCACAGGCATCAAGACTCCAGTGCGGCAGGAGGTAGTAGGGAGAAGAGAAGGACGGCGAAGCTAGAATAAGAAGAGCTGCCCGACGAACGGGTGTTGTCTCTTGTTCTGTGTCCTTTGTTCCCCCCGCATTATATATATATATATATATATATATATATATATATATATATATATATATATATATATATATATATATATATTCAGCCGAAGTTCAGCGTCGGATGACCGTAAACTTACGGAGGGAAAATGAAAACGGCGGTTGACAACCTCATATCGTCAGGCATGCGTATGGAATCTGCAGAGACGCCCAAAGGGAGAGATTGGTTCTGAATGCCTATCACAACAATACGCGGGCCATAACCAGATCCAGCCACTAAGTAACGGCAAAATATTATACTACACCACACTGAGCTGCATTATTTGCAAAAGCACTCGCAATCGCAAATCGATTCCAAGAGAGTCCCCCTCCCCCCTCCCCCCCATGTTGATCCTTCAAGGCAGAAACAGCGCTCCCACGTTGACTGAGAGAAATGCAATCTCGTGGGCAAACTGACACTAACAATACCATTGAGCTGTCTACTTCATTGCTCGCTCCGGTGGTGTACAAGTTTGATCTCTTCGCGAACTAAGAAGCGAACTATGTGCGCCGAATACATTTACACGATTGTGCATACGACTGCACGGCGCGTGAATCCAGAATGTGGTGCACGCAGCTGTGAACAAGTGTTACTTGATCTTTTTGTCCCGCTTGTCTGGATCACCATGAGCATTAGCAGCTATAGTAGGTGTGCAGGCAAAACTACTTGGGCATTTCGCTCGTGCTCATCCACTTCCACGAGATATTTCCGGCGCTAAACGAAATGCGCTCCCATGCGTTAACGCAAGTGACGAGCGTACGTAAAGTGAGCAACTTCATCAGGCCCTCAGAAACGTAATTATTTCGTCAGCTCTACAAAGCATCGACGCATCGCAGCGTGATTGAGCAGTGCGTAAACGTCGACGAAGCAATTAGCAAATACAACTAGGTAGGAAAAAAATAATTTTCAAGTGTTTAAGTGCAATGTTATGTTCGCGAAAGCATAGGTGATTTTATGGGGACCACAACATACTCTCGCACAGCTTGGCGCAACGCGATTACACTTATCGCTTAATTCCCGTTTCGCCCAGACCTGTAAAGGCGAATTATGTTCAGAAGTTGTCGCAACAAAATCGGGAAAGCAAGAAAAGTGTCTCAGTAGCCAACCCAATTGTCCATTATCTATTAAGCAATAGCTAGGACACATCTAAGAGGCCAAAGCTGATATTCAGGGCTGGTATAAGAAGGCACAAGCGTCATCTACCACGTTATGTTTCATGCGACAGTCATTGACTTACTTGAAAAACTCGCGTCAAAATATTTTCTACGACTACTCTCAGTAGTCTCCCTGAACAGAATGGACCGTGCGGAATAAAACATTTTCCAGGAGACCGATACGATGTGAAGCTCACGCATTTTTTCCCCCACTGTAATGGCGCATAATATGCGCTCGTTCTTTCACCAGGGTTTGTAAACGTGTGCCTTCGCACAAACGAGCGGTTGCAGCACCCGAAAGCTTGCCATTTAAAGTTTTTTCGTTATTCATTAAATACAAACGAGTCAGTATCACGAGAAATGACATTCTCGGTATTGACTCTTTCAAAGTCAACTGACAACCTATTTTTTGGACTCCTTCGCTGCCTTTGTGTCTACATCAATGTCGCCGCATTCGTCAGCTCCCGGCCAACGCCAAATCTCGCCGGAACGAAGCGTGCTTGGTATGGGCAGTCCAGAAACTGGCTTGCTATATTGCCGGAAGCAAGTTCATTGTGGAAGTGGACCATTGTCCTCTTACCTGGCTACAGTGGGTTACCGATAAAGCCGTTTCTGCGCTTGTTCAATAAACTACGTTATTCATCATATGATTTATTATTTAGCTCGATACGTTCATCCAACAAGGTCGTCAAGTTAGTATATATGTATATTGCGAAGCCATACATTCATACAAAAATAGCGCTGAACTTTGCAATCAGTAGATACTATAATTTTACTACCAGCTTTGCTTTTGCACCAATAATTTTGCCACACCCACTTTAATTTTTCTGGCGTTCTCGTTTCCATAGGTGTTACACACATTCTGTAGCAGCTACAGTGTAGGCGCAGTAGGCCAGAATAAAATTTAGGTTGCAGTGCGACCTCTGGGAGAGACTATGCAACAAAAAAAAAAACGTGGCTGATCCCCGTATATAAAAATCGGTATAACGCAGAAGTGAAACGTGTCTTTACAGGGGTAGCTGAGCGTTCATTGTGCATTGTTTCAGCAACAGCAACAAATTGCAACGTCACGTTAGAAACGGCAAGCAGCTCGAAACTTGCAGAGCGCACCTCAAGCAGGAACCACCCACGAAATTAGCGTACACAAGACAAGCGCGGACTAACAACTGTCCCAGCTTGACACTTAAAGCTCGCTGTTCAAACAGAATGAAAGACGTACAAAATTAGCGCTCTAGTATGCACAGGACAAGCGCGAACAACTGTTACATTTCTTCCCGCGTCATGTGTCGACAGCGCGCTCCTTTCGTGAACGCGGCTGTGGCTGCGTGCGAAGTGACCATCGCCCCCTCCCAAATTGCGAATCTGATAAGCACGCGCGTAGGAGAGACCATGCTCCATGGAGGCGGCACGTCGTGGTGGCGTCGTGCCTTCAGAGCGCGCCCTATGCGAGCCTGTCGCGCCATCTCACCACTGATAACGAAAATGCGCTAAAGTTTTGAAGCCCTTAGAATTGCGAAACGGTGTATACTGTATATAAATGGATCACCATCAGCCCTCCTGACAACGTGCGTTCTGTGGTGTATAGTGGCAAGCGCCGTGCGCTCGAAATCGAGAGGTTGCTGGTTCGATTCCGCAAGGCAGACGCTTGCGTTCTCTCTTTTTTTTTCTTTGCAATATCTCAGCATAAGTTTTTCAGCGTCACTTCCGTGACGGAAGTACTTCAGCGGAGTCATGATGGAACCCGGCATAAAACACTTTCGTGTTAAAAAGTACAAGAAAAATAGCTGTCCCTTTTCCTTCTCATTCCCCTTAATTTTGCACGGGACGGAACGGCACATTTACTCAATGATGAAAATACGAGTGGCTGTGTCAAGAAACAATCTTGGTATTTGTTAGCACTCTACAACGAATACACACTCGGAGCTAGCCGTAATTAGCGCGCACGTGTAAACGAATGAGCAACACGTGCTAAAAATGGTGTCACCTAGGGTTTAGTATTGACACGCCACGAGGTCAGCAGTGACGGGTCAACAGAAAACCCCATGCCCGATTAAATAAAGAAGTAAACGAACTGCAAAGTACAGAAAAAAAACGTACCCACTAAACCAAATTTTAAAGCACGCACTTGAGAATTTACCGAAGCGCATGGAAATAAAAAAAAGAAAAAAATGCACAAATGTATAAGGACGAGAAGCCACGAGTAGAAACCTGGCACTAACGACCTTCGGCAACGTGGAATCGCAATTAAGTAGCCTCCCACTCGACCCTTCGTTCTTAATTTTTCCCTCATTGAAACGCCTCATGGCACATCCTTAATTTTTTTAATGTTACCGTGCTTGCAGGAGAACAGATTTGAGGCCGGGCAAGATCCTTAGTATGCCGCTATACAGCCTTCGTAATTAGTTTGCCCATATATTCTACGCTTCCCGTGTTCCAGCAAATACACGTACATTGGGCAGCGCTGTCCGCAGGGCCCCTGCGGACCGACTTCTATAGTGTGAAGTACTGTCGGCGGTGGTTGTATATCTGTCCCAAGCTCTGCGCTCAACGTCTATAGCGCGGACGGACGAACGGACACACAGAAGCGCGCGCACGCGTCTTTTTGTTTTTTGTATGTTTGTGAATTAGGCACGCCCCACTTTAACCTTTATGGTCATCCCGCCTCTTTTTTTCAGTAACACTCCACATTCCTCGCCGACTTGCAGAATAGTGGTGCATGGGGACAATCTTGCATGCCTAGTTTCAAAGGAAATGCGAAACAAAAAACGCTACACAGAAAGCAAACGCGCACGACATCGAATCCAGAAGCCTATACGCCGACAGCCAAAGGCTAAAAGGAAAGGTAAGAAGCGAAATACCGATGCATTTGGGAATGGCAACAGTGAGGGGGCGATAATCGATCCATTATACGCACCCTTCGCGCTCCGACGCAGACGGCGAGTCCGTGAAGCGTCCCGTCGGCTAATGCGGCCGCATCTTGGCCCCCGATTCGGCGGCGCAATGCCAATGCCCCGAACTCGTTCCTCACGGCCTGCGCATCGAGAGAAATCATTAGCACGCGACACGACATACTTTAAAGGACATCTCACAAACATATGCACTGAAAACATCTGAGACGACATCCGAGCGTGTTACCGAGAAGCGGATTACACGTTGACGCCCACCGACGGCGTAGCGTTGAGCAAAACACACACGAGAAACGGAAACTGTTGGAACGTAAAAAGAACTTCGCCTATGTCAAAAAACATTATCCATCATAGAACTCATGACATCAAAGACACGAAATGGGTTTAATACGAGCGTCCACGAGTATGCATTCAATACAGACATCACAGGTATATACGCTAACGTTATACGGCATTCGATAAGACGACAGTGATGCTGCGTTCACTAAACTCGCCCACCGATACGCGGCGTCACCCAAGCGGCAAGTGCAGTACTCGCATGACCCAATGTATACGTAGCGGTACAGCATTCCCATAAATCTCAAAGAACAAGCAGCTGCTCGACTTACTTTCGAGAGCCGGACGGGGAGGGCAGAACGACAGCGCACATCACATCTATATTTGGAGAATTGCGCTACATGGGTCACATCTAGGACGCTTCTCACACACCAGATGTGTACGAAAGCCTCAGGGCGATAGGGTCCGTCAAACATCAGAGCTTTATACATATACATACAGTAGTGCGAACGAGCGGCAACGCAAACATGAAATGCAAAGCGGAGGCGATGCAAGCGGCAAGATTGATTCAGGTGCTGACGTTCGACGGTTCGCGCGTGTATACACGTATACCTCTAAGTTCGGACCGTCGTTGCCATTCACCTCGGGCGAAGACACGCAAACGCAGTTGCGCCCGCTATCTCCACGTCGTGAAATTCAATCGAAAGGGCAACGCAGTATGCCGTCGTTCGAAAAGAATGCAAATCTTTGTTCTTTCCCAGGCATGCAAGCTTGCGAGAAAAGGAAGAAGAATCAAGCTCGTCCCATCTGTCGATTTTCGTGATATTCAGCAGTGATGTTCGCGCTGCCATGCAGCATGTTACTATGGCACATCGGCACATCGTTACTAATTTGGGTGTTTTCGGATATACGCGCCTTTTTGCTCTAAAAAAGCCAAATGCAACCGAATCTGAGAAAACAAATTTTTGCTACTGAACATATGGCCGGTGTGCAATAAACTTACACTCGCCAAGGTAAAAATGAAAGTAAACAGGCATCAACGTTTCGGGCCCCATACGGGTCCCTTGATCACAATGAAGATGCCAGCATGGGCATGCGGGCCTGCTCAAACAGTTTTTTGCCAGTGTGCTCCTATCCCCTAAATACCTCATATCTATATCATGGTCAAAATCTACATCGCTAATATCGTCGGTATTCGGGAGTAGAGTTTGTATTTGATTCATACAGATTGGAACATTTCAGATGGGTTCGAGCTAAAAAAAATGAGTCTAAAACTTTTTCTTTAAATTCAAGTTTTCCATTAACTTAAATTCACTTCTTTACCTTCCACTGAATTAAATTATTGAGTAAGTGCCGACTTGCGCTAGATAAACTTATGAAACTTATTGGTGAACGTATAAACACAATAGCAAAGCCTTAAATGAAACGAATTGGATGAGACCATGTTGGCTGTTCTAGTCACAATTGTTGCCGAAGCGCTGATTAAATGACTGTTACTCACATCGATTGAAACAGAAGTAGCACTTGGCTCATTTATGATCAGAAACAGCCTTTTTGAGTTCCCGTTACAATCGGGAATCGCCCGATTCTCGTTCCAGACGTTTTAGAAGTTAAAAAGACTTAGGCGCGCTTTTCGCTCCCATTAAATTTGGCGTAGTATCGGTTTCTGCATTTGCATACTTTTTTTTAAAAAAAAAAGCCACATATTATGAAGACTGCGCCAAGAGTTGTTAACAGAATAAAAAAACGAGAAAAAAAGCTGGCTGCATTCTTTGATTTGATTGCAACAGCATGCTGCAAGGGATGGCTTACTGTGGTCTCGATGACAATTGTATGCTTATAGAAACGCAAAAAAAAAAACACGGGACGAAGCAGACACAAACCTAGGACAAGCAGTTTGTCCTTTGTGTATCTCTGCTTCATCCGTCACCCGTCACCCCTTTTTTTTTCTCGTGCTTCATAACCATGACCCTATTCCAATTAAATCAGATAACTGTGTTCGCAAATTTATGTTTCAGTGGAAATACCAGTGTCAAGCATTTGCATTTTAACTGAAAAGCAGTATGCCACTTCGCAGCTTAAGGTAAATCAATCCTTGAGGCCCGTGTATTCGAATTTAGGTACACTTAGGGTCCTCATAATCCCTCAGCGCCCCTCATATTCGTATTGTAGTTTTGAAACGTGAAACCCCAATAATTATAGAAGATGAATCGGTGTTTGAAGCTCGCCGTGTTGTCTCCTGCAGCGCAACATAAAAAAAAAGTCACACTGAATGGGCTCCCTCGACAGACACGCTCTATATGCGAGTAACCCCAATGAGCTGTAAATAATGAAGTAATGTCAAGTAACAGCAGTATCACGCTCTTTGAAAGACAAAGTTTAAAGTTGAACGTTGAAAGTCATAGCTCACACACGTGACACGGAGCAGCGCATATAGTACGTACCACGCCGCCGATAACACAGACAACACTTTCCCAGATTGTGTAGCCTCAAGGTATCCGCAAGCGTGAAGCGTGAGCAAAACAGCGCTTTCCAGAGAAAAAAAAAAACAGCAGATATGGAGGTTAAAAGTACTGCTTCCTTTCGCAGGAGCAACGCCAGAGATTACGCGAGATCACGTAATCATACAACCTTACACGTTACAACAATTACCGTGCCCGCGTCTCTTGTGGTGGGCCTCGCGCCTAATATGGTGCATTCTACCGCAGACGAGAAACGTTTCGCCATCATTACAGATGACTCGAATTTCCAATAGAGGATACAACTACAACCTTTGGGGCTGTAAGGCTGCATTGTGTAACTTTATTTGGGCAACGTATGACAGCGAATGCACCGCAAGTTGATCCTCGTTTGCAAAACGCGTTTCTATGATGCACCGTGTTGTATGGTTATGGTGAAACTCTGGTCGTATTTACATGACCAAAATGAAAAAGAAGGGAAAACTTAACGCGTCATCACTACAAAACTGACACGATTTCAGAATATGCTCTTGGGGTTCCGAAATAAAAGTATATATAAAAGAAGCGGAACTAACGCGACTAAAGCCGAACATCCAACAAAGACCCAAAACGTTACTTCGAAGACATAACAGATGACTAATGTTGCTCGCACGGGTACGACCCCGAAGAAATGGCGAAGAAAGGCAGGGATGTTCGTGCAGCCCTAAAATATTATCATCACTGTCGATTCTTTACATATCGGGAGAAACTGCGTTTTTTTTATTTTACTTTTAAAACCAAATCTACTAGAGTAAAATAATGAGATTGACAGGATTGACAATGTCTATCCACGAGGTGAAGACCACTTCGCAAATTACAGACCACCATTAAAGCACGAAAAGTTGCATGGTTTCTTCGAACCCTGGGTGAACAGGTTGAGCCAGTGTATCGATTCGAATCACTTTTATGGTGGCTCGGTGAACTTTATCTTCCCCCTTCGCTCTGTATATAAGTGAACTTCTTCGAGCTACTCACCATTAAAAACACAGGACCTGGTTTCAGAACTATGCAAACTAAACGGCAGAATAGGCAGCCTGCAACGAATGCGAGATGCACAAACCACCTTCCAAATATAGTACCCGACGGTTGCTTTTTTTTTTCTACTGATAAGATCTATGAGAAGATGTTGGCAAGTGGAGTGCGTGAACTGAACGCCGTAAAGGCGAAATAAAATGTCGACGCGTCGATAAGACATACTACACAAAACTTTAGTAAGCATATATCTCCAATAACGGCGTCAGCGATTTGGTGTGCACGGTTGTATTCAAAGAGGAAGGAAGTGAACGCATTCCCTCGATTCTTTTCTTCGCAACGGTTCTTTTTTTTTTGTTTTTGTCGGATACGCATCAAGCTTATCTGCGCTATCCCTCTTTCACTTCTGTATGCTCTCTACAAACGCGTGGTATCAAATTGATACTATGTCACGAAATTGCTAGCGGTGAGCATCTGCCTGTTCCCCCCTCCCCGCACACACCATTTTTATCGTATACATGTACACGTTATCTGCAGCGCTATCTCAAATGGTCGATGTAGCCAAGCGTTATCCTGTATGCAGAATGACGTTACTTCAAAAACGGATCGAGTACTAGATTCACTTTACCCATCAAAAGTGATCATCCTATTGGAGTCATGTGGTTTTGCTATGGATTTAACGTCCCAGAAACCACGATATGAATATGAGAGACGCCGTAGTGAAAGAAAGACTCGGTAAATTTCGACTACTTGCACTTCTTCAAGGTGCACTTAATTAAGCACACGGGCCTCAAGCATTTTCGCCTCCATCGCAGCCACCGCAGTGCTCGTGCGTATACTCGAAGTTACGCCGTAAAACCTTGTGATGGTGCTTATAAGTTACATTTGGCTCACTTTGAAAAAAATTTTGATTAGGAAGCGATCGACTGTTCTTGTCAGTCTCGTCATTCGCCATTAATGTTCTCGCGCTTAACGTCGGCGCTACTACAAGCACGATAAGAAGTCTCTCAGAAGTGAATGTCGCACCTCGGCAGGCACAGACTGAACGAAAAAACAAAAACAACGGAGGTAAATGACAAGCTTTAATGAAAGAAATCAACAGTCACTCTGAGAGATGCAGTGATGGGAGTCGAGAATAAAGTTAGGCCACTTCGAATTCCTTTGAATGCACCCGATGATCCTTGAGTGAGCGCGATTGAATTGCGTCACCGCCAGGAGATGGCAAAGGGAAACAAAACGACCATCGCGCAAGCGCATACAACGCGTCTGAAGATAATTTTTCGCGCGAAGCCTCAGAACATCGCAGCCACTCAACTAAACACTGCAGTGATTGATTGATCGATTGATTGATTGATTGATTGATTTGTGGTGTTTACCATGTTAAAACCAATATATGATTACGAAAGGCGCCGTAATGAAGGGCTCCAGAAGTTTCGACCACGTGGGGTTCTTTAACGTACAACGAAATCTGAGCACACGGGTCTACAGCCCTTTCGCCTCCACAGAAAATGCAGCCGCCGCGGCCTGGGTTCAATCCAGCGACCTGCGAGTAAGCAGCCGGGTACCTTAGCCACTAGACCACCGCGGCGGGTGCGTCATCCTAGCTATATATTCAGTCGAAAAGGGCCTTGAGCCGATCACGTAAGCACCAAGCAATGCCCAGAAAGTCGGGCCATTTTCCAGCCTTGGCGCTGTTTCGGCGGTGGTCGATTGCACGAACCACTGTACTGGCGTACCACTGCGCAGTGATTTGTTAGCCACTGACAAGACCTGAACGCGTACACCTTCGAACCACGCACTGGCCCGTCTGCTCACGATACGCGACCCTAACGAAAGCGGTGAGCAATCCCCGCCAATGGGGAAAACACCATCGTCAATAATCGTGTCCCGCGCAGTAAGTACCTTATACGGAACATATCCACTTTTTAAGCCCACTGATGTCACTGTATACATATATCACAAAGCCCCGAAATTTCTGCAAGTACGCCATTCGCTTATTTAAGCTCGAGAGTCGTCGAAAGATCAGTGCAGAAACCAGACACACAAGCAAAGAGAAAGCACGGCGCGACGGCTGTCACCGAGCAGCTGGGAGCGTATTACAGCGCGCCGCGTGGGGTATGCGAGCACACCGCGCCCTCCGAGGAATTCCCGCCTTCTCGTTACACGCGCAATATGTTTACGCCGAGACCTTGACCCTGCGTCGTCTCATTCGGCCACGGGCACGCACGAAAAAAGGGGGGAGACAATGTGAAAAAGGCGACTTCGCACTCACACGTCGAGAGGTGGCCCGGCGGTCGAGAAATCGGGGAGACGAATCCGCGTCTTCGGCGAACAGGGCCGCCGCGTGAAACGGGGTCCCGAGGAGGCGCAGTGGGGTCCGCCGCGACTGACGACACATCGCGTCGGCCAGCCGGAGACGACGAACGGAACAAAGGTCAACGGCGCAAAGAAAGAAGAAAACCGGGCCGACCGGGCAGAAAGAAGACAACGCGGCGACAACCAGGCGTGGAGAAGATGAAAGAAAAAAGAAACGCGCAAGATTAACTGGGAAATGCGTGGAAGGCACACCGCTGGGCAGCCGACGCGAAAGGACGTGGACACACGCGCCGCCACAGCGAAGTAGGAGAGAAAAAAAAGTATCACGATAAGAAGGAAACCAGAGCGCATATCCATCCCCTCGATAAAGCTCTGAAAGAGGAAAAAAGAAATAAAAATGGGGGGGGAGGGGGAATAAGGTCTCCGAATATCCGCACGAAGAATCAAGGTCACCCCTTTCCAGACATCCGCCGAAACAGTGCGAGGTAAAATGGGCGCGATTCTCTGTGTTATATGAGCGGAAGAAATTTTTTTCCTCCTAAGGTTGGACGTATTAAGTACACAGCGCAGGAAATAGTGCACCGACTGACTTGATACAGTTCATGAGATTCGTGGTCACACTAACACGTTAGTAAAACGGGGTCGAGAACGGAACGCCGTCTAGGTCAGCCCCCAGGGCTAAACATCGACAAAAGCACATCTTTGAAAATCGACGTCGAATCATCGAGAATGTCCAAATTCGCGGCTCTGAGGCAAGCTGGCGCTCAGTCGTTGCTATGCAGGGCGATCTCTAAACGGTACACGGGTATAATATTTGTCTGCACGCGTGTTCCTACAACCATAGCTCGGCATACTCACTCATGAGTACACTCACTCACTCATACTCATTTGAGCGTGGTGAGTGTGAGTATGAGTTAGCACTGATGAGTATGAGTGAGTGAACATGAGTGAGTACTCTGAGTGTGAGTAGAAGTGAGTTTGAACCAATGGCGGATCCGGAGGGGGCGCGGTTGGGTCGATCCCCGCCCCCAACTCTGTCAGCACCCTTTCCCCCTTCAATTCAGTGCTGGCCGCCCACCTCCTATTAGCAATTAGGACGAATGAGTGAAACCACTCGGAGCACACATTACCAGTACTTATGCTGCGAAGGGTTTTTTTTTTCCTAGTAAAAACAAAGAAGTCATGACACGCCGCTCTCTCCAGTGTTACTATAGGCGACCCCCCCCCCCCCTAAAATCAGTGGCTGGATCCGCCCCTGGTTTGAATGTGAGTGAGTACTCATCAGTGTGAGTATCCGTGAGTACGAACGCGAGTGAGTATTTATGAGTGTGAGTAGACGTGAGTATGAACGTGAGTCAGTGCGAAGGCTGAAAAAAATTGTGGTGAATGAGTATGAGCGAGTAGTCCCTCCAAGTGCCGACCTATGCCTAACACACACACAATATACGTACTATGCAAGTCCCCCTCCCCTTTTTATTTCTTTCCTCGAGGATCCGTCCTTTGTGAAGACTTCAAAATGCCTACCGGAGATTCCAGAGAAGCCTACCTTCCACCGAGTATATACTGGAAAAAATTGGACGCCGTTTCCACGACCATCACGAAATGTGTTTTAACAATTGTCTTTATATATTCTGTTCCACCAGACGACAGAACCACTGAGAGGAAGGAACTGCGCTTGCTGGCGCATCCCCCGTGTCACAAGTACTACTGGTTCAATATGATACTGACGCGTTTCAGTAGGAAGACCAAGATGAGTATATTAACATTCCAGCCATGGGCTGACTGTTCAGGTCATAGAATGGCCTCAACAGCAACGACGCACGCTGGCAGAGCGAGAACGATGTAAAAAAAATATGAAGTACAGTCGTGAGCAATACGAGTTCGAACACACGAGCGCGAGGCGAATAGCCTCGGACCATACATCGGCTGATTATATAAGTGACTTTTGAATGGGGGGAAAGAAGAAATAAGCGCCGTTCCGTTGCTGCCTGTCTCGCAGTGGAGGGCACGGACCCTACAGTGGAGGACACCTTCACAGTTTTGCGCAGGGGATGGGGGTAAGGAGGGGTCAAGAAGGATAGGGAGGAATTAAAGGTATAGAGAGAGGGGCAGGAAGAGAGAGACGCGCATGGACAGCCACATACGGAAGTAAAGAGAAGATAAGAAAGATGGACACAGTCGCAGAAGTCCGAGAATGGGGCACCACTCAGCGATACCTCTTGTCATCAGGAGGTATATGCTACCTGTATATGCTACCTTTAGGTAGCATATACAGTAACTCTAGGCGAGCCAGTCGGGCTCGCCTAGAGCTGCGCTGTCGTGCTGCGGCCATTGTCGGAAGTGGAAAAGGCGGCGACTTCTGGTATCTGTTGACACTCCCGCCTAGGCATCGTTGCTGCAAAACGGCTGCTTATTGCATGTTAGTAGCTGGCAGCGGTGATATGAAAATCAGACCGAATCACCCCTGTAGCAGGTGGGATATCAGCTGTGGCGTAGGCTGCCGTTATGTCATGCCCGTATTTATGTAGGCGGTGTCGGATGCACACTTTGATGCACGTCTTTCACTTTGTTTTTCGTGCAATTTTCTTCGTGTTATCGTCGCTAGCGGCAGATTACACGCAATTATCCGCCGTTTTCCGCAACGCTATTAGAGCCGACAAGCTGGGGTGGCGCCGCCTGGTGGGGAGGCTTGCGTGACGTCACGGCAAGGACTCTTCGAATCTTGCTGTGGCACGCGTATACATCACTCGCTTCGAACGCCGTTGCGCTGCCAGCGTTCACTTTTTCCTTGTGTCACTTTAAAATAAATGACGAGAGCAGCATTCATGAGGATTCTGATACAACAATGAAAAACTTTTTTTTTCGGTATAACCACCAACGGTGCCTGCGCTCCAGCATACGCTTTTTGATGAGCCTTGTTATGGCGTCGCGCTGCTTACTTCGAAGATTGGTTCAATTCTCGGCCATGGTAGCCGCACTCCGACGGGGGTGAACAGCAATGATTGATTGATTTGTGGGGTTTAACGTCTTAAAACCCCCATTTGATTATGAGAGACGCCGTAATGGAGGGCTCCGGAAATTTTGACCACCCGGGGTTCTTTAACGTGCACCCAGGGGGTGAACAGCAAGACTATGCATGTGCAGCAGGTTGAAAAATGCGAGGTGGCCACAAATACTGTGCAGCGCATGCCTCGCACGCATGTCGCGCTTCTGAAATGTTCACGACAGCGTACTTGCGCTTCAGGTTGTGTTGTTCCCGTACGATTCCTTTACAAAGATGAGATAGTTTTCGCTTCCACAATTGGTTTTCGCTTCCAAAATCTGTATCAGACGCATGGGAGTAACTGCTGGCAGCGTTTTTTTTTTTTTCCCTGTGGGCACGTGCGGAAAAGATGGACACAGTCGCAGAAGTCCGAGAATGGGGCACCACTCACCGATACCTCTTGTCGTCATCAGGAGAAGCGTAGGGCGAGCCTAGAGTTACTGTACATGCTACCTTTAGGTAGCATATACAGTAACTCTAGTTAATATCGAGTGTCGCAAAATATCTCGAATGCGCTCGCCCGAGAATAGCGCCGCAGCTGTAGCGTTAGATTTTCTTGTGTGTAGTTGCTCATATTTCATCACGTTATTTAGGTTCATGTTTTCGTGAATGATTTCGGCACTCCGTTTCACTAGAAAAACAAGTTGAGGTTAGTTGCGGAAACTGCAACTGATTTCAGATATAGTGATTACGTCCTAGCAGCTGTGCTGTCACGCTTGCAAGTACCAGTTTATATAGCAACCTGATGAATAAATGTTTTCCGCGGTTGATTACCCCAAAACAGCATCAATCTGTATATGAGCATGAGGTGCTAGACCAATCGTTGCTTCACTGAGGCAAAAAGCGTTTTATTATCAAGTATAGGCTACAAAGCGGAGTGCGCCATCGAAACAGTTCATATCGACTTTCTGGCGTTTGTTTTGCAAACGACTGCTACCAGCAGTGCTCCTACGTGAAGCGATCATTAGCATTTATGACACGGTGTAGATGGAGTCAGCTGTTGGCGTTAATCAGGGTATGCGACTACGTAATCCTGACAACTGATGAGAAGAAATCTGTACATGAAATCCAAGTATACCGACGTCTCAGAGTTCCCGAAAGCATTCTGTGGTTCGCCGCGTTACTTTCTTTCTCACTACAAAAGGCGATTGTGTACGAAAGGCAGATCCATCTGAAGTCCCCTGCATCCCAAATCTGAATTCCGTCTAATGAGCTACATTACTTACAGAGGCAGATATAACTTGCACGGTAAATCGCAATGATGCGAGTAAATTGAAAACGTCCTAATTTAATTTGTAATACTTCGACACAAATGATTATTCGCGTAGTCTATGCCAAGTTGCAATGAAGTCGGACCCATTTAGCACGAATATTTTGTTAGCATTGATTTCGTCGAGTACGCGCGCATGGTGAAAACAAATAATGCCTCGCTGTCCTGCATCTTCCTTTTTGCAGCCTAGTTAACAGTAATAAATACTTTTACTCTGTACCTTTAGTAATCTACTATAAATTGAGACGTCCACTGTATGGCTGAAGAGCGGGTGCACAGCGGGCTCGGAAAGAAGAAACCGTCGGCGGCAAAGCAGGCGAGTCCGTGCCGTGACGTCACCGCGACTGCAACGACACCAGCGTTCGTTCTCGGGGCTAACCGCGAAGCGCGAGTGCCAACGGGCAGTGTGGAAGAGCCTCCCTCCTTCCACGTCCGGTTTTGGACAGCGCCATCCACGAATCACGTTATCTTGGTTTTCATGCAACTTAGCCACCGCACTCACGCGTTCGAGCTCACATTGCTCACGATAGTCACAGAGCTTCTCACAAACTTACCTAGAGGGATATCTGGCGCTAGTGAACTGCTGGGTGAAAAGAAATGACGGTATATGTATAATGCCTAGAATATTCTAGTATACCTCGAAGACGCGTCTGGCTTCACGTTAAAATGATAGATTTCTTACTAAAAGAGCACGTAATAAGCTATTTATTTTTGTCATTGCACAGCGACGTCTTTTGTTTACCACTGGAACCTTCTGCGTCGATGTAAAATTTTACAAAGCGTAAAAAGTAACTGACAGCCGCTAAACTTGGCGGGCAGACGACAAAGCGAGCGTTCCCTCTACCCCGTTTGTCGTCCGTTTCTTACTTTCGGCGTTTGCTTGTGCTGTCAGAGTAAGTCGACTTTTATTTTAGAATATAATACGCGTCAATGAGATCCACTTATAAACGTTTTCTTTTAGAGAAGCTTTATTTACGCCATCGTATTCACTTTTGAGCCGAATCTCCGCTCAACACCGGCCAACACAAGCCTCGCAGTCACATATACCATCACTCCTATCGCTCCAACGGGCCCCTTAAGAAAGTCGCATAGACGGTGGCGCCACACGTTCCTCTAGTTATTATTGTGAGAATCTATGACGATAGTACATACATAGGATACCAAAACCCGCCAGAGCTTACCCCCCCCCCCTTTTTTTTTCCCCAAACCTGATCTCGCTTTTGCAGTTTCACCTGAACAGTGACGCTCACAATACAGCTAAAAGAATTACTAATAAAAATAATAACAGACGCATCACCAGCACTGCCACTGAAAGTGGCAGTGCTGGTGAGGGGGCTCGGTCAGGCCCCGGAAACTCACTACTTTCGGTTTCAAGGAACATGCACGCTCGTAGCGGTTGCCGGGCATCCTAGGATCCGGTTCAACGGAGGTTGATGTGGATGTTCGCATTTATTGGCTTTCACAAGTTTTTACAAATAAACTTCGACGCCCCGTAAAAAACTTCTCTTTAGTTTATATGTTTTGTCTTATTCCTTATTTAGTGAATTTTGATTGATTGATCGATATGTGGGGTTTAACGTCCCAAAACCGCAATATGATTATGAGATAGTGGAGAGATCCGGAAATGTAGACCACCTGGTGTTCTTTAACGTGCACCCAAATCTTAGCACACGGGCCTACAACATTTCCACCTACATCGGAAATCCAGCCGCTGCAGCCAGGATTCGATCCCGCGACCTGCGGGTCAGCAGCCGAGTACCTTAGCCACTAGACCACCGCCGTGGGGCATTTCATGAATTATAAATCAGGTGAAGCGCGAAAAGTGATTGACTTGCGTTCGTAGCGCTTGCCTCCGCTCCTTCTTTCTTCTCGCTCAGCGATATTAGAAGCTGGATCTCACTCAGTTATCTCGGTCGGTTGCCGCGTTAACTACGAGGTAGATAAAGACCGCAAGTTGTGGCGGGCAGAGAATGGACCGCAGTGAGCTACGCCGAACAAGTAAACCATGCATTCGTTGAAGATGGCTTAATCGGGCAACACATGTTTTGCGCGGCTCTGCGGTGTGCTAACCTGGGGATTTCTAGTTCCACGAAGGTTTTACAGCGTTTCCTAAAAGCAATGGGTGAGCACAAGAACTTGGACCAATTATTAGAGCAGGTATTGATTTTACATGAGTACACATATGAGCAAACCCAGTGCTCCGCAAGCATTTCCGATGGAGGCGGAAATGTTGTAGGCCCATGTGCTCAGATTTGGGTGCACGTTAAAGAACCCCAGGCGGTCGAAATTTCCGGAGCCCTCCACTACGGCGTCTCTCAGTTTCATATGGTGGTTTTGGGACGTTAAACCCCACATATCAATCAATCAATCAGTTCTTCGCAAGCCTGACTGGACTGATAGAAGTTCAGTGTCGCTTGACTAATTGGTGAAGGCGGCAGCGAAGCTCCTGTCAGGAAAAAGCGTTTATTGAAAGGCTTGAATTCGAGTTTTTTTTTTTTTTCGGCAACATGGATTTAGTTTCTTTTACTTTCGGCGTGTAGTTCAAATGATATCAAGTAACTATAGGCTGCATGCTTCCAGCTCGTGAAATTCTTGTAGCCACAGTTTGAAAATTTGTGAGCCTCTACTTCTAATAGTATCCCTCAAGTGCACGTGATGGACTAAATGCTTCAAACAATTATGACAGAGAATGTCAATGGAGCCAACGTTCTGACAAGTGAACGTTTCTTCGTGAACACTGCTGCCTTGACGAAGACAAGTCAACTTGCCAAAACAGTGTTTCCAGCGACGTTCTTTCTCGAAAAACTTCTGATCGCATCAAGCCTCTCCATGTCTCTGAACTTCAATCTAGGTAATCAATCAACTGTGAGAAAACTATGCGCGCCGTCATAACAAACGTGATTGAGTCAAATGGACGTGCCCTGCTTGCGATTGTTGATAATTTTCGCATTGGTTCGGATATTCTAGGGTCAAAGTTTCCTCATTAAGTCCGTATGTCAGTTGTAAGTTAAAGCTGCTCTTATAGATTGGCACTTTCACAATAAGTTTATGTCTGTATTTTTATACAAAACATGCAATAAAAAAGTTCAATTTATTTGTGCAGATCGAGTTTTGTCTTACTGAGAAATCAGTCAGCTCAACTTTCGCCTCTTCAGCAAACACACACAAAAAAGATTAACAAAATTTTACGAATTGCCGTATCGCCCAAGAGGCCAGCGCACCTGAAAAAAGGCACGAGCGCATTGCGCTTGCATGCGAACTGGGAAAGGAGGGCTTCCACGGCAACCCTTCTGCTCTCGATTTTTTTTGTCCTTTCCCCCTACTGCAGGGCGCCGTCATGAAAGAAATTTCATGTTCGTGATTTATGTCTAGTAGGATGCCCGGCAACCGCCAGTGGTGAAAGCGGCGCTACCGAGAGCGAATGCATAGAAGGTTTAGAGAGTTCCCACCCCCTGGCTCGGTCGCACTGTCATCCGAAGGAACCGGCGCATTCGTTTTCGGAATACCCTACAAGCAACGCGGCAGGTTTATTTGCGCGAGGCTTCTCGTCATCCGTTGCTTATCATCACAGGCCCCGAGATGTTTGGCGCACGCCCGCGGCGTTGTTCGAGCTGCTCGGAGAATACTGGCTTCTCGATCGTGTCACGGGTGCGTAAGCTGCCCAAGGAAGAGCAGCTGGGATCACACACAGTTCTCGTTAGAGCCGCTAGTTTACGCGGGATAACACAAATGTAGGTAACAGGACCGCACCTCGGATCCAATATAGACGTTAATCTGTCACCGAGGTTTTCCCACTGTCAGTGGACGCAAGCAATAAACGCATAAAAACACTGTGCTGCGTTTCGACGCCGCTCAACTTGCAGCTGCTGAAAAGGAGCACGAGAAAAATACGCTTTTCAATCACCGCCAAGAGCTTGTGGGGGCAAAATATTCAAACTACTCCTGAGGTTAGCAAAAAAAAAAAAAAATACCTCGCATTCAGGCGATGCGCCGTATAGCAACGTATCATCGGCTTTGCTCTCGTACAACGGCCCGCTTCAAGCTTGGTCCCACTTGCACGGCGAGAAAGGTGTCCCGTCGAGGAATATCGCGCTTCGCGGTGCGCCCGTGCGAACAAAGGCAAGGTGGGCGCTAAGAGACGCGGCACCATACAGTCCATGTCATCACACGCCGTCAGCAGTGCTATAGAAATGGTAACACAAAGCAGCGGCACTTGAAGGCTTCAAAAGGCACGTGACCTGCGATACGACGATATGATCTCAACTTAGCGAAGCTCGATACTGTTCCTCATTAACGCACCCCTCACTCAATTTGATCACCAGGCCATTCGCATCGCCACGGACTCCAAGACGTCGTCCCATTCATTTTCGTTCCTAATGAAACGGTATCACCAAAAAGAAGAAAAATCGAACGACAGAATGCATGCGTTTCACAAATAGCCAGTATTCAGAACTGCGCAATAGCTTATTATCATAATTGCAGTCATTTGGCTTACATATCAGCATTATGCGGTTGACGCAAAGCTACACCCGCGGAGCGCCCAAACAACATAAGCACTCGGGAAATACATAGGAATATTCGGTGTCGTGCGTGTGTGCGTGCGTGTGTGCATGTGTGTGTGTGTGTGCGTGCGTGTGTGTGTGCGTGTGTGTTTGCGTGTGTGTGACGTCCAGTTTAACTACTCTTTATGAGTTATTTGTGTATTTCAGACAGAACCAGAGTTAAATCACCGTTTGCCACGTCTTTACAGCGTCATGGCTCCGTACGCGGTCGCGGATGTACGAGTTTCATATTAACACAAGAACAGCCCTTTGGAAGTTTTCGTGAGCGCACTGAAGCGCGTAACCTGGCAACGTTTTCCGTTCCTCTCTTGCAGCAGAACTTTCACGCCTCCTTGGGCGCAGAAATCAAGGCGGCCTGAGGGGTGCGACCGGCCTCAAAGGCCTTTTAGCTCAGCCAGCTCTTCATCACGGTTACGCATCTATGCAAGTCCTATGCGCAGCCTCAAGATCTTGAAATTTAAGCGCTGCAGTATCCTTGTTGTAATGTTCGATCACTGCAAAAATAAAAAAATCATAATAAAACGAGCGATCTGCACTAAAACGAGAGAAGGTAGCATGCGTGTGCAAGTGCACGCTGCGCTATACGAGTGGGTAAAGAAACAAAAGAGAAAAAAAGAAACGCGCGGGTGCGTCAACATTGATATTATAGCAGGTTGCTGCACCAGGCGTCAGTATACACATATAGCAACCCGATATATGTTGGCGACACACTTTTAGTTTTCCCCAAACAATATTTTCGGAAATCTAGGCTGAGCGACTATCCCTATACTTTAACGCGCGATAAAAGACAGACCATGTAAAGACTCGAACTAAGAATACACGTCAAGCTAACTTCATGTCCGAAATTTCAGAGAAATGCGCCTCCTCGTTTTTGTCTTCTGTATCTTATACCGCGTAGACAGAATGGGATAATAAGGTCGAATGCGCAAGCTCAACTTGATCGCAAATTTCACTAATGTACCAAATGAGCGCGCGAGCACCCCATTTCAGTGAGCTCACACAAGTGCGGAGAGAGAGTCTGTTGTTGTGACTGGCGCCCGAGCTGACGAGGGAGCAGCGCTCTTTGAATCTTCAAACAAGTAGCCGACCGGCCGGCTGCCTATGACCACCAGGCATTGTCCCTCCTAGCCGGAGGGTGAGACGTCGTGTCGCCACGACACCGTAAGCCGTTCGAGAGAGAACAACAAATACAGCGCCTTCCTTGGAAGAGACCGCGGTGGCCGTTACCAATCGTCCCACTAATTAAGCAAGCAGTTCGGCGGACCCTTTGAAGTATGCTGTCTTGAGCTTGGGACCCCTCGACCAGCGGCACACACACGAAGAGGAAGAGCCCCGCTGGCGCCACCTTGGAGTGCTGTGATCACGGCTCAATATTGGAGGTTCACGTGGGCCGTGCATGCTCGTGCCCCACACCAGTTGTGTGTGATCCGTGATTGGACAGTATACCATCTGCACGTGTTCTCTGATCTGGGAATCTGGGTAGAACATAACCTTTATTAATGAGCCACCCGGCTCATTCGAAGGAGCGCCATGTAGAGGAACGCCACATTCGAAAGCTCGCCATGTAAAAAAGAGCTCGTCATGTACGAGAGCTCACCTTGTATATAATGTAAATAAACCCTCATCAAGTCTCTCTTCCTCCTGCCTCGACAACTTCATCCCCGACCTCCGGTGCCTGCAAACCGTGGTCGCAACACTGTGCATCGAGTTTGGGCTGAGCCAGATTATATCGCGAGCATTTTCTGCTGTAGGGTAGGCCTGAAGGAAGCGCGCCGGCAAATAAATAAATATTAAATAATTATCTATTAATATTTAAGCGAAAAAATAAATAAATTCAACCATCTCCGTTTGGCGAAAAAACAACGAAGCTGGAGGCTTTTTCTTCAACAGGCTGTCTTTTTTATTATATTTTGCAGGTCCGAAGAATGTAGTATACTAATGCTGTTTCATAAACACAGCACGTTGAACATTGAGGTGGTAGTATAGTTGTATTGGACTGACCATACTACTCTTATAGAGAGGTTTCAAAGGAAGCTTAAACTGCTCCCGTCTATTTTTTTTTTTTAGTGAACCAGTGGTGAGATTCGGTATTTACCGAACTTCGATGGCAACAGTCACTTACTATGACGACAGTTTTTTGATAAGCCGCACAGTGACACATGCCTGCCCACCGGACGAATAGTTACTGAGCCAGAGAAGAGTAATGAAATTTACCCAGCATCTGAGGCACACCCACGTTTGTGACCAGCATTACCACGGCGGCGCCATGAACGCCTCGACTAAGAACAGTTTCGCTGCTAATATAATTGATTTGATTGATATGTGGGGTTTAACGTCCCAAAACCACCATATGATTATGAGAGACGCCGTAGTGGAGGGCTCCGGAAATTTTGACCACCTGGGGTTCTTTAACGTGCACCCAAATCTGAGTACACGGGCCTACAACATTTTCGCCTCCATCGGAAATGCAGCCGCCGCAGCCGGGATTCGATCCCGCGACCTGCGGGTCAGCAGCCGAGTACCTTAGCCACTAGACCACCGCGGCGGGGCAGAGAGGAAGAGTAGAAAGCTGGTTTCAATCTCGTTTCATAAAGAGTGAAAATTAATTTCACTCTACCTGATGTTTTGCGGGAGTAGAACACCCTGAAGAGTAACTTGGCCTTTTTACTCCTCCGATACTCTTCGCAGTTTTTATAGAGAGTGCACCCCCGGCGCGATGTTTCAATATCACCCTAATTGACACCTTCAATTTTGTTTATTAATATCTCATACTACACCTCGTTTTTAGTGGCGGGAAATGGTTCAAAAAACAAGTACGCCACCAATTGTCACATCCTACAGCATTTGCATAGAAGCTGCCCTGAAGGTAATGATTTGAGAAAAAAAAATATTCATATTTTGCTTATTACTACTTTCAATGCAACTCTACGTATACGGCAAAGCGTTCCCGTTTCGACGTAGTGTTTCTGTGCAAAGACCACAGGACAGAACTTCCGTTTTTAATACCTGTATTGCCTAAAAAATAGAAAAAAAGTGGGGCCTATATCATACGAACATTTTCGCCGCTCGAGCGTGTGCGATTCGTTTGCGACGTTTGTGAGGGGCCCGAGCAGTGTACAGCGTGCGGTAATTTGCTAACGCGCGCAGCAAGCATGCAGTCTCTAGAAAGCTGCAGTCACATGACTATTTATACTGCCACCCCGCAGGGTGTCCAAACTCGTTTCAGATAAAATGAATTGTTGCAACATGCGCGCACGATTCCTCAAGGTCCGTTGTTACCTTGCGTATAGCTCACGGCAATACATGCGAAATTTGGCTATGTCCCAAATAAAAAAATGTTGAAAATCCGCTGGTTTCTGTTTCAATGTATGCTCCCTATACCAGTCATTCCCTACGATAAACTGAGGTGGATACGTGAGTAAGCAAAATCGGATGTCGTTCAGGGTCTCTGCTGATAACATAAGGGTTAAAAAAAAAGAGGCTCCAACTTTGTTGTTTTCAACATAGAACATACGGACGCATAATTGGCCATTAATTTTGTAATCAATTCTTCAACGCCACAGGCTTTCATATGTACGGCAATCGGAGATGCTGTATACTCTGAATGTGGAGATCAGTACGTGGCACGCGATTATAATGCACGGAACGCGATGTAAGTGCTCGCCGAAGCCGCCACTGTTCGATGATGCGAGTCGGGAAAAGTAAGCTGTCGAAGGGTGATAGCACATATCATACGAATCAAACTCATCAGTCAAACTGTACAAGCGGCCACATACTGATTCAGTTAGAAAACGAGATATAAGGGGGGGGGGGGATAAACGAAGAGACCCTATTACGAATTCAATGGACACACAGTGCCTGCAGCTCCCGAAAAGATTGAGAGCTGGGCTGTAGCACCGTGTGTCCGGGAGAGCAGGGCTATACAGTTGGCGACTGATCAGTATATACCGATGCTGCACACGAGCTCCACGTATGTCCAATCTCGCTCCTGCCGTATATGTTGCGCAACTGACGTTTTTTTTTTTTTCCTCCTCGTCCTCCGAGAGTCAGCGACGCATAGACAAGCTCGAAACGCAGATGCACGCGCACACGAGCGCGCGCATTCGGAACACATGGACACCAAGAGAGGCTTTAGGAGCATTGCGTTCGGCAAGCGTGAAAACGGTTTTTCGCACCGAAATCGACAAACGGAGCGTGCTCGAAATAGGCTGGCGCGATAAGCGATAGCGCACCGCCGCCCAGCTGCGTCTCACAAGAGGCCGATACCGGCTCGACGACCGAGCCGCCAGATACGGGCGAAACATGCACGCGGCATTGAACACACGCGCGCCTTATTTGCGTCGTCGAGCAGTGGCGCAGCGTAAGCGGACTTTTCCGGCCGACCGGCTGCACAGCGCGAAGAGACCGCGAGCACACGCCATTGGTCATGCAGCGGCACAGCTCGGTTGCGCGGAAGAACCATACACTGCGCGACAGGCCGCGAGCGAAATTCCCAGCTTTCGACCTGAGAAGGGGCTGTTCGGTGCGCTCCACCGCGAGCTCCATCGAGGCAGTACAGTAACTGTGGATGCTGCGACCAGGCGCAAGCCAAATACATGCAGGTTGATAAATTCGCGCGCTTTAGCGTCTCAAAACGACTAGAACGAACTAGGAATGAACGAAGGAACTAAAAGAATAAGAATGGGGTGGAGCACATTCGGCAAGCATTCTCAAATCACGACTAGTAGATTGTCACTATCCCTGAAGTGGAAGGCATATAACAGCTGCATCTTATACCGGTACTTACGGAAAAAAAAAACCTGGGAGATTACAAAGAAGGTTCAGCTTAAATTGAGGACGATGCTGCAAGCAATGGACAGAAAAATAATAGGTGTAACCTTAAGATACAAGAATAGAGCAGACTAGGTAAGGAAACAAACCAAGGTTATGGATATCATAGATGAAATCAACAACAAGAAATGGACATGGGCCGGGCACGTCGCGCGTAGGCAGGATAACCGCTGGTCATTAAGGGTAACTAACTGTTTTCTGAAATAGCGGCGACTGGGCGCGGAACTTTGCCTTGATTAACCGAGCGAGGTTTACCTCAACTCATCGTGCTCACATGTTTCGACGGGATTTGAACGGCGCAGGCTGCCTTTCCCAGACGTTTCACCCCTGTAGGTAGCCGAGTGTCGGGCCGGGGAACGCCTGTGCCCGTTTTATAATACCGGTGGGTATCCGCCGGCACGTGGATTTGAACTGGATTCCCAGAGAAGGCAAGCGGGTGAGGGGGAGACAAAGTTGGGTGGGCAGATGAAATTGAGAAGTTTGCGGGTATAAATTGGCAGCAGCAAGCACAGGACCGGGTTAACTGGCGGAACATGGGAGAGGCCTTTGTCCTGCAGTAAGCGTAATCAGGCTGACTATGATGACGGCGATGATGACGATCAAATGCGCGACCGTCGCGGCCGGGATAAACCTCAAATCGGGGGTTAGAAACCAGACACCGTAACCACATGCGCCACCGCGGCGGCTCAAAGACACACATTCTCGAAAGCAGACTCATTGTGCAATGTATCAAAGCGGTAACAGTAAAACCAGATTGAGGAACTCGGGTAAAACTAAAATAAAACGGAAAGGGGCTTTACACTGCATATGCGCCACTCAATCGTAAATACGCTCGCACGTGTCTGGAAGAGAGGGACACGAAGGCGTAAAAGCAAAGAGAAGGAAAATGAAGCCGGAACTTTTCTGGAGGTCGCTCCTTTTTCGATCTGTTTTCGCAAGGTGTCTATTGAAGGATTCGGCGTCTGTTTATATACGGCAACTTGGGACTCTTAGGAATGCAAAACAGTGTTTTCCTGAAGAGCGTGCTCCCCACGCGCCCCTCCAGTGCGCTTCCCGAGAGGGAGCACACACATGCAAGGGTCGCCCTCGGTCAATCCAAGACCGGCTTGAAAGGCAGGCACAGAGGCCGAAAGAAGAGTAACGCGTGCGTAGAAGCTTTCGCGAAGCAGGCCTGCGGGCCCTGAAGGCGCAGACGTCCCGAGAGGAATCAACCAACGGGAGCCTCCCCGCCAAGCCAACATCCACACACTCCATTATCTTCGCGGGCCGCGTTAATGAACCCCGGCGAGCAAAGACCGCGGCCCAAAATGGCCTACACAACGCGGCGTCTGTGGCAGGGAAAAACAAGAAAGGAGGTGGCGACGGCAGAACAAGACACGAGGAGGCGATGTTCGGAAGGAGCAAATAAACGACTTCCGCGCAAGCGATGAAAATATACTAAGGCCAGGGGCTTCGATCGCAGGGAAACAAAGACAAATCACGGACACACACCACCGTCCGCACCGCCGGCGTCAGAGTGGGGCACGTAAGGCCCCTCGCTGCAAAGGACGCGCAAGCAGGAGAGATAGTGGGCGCGATCAGCTGCCGCACCGACGCGCGCACACACGCTTACGGGCGCGACCCCGCGGGCACAGGAGACACTGATTTCAAAACGAATGCCAGATTCCCGTGAGTTGTTTGCCCGGGTACGCTGTGTTCGTCGCTTATTATTTATTTTTGCATTGCACTTTTACATTGCATTCATTACACTGTATATTTGGGGAAAAGAAGGGTAAATGTATGGGCTGGTTTTCTTTGTTAGACAATATTAATGACAACTGACAGAATTATGCCAAGGAAAGTACAGGGGATGTTATCAGAACTGTTATGTAACTGCGCACAGCAAGTTATCTTTTCGTCCACCTTTAATTCTTCGAAATTACATAATTACTTCGGATACCATTTCCTATGTTTTCCTTATTATAATTCTCCGTCAGCTATTGTAATACTGTGTCTGAAAAAATGAGCCCTTAAACTTACCCTTCTTTGTTTATAGCGAGGGTCTCGTTCTGGCAGACTTAATGGCTTCAGGTGGTGTGCGAGAGATAAGTATTGGTCAGCTCCTAGCTCTTAATAAGATCACGTGCTACGTGACGTCGACAGGCAAATTAGTGTTCCACACTCACCTGAATGGCAACAGGCAGACGCTCACATTTAAATGCACATATATACCCCATACATACAAGCGTAAGTGCTTGGCAAGGTACGAAGCTGCGACCATAGAATGGTAAGATCTCAAATTCACCTAGGCTTGATAAAAGAACGACGGAAACTTATACGCAACAAGCCAATCAACGAGCTCGCACTGAGGGGGAAAGTACAGAAGGAATAGTCTCGCTCCAGAACAGATACGCAGCTCCTATCGAGGAAACCAGCCTTCGCGTTAACGCAATGAATGATAATCTGGCGAGTATCATCACGGAGTGTGCAGTAACAGTTGGACGTACGGTATAGTTAGACGGGACACTGGCAAGCTTTCAAAAGAAACGAAGAACCTCATAGAGAAACGTCAACGCATGAAATCCTCAAACACAACAGACAAAATAGAACTGGCAAAGCTTTCGAAGTTGACTAATAAGCATAAGGTATCCGATGTAAGAAGATATAACATGGAGAGAATTGAACATGCTCTAAAGAACGGGGGAAGCGTCAAATCGGTGAACGGGAAACGTCGAATAGGCAAAAACGAGATGTGTGCACTAAAGGAGAAGGAAGGCGAACGAACTACCAATATGGATAAGACCGTTAAAGTAGCGGAAGAGTTATAAAGAGATCTGTACAGTAACCGAAACAACCACGACCATAATGTACGAACTAGGAGTCCCCCAGATGACATCCCACCAGTAATAGCCTAAGAAGTCAGGAAAGCCTTGGAGCGAATGCAAGAAGGCAAAGCTGCTAGTGAGGATCAGGTAACAACCGATCTCTTGAAGTACGGAGGAGAGAGTGTGTTAGAAAAACTGGCCACCCTGTTTCCGAAGTGTCTCCTGATGGGGAGGGTACCGGAATCTAGGAAGAATGCAAACATCACCTTAATTCATCAGAAAGGGGACGACAAGGACTTGAAGAATTACAGGCCGACCAGCTTGCTCTCCGTCATGTGCAAGCAATTTACAAAGGTAGTTGCTAACAGAATTCAGACAACGTCACAATTCAATCAACCATAGAATCAAGCAGAATTTTGTACAGGCTACTTAACAATCGCCACATTCATACTATCAATCAGGTGAGAGAGAAATGCTCAGAATACAACTAACAACTATACATAGCCTTCATAGATTGCGAGAAGGCATTTTATTTAGTGGAGATATCAGCAATCATACAGACACTGCGAAATCAGGGCGTCGACGAAGTATATATGAACATCCTGGAACAAATCTACAGAGGATCAACAGCTACCAAAGTGCTCCATAAGGAAAGCAACAAAATACCAATCAAGAAGGGTGTAAGGCAAGGGGATACAATCACCAATATTATGCACCACGTACTTACACTAGGTTTTCATAGGCCTAGAGTGGAAAGAGTTAGGAATAAGAGTAAATTGAGAGTACCTTAATAACCTGTGCTTCGCCGATGACATTGCATAGCTAAGTAACTCAGGGGACGAATTGCAACTCATAGATATGTGGGGTTTAACGTCCCAAAACCACTATATGATTATGAGAGACGCCGTAGTGGAGGGCTCCGGAGATTTCGACCACCTGCGGTGCTTTAACGTGCACCCAAATATGAGCACACGGGCCTACATTTCCGCCTCCATCGGAAATGCAGCCGCCGCAGCCGGGATTCGAACCCGCGACCTGCGGGTCAGCAGCCGAGTACCTCAGCCACTAGACCACCACGGCGGGGCCGAATTGCAACTAATGATTACGGAATTAGACAAGGAGAGCAGAAAGGTAGATCTTGAAATTGATCTGCCGAAAACGAAAGTAATGTACAACAACCTCGAAAGAGAACAGCGCTTCGAGATAGGTAGCAGTGCACTTGGAAGTTGTAAAAGGGTACGTCTACTTAGGACAGGTAGTAATCGCGCAGCCGAACCATGAGAGTGAAATAATTAGAAGAGTAAGGATAGGATGTCGCATATTCGGCAAGCATTATCAAATAATGGCTGATAAATTGCCACTAACCTTCAAGAGGAAGGTATATAACTTCTGCATGTTACCGGTACTTACCGATGGAGCAGAAACCTGAAAGATTACTCAGAAGGTTCAACTTAAAGGGACATTAAATAGAAAAGATGACTGTTTATATGAATTAACTGTACTCTGGGAAATCAAACGCTATAAGTTTCTCTGTCATAACTTCATTATTAGCGGAGAAAATGAAAGTTGGAAGTTTTATTTTGAAATTTCGCACTGAAATTTCCGCGCGTCACGTAAGAAATTGCGAAATGCATTTTTCGTATTTTCGCGACATTCGCTCAAAGAAAGTTTCCTAAACGTCGTATGCTAGAGCTATGGAACCCACAGATGACAATGTACTTCATTTTTGTCGAGTGAAAGCTACATAGGAGCCACTAGATGCCTTCAGAATTCACTACGTGACGGTGGTTAGCGCGGGATCTCCCAGTGGCGTCTCCACCCACATTTCCTTTTCGCGCGTTTTCTTGCTTGCCATGCGTCATCTCGCGGTAGGAGCGGTGTTTTCGGGATTGCGAAATATCATCTCCTCTACTAATGCGTGAACAATCATTTTCCTCTTTCGTGTCCCTCTAAGTTGAAGACGACGCACTGAGAAACGGAAAGAAAAATGATCGGTGGAAGTGTAACCCTTAGTGACAAGAAGAGAGCAGAGTGTATCAGGGAACAAACGGGTGTTAAAGACGCCACGGTCGAAATCAAGGAGGAAAAATGGTTATGGTCAGGGCACGTAGCGCAAAGGTAAGATAACCACTGGTCATTAGGAATCAAAGACTGGATACCAAGAAAAGACGAGCGGGTGAAGGGGAGACAAAGTTAGGTGGGCAGATGAGATTAGGAAGTTTGCGGGTATGAAGTGACAGCAGGAAGCACAACAACGATTTCACTGGCGAAACATGGGAAAGGACTTTGTCCTGCAGTGGGCGTAGTCAGGCCGATGATGATGGTGACATACCTTATAGAGTGGACGGCCGGATAGCCACCGTGGTAGCTCAGTTGGTATAGAGCATCGGATGCGTTACTCGAAGATCGCAGGTTCCGTCCCTGCCTACGCCAAGTTATCTTTTCGTCCACTTTTCTTTCTTCACAAGAACATGAACACTTCTCAACATCCCCTACACTTTCCTGGGCATAGCTGTCTCAGTTTTAATTATTAGTGTATATTTGGCAACATTGTATTCACAATAATACTGGGCGATGCAGAAAAGAAAAATATATAAACGAGAAGATGTCAGTGCCTTAGCCTTGTAAAGGTATCCAGGTCGATGGCAGGTACGGCGAGTATCTTTACGGTAGGTGGCGCCCCACCATCGTCCGCATAGCCGATCTTCGCCAGCGAGGAGACGCGTCCTTAGAGATAGAACGAATGTTTATTTACATGATGGAAGAGAAAATACTGAGCAGAGATTCAGCCATATGTACAAAATGTCTTCGGCTATTACAGCCCGTCGATTCCTTACGCGGCAGTCCGAAGAAGGCGGTGACCACTGTTGCCACGAATCAGGTGACGTTAAACAAACTCCGGTGCACTTTCGACCATATTGAAATAATGCTGCTTTCAAGTAGTATTGACAGTCCCGTAAAAGCTACGGTGGTTCATTTTGCCCAGACATTCGTGAACAATTTTAAATAGGCAGTAAACGGCGAGTCGAAACGGAAACATAAACCGGGAGCTGCTCCATTGTCCATGGTCGGTATCGGATGACGTCACGAGATCCGCTGCACCCCTACACGGCTGGCCAGAGTAAACATAGCGCGAAAAGCAAGTTGGCAATGTCATCCGACCCGAAATCAGGCTGTGATAGCTCGTCTGAACTTATTAGTGACAAGTTCAACGATGACTGCAGCTGCTATCTGAGCGCGGAAGCATCGCTTTTTGCTTGCGACCCACCGGCGGGTGAAGCATCTGACATGCCTCGAATGAATTTCCTCGTTGCTCAATATTGTAAGACCCGACGTCAACGACGACTAACACGCAGTATGCAGCTGACACAACTGAACTGTGCTCGCGTTGCCATCACCTCGTGGAAGAAAGCGTGCGCTGCCCCCGTCTGATGGGAAAGGCGGGGTCGTTGAAAAGGAGTAGGCCCTGACGTCACACACACAAGGTGGCCCGCGTTCGCAAGTGTGATTCCGAAATCAGCTAGAAACTTTGAGACTCGTTTTCTAAAAAACTAAATGACTTACCGTTCTATAATTTGGCACATATGACCACGGCACCGAGAAGAACACATGCTCAAAGTTTTATTGAAATCAGCGAATATCGCGAAAAAAAAACGCCAGAATTCCCCTTTAAGTCTCAGTGATCCACCCACCAGAAAGAGTGCAGATATTGGCCCACTCGGTTGATGAGAAACACGGGCGCAAATGTCCAATGGGTAACACAAGCACACCGCACAATTACGCACCCGGCCCACGCCTTGAAGACTTCGCAGGCCGAGGGGGTAGAGTCCGGTGGAGAGGGAAAGTCAAACTCCTCTGGGGATAAGATGGCCGCCGACACGAACGTCAGCATCGCCCCATGGCTGCGTTCTACTACAGTGTTTTCAGGAGTTTCTCGAACACGGCAGTCCAGGCGCTCGATCCCTGAGAACTGCTACTGCGACGGCTTCCCACGCTCTTCGACTCCACTCAACGAAGGGTTGTTCGCGAAGTTTCCGTCGAGTTCCTCGTAACATGGCCCCAGAAAACTTTCTGGCCTACCTGCAGGACAGCGTCGTGCTTTTCGCTTCCAACCGGGCGCCGATATCGGAGTGAAAGCCTTCTGGCAGACCGGCTCGCGTACAATGGCGTCTGCTAAGACGAACTGCTGGGCCAAATGTAACAGCTTCAATCAATATATCGCTCGCACTCCACTTTTCAAGGTGGGCGGTCTTATTTCCCCACCATGTCCAGATTCAGCGATCAACACGTATAAGCACTGCTGTACAAATACCAGTTCAGCACCAATTTTTTTATTAGTTTCTCTGTTTATTTCAAGTCAATGCAGCCAATGTGGTAATAACAAATGCAATAACAGCCCGCATACGCACCATCCAACCTCTCCTTAATGAGGTAACGAATGGCCACTGGTGCTCGGTGAAAAAACATTTCCCGCGAATAGCAGACACTGCTATCAGCATCTAAGCCAAATCTTGTTGCAGTAGTGCGCGGCAGAGTTTACAAACGGAGCGCGAAGTTGACATCTTGTCAGGCATCCACTTACTTCTTTCAGAGGAAACTGCAGGCGCCTGCCATCATGAATCAACTCACTTGGACTCACTCAGGCTCAGATCAAGCCACGACTCTGAGTGACCAATATTTTGATGAGTATGAATCCGAGTGAGTCAAGTTCAAGAGAATTTTCTCGAGTGTGAATCCGATACAGTCCGGCTCAAGAAAATTTTAGTGAGCGAGTACGAGCAAGTCGAAAGCGCAAGATATAGTATCGCGTGATTCTGAGCGAGTTCCACTTATGTTTGCCGCCCTATGGCCCTATCCACTCATCTTCACCATTACAATAAGCCTTACTTGGATTCGTGTTCATATACTCACGTCTGCAAGGGTGCTATTCTGGACATTGTCGAAATCCGCGGTGTTGTCAGATTCCGCCATCGATCGATGCTAATTGACCAAGTGAGCTGCTAAGACCTTTCTGATTGGCTTAAAATGCCGCCATTACGAAATTTGACAATATGGCGGAGTTGGGGTGCTATTCTGACAATATGTCCAGAATAGCACCCCAAAGCTGTATCGTTCGTGCACCGTTTAAATATGTGCGTATAGGGGATGCGTTGTTCTCCCTGCGCTCGGTAACTCTGTCATCTTTCATGAATAATAGCCTTGCTGCTTTGCCACCACTCTCGTATTCGACGGTACTGTATCAAAAGGCGACAAAAAAGAGCACCGATTACGTGAGATATTAGTGTTAAAAAGCATTGGCACCATGATCAGAAATGCTAATTCTAGACTTACGGACTCCCGAGTTGACTCACTCGGACTCAGATCGAGCCGTAGTCTGAGTGAGTTTGGGAAAGCAATATTTTGGCGAGTATGAGTTCGAGTTAGTCAGGTTGATGAAAATTTTGGTGACTGCTTCCGAGTGAGCCCTAAGCGCAAAATATATTTCGTGAGTGAGGAGTGAGCTCTACAATTTTGCCGACCTATGGCGCCGGTTGATTGATGTCGAACAGCACACAGTTTGCCGATACCCGAGAAATCAAGAGCGGAGTTGGGACCAGATGCGCTTCTTGCCGCGCGGCGCCGCCATCTGCCGGCGCAGCTAGCGCTCATCGCCGCTAACCACGGGCGGGCTAGACACGCTTCAAGCGAGCGCGTAGGTGCCGTTTAGCCCGGCCGTGGCTAACATCACACGGTGAGCGACACTCGTGCACATGAACCGCAACGAGAGAAGGCGACAGCGTTTCGTTACGCTCGCTCTAGGTCACTACGCACACTGACGTAACTTCTTTCCCCCGTGTAACGTTTTTTTTTTTTAATCTAAAAACGTTGCTCCGTATCATCCCTCCCTGCGTAGCGTCGTCGGGACGAAAGAGGAAGCGCTTGAAGCGCTCTACAAACCCCAACAACTGCGCTCGTTTTCGATGGGTTGGAAAAACTTGCGGCAATCGATTCGTGAGGCAAGAACAAACCCCGATACTGAGGTCATCCGATGATAACTCGGGAAAGTGGTTCCGGACCCTTTTCAAGATCAGTCTGTGCGTCCAACTGCTAACTGAAATGGAAGCAAAGTTGGACCAGTGACGGTGTGGGGATATTCGCTTTCACTCAAAATGGTGAAGAAGAAAACCGGGAAATCGGCATAACTGTACGCGATAAACGACGGCATAACAGGGAAACTGCCGATGAACCAACTTCTGTGGAAACAACAAAACACAAGGTGGTGCAGATGGACCAGTAGCACTAGCTCGTGTTTCATCACAAGTGTACGTACAAGATAAAAAAAAAGGGACAATACAAAGAGCGGGGTCCAGAAAGTAAACAGTAGTAATAGGCCCTTGTTGCCATATCGGAATAGAAAATGTGAATGCGCCCACATATATACATTTAGAAAGCAAAACGACGGTCGTTATGAACCAGCGGAAGTTGCCAACGGAAGCGCTGCATTTCCGGACTGTTCCGAGCCGCGGCGACCAGTTAGCGCCCCACGCGCCGGCACGGCTTTCACTCTTTTTGTGAACTGCAGGCCGCCTCAAGTGGGCGTATGTGCATTTGGCATTGGCCAACTATGCTCCCGACTTCCGTATCAGCGGAACCAAATGACGGCGTTTCTTGGCTCCTGAAAAGTGGCGGGCCGCCAACGAAAACAACGAAGAGAGACGTGGCCGGTTCAGAATAACAGATTTTGTCGGTGCATGCATTGCGCACATGCATTTTTTTCTTTTCGCCGGGCGACTCTGCACGCTTACGCATTCAACAAGGCACGCTGCACGGCCGGTAGCGCGGCGTCAAAGGAACGCGTCCCCGCCACGACGGACGAAAGCGTGGCCGGCTGCAACGAGAGCGGAACGGCCGCGGTGCGCGCCCCGCGTGTTCCGGAGAGGCGGAAGACGCGACGCTCGTCACGACACGCGCGGTCACGCGAACTGCGAAACCGCGGGCTGCTTCTGGCTCAATCCGACGCTGTCGGCCATCATCGACGACGCCGGTCTCTCCTAGCAGTCGACCATACGGAGACGTCCCCGAGAAAAGACGCGTCTTGGGACAGCCACTTTCACACTGCCGGGACGGAGGGACAATTTTGCCGTTTCGCCACGACATTACTACGGAGGCTAACGAAAAAGTGCTTATGTCCGGACCATATATAGAGTGGACACAATTACAACATCCGAGCTTTGAATGTGCCAGGCTATGGTCCCCCATACGAACATTTATACTCAAAAGAGACGGTGCACGGGATAAACTATATACAGCTGCCAGAGATGAGCCATTTTTTTTACTCTCGGACTCCCTTTTAGAGCAAGCATATCTAATAAACTTGGCCCCAGCTATCACCGATCGGCGCGGCTAGCACAAGAGCTAGGGCTTACTTAAGCTACAGCAAGCTGAACACTGACAAGTATGCGATAAAGGACAAGTCATTCATTCTAACTCACATGGCTCCCTCCCACTAACCACGAATATCCTGGTCTATGCAGTGACGCGCTTACATTTATACCTACCTCTCTTACTGCCTCATAAATGTTAAAATATCGAAAAGCAAAATGAAAGTTCGAAATCAGATGTGAGAAGCAAAAACATCTAACTGTGCGTGTTTATGATACACGCCATTTCCGCAGAAAAGCCGAAAAACACCAAGCAATAACTGAAACTGATTCAATTCGGTGTATTCGAACAAAACATTGGCCAGGTTTAAGAAACTGAAGGCAGAATAATTCTGCCCGACTGCCCTCTACCCATATAAATTCGCTCATATACAGTGAAACGTCTTTGTTCAATACACCGTCAGCCAAAAGTGCCCTTCGAGTACTGGACGCACTGAGTCGTGTGCTAGCAGCCCTAGAGTAAACCATGGCTAACCCACCATCGTCTTTCCGGAATGAGGTCAGAAAAGCAGCAATACTCAAGTGGAACGTCATGGGACTAAGATCATGCACTGCGGATTTTCGTCGCTTTGTGTACGTCAATATGTTTCCAGTAATCATCTGTCAGTCGAACTTATCGAGTGCATAAGACTCTCTGGATACGAACGAACCTTTTGTCATCTACTGTCACTGAAAGCAGCAAGGTGCTGGTGTTCATTCGTCGAGACCTCTTACATCATTCAACCTGTACCACCTCATGACTGAAATGAATACGTTTGCTTGAGAGTGCCCTGCCGCGGTGGTCTAGTGGCTAAGGTACTCGGCTGCTGACCCGCAGGGCGCGGGTTCGAATCCCGGCTGCGGCGGCTGCATTTCCGATGGAGGCGGAAATGTTGTAGGCCCGTGTGCTCAGATTTGGGTGCACGTTAAAGAACCCCAGGTGGTCGAAATTTCCGGAGCCCTCCACTACGGCGTCTCTCATAATCATATAGTGGTTTTGGGACGTTAAACCCCACATATCAATCAACGTTTGCTTGAGAGTGAAAAAGAGGAGGCTTACCATCACTCTGGTAGGCACATACCTATCGCCATCAAGTCGGTTCGATCACAAAAGACAACGAGACATCATAGCATCCACTCCCGAAGCGTGTGTTATTATCTGGGATTTTAACGCTCATCATATAATTATGAAAAAGTAATAAGACGAACATGAAGGACAGACATTTAGTGTATTTCGCTTCTGACAACAAAATTCGGTTACTAACCGATGGCAGGCTTACTTTTTTACATGGCTCCACATACAACAACTGTCTCGACTTGGTTTTTGTTTCGCAAAGCCTTAGTGAAGCATGCCGAGAATTACAACGCTGGATTACGTTCAGCGAGTCTATCGACCCTCGTAAGTCTATATCGCAGTTATGGAGGACGGTACGAGGTTCGCGGTCATCCTCCGTTCAGAGGTCACCATTCAGGGCATTAGCCCTTTACGAAAATCAACCAGATGTGGACGTTGCTGAAGAATTCTGCACCGGATTATCCGGACAAACTGCTGCACTTAAAGGCCAACTCCGGCGATTTTTTTACCATGTCAGGATAACGGAGCTTTTATGTTCTTTAGGCACTCTTCTCACGAGCCAGATAACTGAAATGCTAAAAATCGAAAATTATTTTAATTACCGAAAAACCACAATACCGAAACCGAAACCCAACTGAGTGCGCTTCTACGTGTGACGTAGATTTGCCTGACGCTGCCGGAACCTGCCTGATTGCCCATAATGCCCGCCAGATGATGCTACCTGTCCACGCCGTCCTCGGCGATCGGCTGAAACGTTTACGCTGTTATGGTGAATATATGGCGGCGAATCGTGTGTAACTCCCAACGCAACACCACATGGCAACTATCGCACGCCCATCAACATGGAAAAGAAAATCGCACGCTCCACCAAGGAAGCGCCGGCCAAACCCACACAATCCATAGCAGACAAGCAGACGCTGCAGCAGCACATCAGTTCGTCACTTCCGCCACGCAAACCTCAACGTCACACACACAATGTTGCCAATAATTCTGGCAAGCGAGGTGAGCGTTTCGAGTCAAGCTATAAAATTCATTTAAAAAGAATCTGCGAAACTCTCAAGCCTGCAATTCAGCATGAATGGTGCAAACGTGCAGCATGAATTGTGCAAGCGCGCAAACGTCAAAGGAGCCTATGATAACGTTACTACTCATGCAGCCATCCTTGCCGCACCAGAAGACGTTGGAGTGGGTGACCAAATGTTTAAGTGGATACGCAGCTATTTCCACATGCGATCCTTTTTTGTGAGATACGGAGGCCGCGAACACCTCTGCACACTTCAGTTGTCATGACGTCCCTTAGGGTGGTGTATTGAGCCCCGTGCTGTTCAATCTAACACTGATCGCTCTCCATACGCACCTACCAAGCAATATTTGTCTATCAACATAGGCGACATCTGCATCTGGACATCTGCGGTAACTCGCCTGCAGTTACGAGCGCGGATCCAGAGATCTGCTACTGCAACTGCTTAGTGCCTCCTCAATCGAGGCATATATTTCCCCCAAAAGTGAGCGCTTCTGGCATTTACGCGCAAATCCATGACAAATTACTGTGTGTCAATCAGTGATCAAAGTATACCATACTGTAAATATCATGAATTTCTAGGTGTCATGATCCACAGAGACATATCATAGAGCCATCACATGTCGTATACCTGAAAAAGCGGTTGACGGGAATATGCCACATCTTCAAGTTTTTCGCAGGAAAGACTAAGCTACGAGTGTACAGGGTGCTGTTTCTTGTTTTCTACGATACAGTTTGCCCGCATTATCTAACGCGAGCCAAACAAGTCGGCGCATGATACAAGGCGTTCAGGCACAGGCGCTCCGAATCAACAGGGTTGCCTCAAGGTGCCTCAATAGTCGCGACTATAGCCTTCGCAAAAGACCACTTCATGCAGACTCATATTGAAATTGAAGCTCCGAGGACACACTTAAGGCATGTTGCCCGGACTCCTCACCACCACTTAGCCACTCTACGGACGGACAAGCCCCATACTTCCTTTTGTATAACAGTAAACTGCACTTGGAGACTCCATACCAACTGGCTTCGCGCCCACGGCGAGACCACCAATTCCCCCATGGTTCCTCAAACAGCCACTCATCAACCTGACAATGCCAGGCATACAGAAAAAAAAACAAGATTTGTCAATACCAGCCCTAAGAAATTCGCCTTAATTTTACTGTACAAGAAGTAGCCCGACTGTAAACCCAAATCTACACCGACGGCTCCGTCCTGTCAAACAGTTCAACAGCGGCGGTCGTTATTCCTACGTACGCCACAACGATCAAATTCGGGACAGTTCATGCAACAACATCAACGGCAGAAGAGCTTGCTGCGCTGCGTTCAATTAACCACCAACGCACGCAACTGTGGACGACCTTCTGCGACTGTAAGGCGGCACTGCAGTCACTCCTGTCAAGTCTACGCCGTGGCCCGCACGAACAATTTTTGAGAGGGCAGAAATGCTACACCACATAACAGAGAAAGGGCACCACATCATATTTCAGTGGTTGCCAAGTCACTGTGAAATTATCGGTAATGAACGGGCCGATCAAGCTGCCCGTCCAGCCCATACAGACAACCACGACCTGTCAATACGGACCGACGATGTAAGTTTCGCATGCTTGCCCGCCAATGCTCGACGTCACATTAGAATGAGCCCCTTTTTATGCATGCAAGATTACACTCCCTTGATCCTTCGTTAAGATTACAGCTTCCAACCAGACTCCAACGACGTGAGGCTACTGTTCTGCGCAGACTATGGTTGGGCGTCGCGTTTACCCGTGCGTATACGCGTACCGCATGGTTGGCCAACACCGCCGCCTGCGCAAATGAAGAGACAACTAGACACGTCCTGTGCGACTGCCCGGAATATAACACAAGTTAGACGAGCAGCCGCTGCCAGAGGTAAGTATATCACACCATCGACTATAGACTCATAACAGAAGGCCGTGCAAACGCTACTGGACTTCTTGCGAACCACTGGCCTGTGTGAACGACTCTGAATGGATTGATTTCGTGTGTGCCTGTGTGCGTGCGTTTATTGTTCTTGTTTATTTTATCTCTCTTTCGACCCCTTATTCCTCGACCCCAGTGCAAGGTAGCCCACCGGATCCTATCATCTGGTTAACCTCCCTGCCTTTTCTCATTTCTCCCTCTCTCTTTGATGTTTTTAGGTACATAGACGTAAAATTCAAAGAGTGCATATATATCGAACACACACTATTAAATATAACAGTGCAATCAACAGCAATCATACGAAACAAGATACATATAAAAAACTGAAATCAGAAACATATTGGGTCGAAAGACAAAGAATAGAATTTGAAATACAAAAAAATTAGTCAACTCTACACGATAATACGAAGTCCGAAAGCACTGAAAAAATAGTTATAACTGGTAGTGTACTTAGGGGACAGTGGAAGATAGTACATACATTTGCATTTTATTCTTGAAACTGTTGAGTACGACCTTGTTTTAACGGAAATTGCTATACAGATGTGCAGTAGATAAAGTTTTTGATATGACAAGGATTCATTTCCATAGGTGGTTCGGAACAACGATAACTTGTTAGGATAACGTAAAAAAAGCGCAACCCCCCCCCCCCCGTTTAACTTATTATCAAGTTTTTTTATATATATTTGTGAGCAGTGCAATAGCTAAAGAGTTCCATTTGACTAGTCCGGCTCATAAGGCTTTTTTCGCACGCATAGAATTCTTTCTTCCGAAGTGCACAGAAAAGTGAAAACAAAAATTAGCTGCAACGCGTGAGTCAATGTGCCATTTCTCCCTGGCCGGTGAAGCGCAATGCAGCGCTAAGTTGTGCCAGTTCATGTTTACGGGCAAGATTTGAATGAACAAACACGAGTTAAACCAGTCGTCCTTGGGCGATCGTGTCTCATAGCTACCGCAGTGGCTTGGCTCGCTTAAACTATGCACCAAACTGCGCAGATTTGAATGCATAAACAGACACAATAGAAGTATTCAAATCAGAGGACCGCGAGCACGTTCTAGCAAGCACAAAGTTTCGAAACAAAAAAAAATCACGCACATACATCTGATTTTCGTTATATCCGCACATCAAGTTGACCGAGCTTCACCGTGCATAATACCACGCGATTGACGACCACGGCTTATATAAAGATCGAAAATACGACTCAATGCGGCTCCAGTCGTGTCTTAATACATAAGTCAACTGACAATAGAGAGTGCTTTCAAGATGCACCTCAGTGATGGTTAGTTGATACAGGCCCGGGTAAGCTGTCACAGTCCCATATGTGGAGCGATGCGACGACATTCGCTGTCACTTGCGCCGCACTTAACTTCATGAAAAAAAAAAAAAACGGGCACATCGAAGCGCGTGGTCGTTACATTCGAAGCCATTCGCTACTTTCACACCCATGGCATGGTCGTTTCTCAAACATGACGATACGGAAAATGACTAGGACGATACTATATGGAACGTGCTCGTTCGGAAAAGTGCGCAGTTGTTTGCACTGCATTTTAGATCAGATGCATGCGGCTGCGTATATAGATGTAGGAAACCAATAAGATGTTTAAAAAATGAGAAAGAAATGTGTGCATGCATACAGGAATCCACTCGCATTAGGTACACGAACGCACTGAATTACACAGTTCTATAACCGGAAACGCACCGCGCACTGCTGCGTCACTCTAGCATGGATTCACCGATTGTAGGACGCCTTCTGCGAAATGCCCACGTATGTTGAGCAAAGTGAGAAAATGTACCCCATCATTGCGGTCTTGCCTACACTGTACTCCGCCGTATACATAAATACATTGAACAGTTCCGTGCCGCCAGCTGCAAAACTAAGGATTATTTTGTCGCAGCGAGTTGTCAAGGGAAAATGAATAGGACGAACTGTACAATTTGAGTGCGTTGCACCGAACAATATTTGATAAGGCTATTAACTTTCCTAGATAAGGCACCATCCGATTCATGGCAGAGCGGCGGGTTGCAGCAGATGACTGATTGATTGATTGATATGTGGGGTTTAACGTCCCAAAACCACCATATGATTATGAGAGACGCCGTAGTGGAGGGCTCTGGAAATTTCGACCACCTGGAATTCTTCAACGTGCACCCAAATCAGAGCACACGGGCCTACAACATTTCCGCCTCCATCGGAAATGCAGCCGCCGCAGCCGGGATTCGAACCCGCGACCTGCGGGTCAGCAGCCGAGTACCTTAGCCACTAGACCACCACGGCGGGGCAGCAGATGACCGAAGAACAAACATATAAAGCACAGATTCTATGTTCAGAATATCAACTGCCTAAGCACACACTGCTTTGCACTCCGGGACCGAACATTAATTGATATGTGGGGTTTAACGTCCCATAACCACTATATGATTTTGAGAGACGCCGTAGTGGAGGGCTCCGGAAATTTCGACCACCTGGGGTTCTTTAACGTGCACCCAAATCTGAGCACACGGGCCTACAACATTTCCGCCTCCATCGGAAATGCAGCCGCCGCAGCCGGGATTTGAACCCGCGACTTGCGGGTCAGCAGCCGAGTGCCTTAGCCACTAGACCACCGCGGCGGGGCAAAGGGACCGAACATTAAAAACAACGGTGGAAACATAGAGAGTGAGAGTAAGCCAACTACGATTAGGACACCGCAAGACCACTCGGGACACCAGTGTGGTTTTGCGACTACTTTTCCAAACCATTGTCGGGCTAGGTGTTTTTATTACTTTTTATTGATCGGAACACAGCGGAAGACTGGCCAACCCAACAAACAAAAAGAAGGGGAACGGAAGGTCAGAAACGCAGCATTTCACGAAGACCGGAAACGTGTAATCGAAGGAGAATCAAGGAAGAGATCAGGCACGGCAGACTGAGAGAAGTGTTATGAGTACAACTATTCAGATAGAAAGCAGGAAATATATACATCCACTGCGCTACATGTGAAGGTCGGAGATTTAAAAGTATACTTTCCCAGAGCTCACGAGATTAACAATAATGCGCCGAGCGTTCCGACCTCTCGTGATGCATTAGAGGCGGACGCCCGTATTACGCAGCAACGTGCGATGATTTTCCTTGCGCCTTATTTGATCAGAGCGAAATAATATTCGATACATTTAACATTCCGAGGGTTCGGAGGGCAAGGCAATATCTGTTTCCTCGAAGCTTCCATGCTCCAACAGCGGCGTTCGTCACACCAAGTTTAATGACCAGCGAACGATTCCGTGTAGACCATCGAACAATATCACGGCAGCAGAGATTGTGGCCATCCGCGAGCTAATTGGTTACATATCGACGCAGCCTCCTCGCAGCTGGACAATATTTTGTGATTCTAAACCAGCACTTCGGAGTGTGGCAGCTTGGGCTAGTTGGTATGGCATGACGATAGTTATAGCGCGAAAACAAAACGACGACACATAGACAAGAAAGACACGAAAGACACGAGCACTCGTGTCTTTCGTGTCTTTCTTGTCTATGTGTCGTCGTTTCGTTCTCGCGCTATAACTATCGTCAGCACTTCGGGTCACAAATTGGGTGCTTAAATGGGTGGCGTATCATGTTCTTGCTCAAGAAGTGGTCGATTCACACGACTTAGCCCTGAAAAATGACCATCTTATAAGGTATCAGTGAATTTCAGGACACTGTGGTTTACCTCGGCATCGGCTTGGTCGTTTCCGTGTAAAGTTGTTTCACGATAACGCCGCAATATTGACTGTTCCGTTTTCACGACCGCATACTAAACTCTTTTGTATACACGCCTCCAAAAAACTACAGCCGCATATTGGTCCTTCCCAAGTCACCATCATCACCGTCTTCACGAACTCGACCCAGATATGCATGTTAGATTACCGCCAACCACGAAAAGGCGCCGTACGAGCTTATTGCACCGGTTACGAATGGGTGTGGCATTTATACTCGTCGTTCCCTATACGTTATCGGCCGTGCAGACAGCCCCCCCATTGTGAGACCTGGGGCACCTTTGAGACAACTGAACCTATCTTGTGCGTCAGCCCACGAATTATCGCGCAGAAAAATTCGATGGCCACCGTCTTGGTGAAACGTACCAAGCAGCAAGTTTCCGAAAACGTTCCGTTGGGACCACCACCACGTCATCAGTGCGATATTCTGAAAGCGCTGACTAAGTTTTTAAGAAATACAGAACTCGACAAGAGACTAAATTGATCCAAGGTCTTGCTTTATCGGCCTCTTCCTCGTCATCATCAACACACCTCTCTCCTTTCTTTTCTACCCCCTCCCCTTTCCTATAACGCTGAGTAGCAGGAACATGGATTCAAGCCAGCCTCTCAGCTATTCCGTAACAAACATCTCTATCTCTCCATGTTTCTCCTATAATTTGTAAATACATCGATAGCCAAGTTGCCCGCTCTTCTGTGTGTCCACATGAAAATAGTCGCCCGTTCTGCCGAGTTCGACCAACGCATCGGCCACGCGTCTCTTTCATTGCCCTGTTTTCACACTGAATTAAAAAAAAAATTACTTCCGAAAGAATTGAGCTTCAAGGCATTAAAGTATCGCGGAGGAAGTTGTGCATGTATACGTATCAATAATTGCGTGACGTAACTACACAGCGCGTCAGCGTTGCCTTGCCCACTGGTCGATTACCGGCAAGTAAATGAACCAGCTTGTACACGACGGAGAGCAATCTGATCGGCTTGTAGTTCTTCCAAGTCCTTGACCCTTTTCTTATAGATTAAGATCTTAGCATTCCTTCAAGAATCTAGTACCCTACCCGTCCGGAGAAGTGATTGCTAACAAAATCAGGACAACATTAGAATTCAATCAACCAAAGAATGAAGCAGGATTTCGTAGAGGCTACTCAACAACCGACTACATTCATACTATCAATCGGGTGTAGAAATTATCAGAATACGGACAACCACTATACATAGTATCTTAAACGAATAATAGCGCGACGTAAACAGTGACGGGAAAGAAAAGACAAACTACGGCACTTTCGTTTAAGATGGAAGTGCACCAACTCGCCCGATTGTCCCTTCTTATGCCCTATACATATATAGCCTTCACAGATTACGAGAAGCCATTTGATTCAGATTCAGTAGAGATATCAGCAGTCGACACTGCGGAATCAGAGCGTCGACGAAGCATGTGTAAACATTCTTGAAGAAATCTACAGCGGAGCAACTGCCATCATCATCATCATCAGCAGCAGCAGCAGCAGCCTGATTACGCCCACTGCAGGACAAAAGCCTCTCCCATGTTCCGCCAGTCAACTCGGCCCTGTGCTTGCTGTTGCCCCGTAATACCCGCAAACTTCCTAATGTCATCTACCCACATAATTTTCGGTCTAACCCCCACTCTCTTGCCTTCTCTGGGAATCCAGTCAGTTACCCTTAATGACCAGCGGTCATCCAGCCTACGCGCTACGATCCCGGCCCATGTCCAATTATTCTCCTTGATTTCAACTATGATATATGCATATATCATAGTGGGTCAGTTCCCTGACCCACTATGCTCTCTTCTTGTCTCTTAAGGACGAATACCAATACATTATTACCGAATTAGGCAAGGACATCAAAAAGGTAGGTCTTAAAATTCATCTGCAGAAAACGAAAGTAATGTACAACAACCTCGCCGAGGAGAACAGTGCCTCGAGATAGGTAACAGTGCACTTGAAGCTGTAAAAAAGTACGTCTACTTAGGAGAGGTAGTAACAGCGGAGCCGAACCACCAGATTGAAGTAACTAGAAGTATAGGGTGGAGCACATTCGGCAAGCATTCTCAAATCACTACTAGTAGACTACCACTATCCCTCACGCGGAAGGTATATAACAGCTGCATCTTATACCGCGGTACTTACGGAGCGGATACCTGGATGCTTACAACAAGGGCTCAGCTTAAATCGAGAACGACGTAGCGAGCAATGGAAAGGAAAATGGTATGTAACCGTAAAGGAGAAGAGAGCAGAGTAACAGCAAAAAAAAAAACAGCTGTTAAGGACATCACAGTCAAAATCAAGAAATGGTCGTGGGCAGGGCACATAGCACGAAGGCAAAATATATTGATTTATATGTGGGTTTAACGCCCCAAACCACCATATGATTATGAGAGACGCCGTAGTGGAGGGCTCCGGAAATTTCGACCACCTGGGGTTCTTTAACGCGCACCCAAATCTGAGCACAAGGGCCTATGACATTTCCACCTCCATCGGAAATGCAGCCGCCGCAGCCGGGATACGAACCCGCGACCTGCGGGTCAGCAGCCGAGTACCTTAGCCACTAGACCACCGCGGCGGGGCACCTTGGGTTCTTCAACATGCACCCGAATCCGAGCACACGGGCCTACAGCATTTTCGCCTCCATCAAAAATGCGGCAGCCGCAGCCGTGATTTGATCCCGCGACCTGCGAGCCAGCAGCCGAGTACCGAGCATAAAGCATCACAGACTGGATTCCAAGAGAAGGCAAGCGCGTGAGGGGAAGACGAAGTTAGATGGGCAGATGAGATTAGAAAGTTTTTGGGTATAAAGTGGCAGCACCAAGCACAGGAACGAGCTGACTGGCGAAACACGAGAGAGGCGTTTGTCCTGGAGTGAACGTAGTAAGGCTGATGATGATGATGAAACGAACCGGCTATATACTTCAATTATCAGGGAATGCGCGATATGAACACCGCATATAGAAAGAAAAAAATCTTCCGTAACTGGTCGTTTAATAATTCATGACATTTCTGCGTTTGGCTACGCCAAAACTGCTCTGATGACAAGGGACGCCGTAGCGGAGTACTCTGTCTCGCAAGGCGGTTTGTTTTTACGTTCAAACAAAAATTTGTGTATACACAGCCGCTTCGTCCCCATGGAAAAAAAAAAGGAGGGGGGGGGGGGGGGGAATCGCCCGCTCATGCACGAGCGCCACGCCGTACGAGTGAATGAAGCGGTAACAACGAGTCGTTTGTCGGGTAAGCGTTTGATCACATGCGCGGGATTCGTTAAATGTGGCACGACAATATGCGTGGCGAGCTTAGCTCGGCGAACTTGTTCAAGAAACGGTTCACTTTTACTCGGAGCCACCTGTTGGTACGGGTCAGAGAAACCTGCGATTGCGCGCCTACAAGTGTGCAATGGATCGGAACCTGCGCGATATCGTGTAACTATAATTCTGCAGAACGTGTTGCTACAATTGATTTTGAGCCGACGAGATCGCAGCCCAGGATAAGTATAAGATTTGGGTCTGATGGAATCATGAATTTAGCCAAGTGTGGTCATGAGATAAAAAAAAAACTGGCATCCATTGATGAAATTTCGCACGAACAATTTGACGAGTTTGACCAGTCAATTGCTTTTACGCCAACTGCAGCGTAAAAGGAATGAACGCATATGGTAAAAGATTGATTTGATTGATATGTGAGATTTAGCGTCCCAAGACCACCATATGATTATGAGAGACGCTGTAGTGGAGGGCTCCGGAAATTTCGACCACCTGGGGTTCTTTAACGTGCACCCAAATCTGAGCACACGGGCCTACAACATTTCCGCCTCTATGGTAAAAGACCGCGAAAAAGTGTTCTTCGCCCAAGGTGGGAAGCTTTCCGAGTCCAGTAAGCTGTTGGCTAACTACCGGGCCAGAGCCTGTTCCACCGGGCTTCGCTGATTTTCCAAGCTCTCTGCCATCAACATTCGCTCCCACGTTTCTTCGGTGGCTTGTAGGGGTCCAGAAACTTTATTGTTTTCTCACGGTGTAGGCATTCCAACAGCATGTGCTGGAGAACGTCACGTACATCGCGAAATCGGCAATAGGTATGAGAATATTGCGAGATCCATCCTCGCAATATTCAGGGGGTCAAAATAAAGAAACTGAATTGTTTAGCGTACATTTCACATGTGCGATTTCGTAGGCAGAAATGACTAACCACTTAGCGAGTCAGTGCTAATGACGTTGATAAAATCGGTTGCGCTAGTCTTCCTTTCTTTTACTGTAAAAAAACGTGTCGGATATACGTTCTCATCTCACAAAGCAAGAAACAAACACAGTAAGCGTGTTAGCTACAGTCCGGATGGTTTTTAGAAGCGCGGAGACCCTCAAATCTACGAGTCTAAACATGAAAATGCACACATGTTATCTAAATTACTTATAACATGAAAAAAATAAACCCCCGTCACACGGCTTTTTGTGTGGTGTAGTGGCTAGGGTGTCGAGCTCATAATCAGCAGTGCATCTAAAGGTCGACGGTTCGAGCCCCACTCGGTCTTTTTGTCGTAGTGCTCGTATTTAGTCATTATTACGATCTGCACATGAAGAAATCCGTCAAAAACTATTAAAAATCGCGATTTCGGTCCGAGTTCTCTTTTTTTTTTTCGTGAGGTGTACTGCTACTCTTTTCGCTGGGGTCTTGCTACTCTGCTTGATTGATATGTGAGGTTTAACGTCCCAAAACCACCATATGATTATGAGAGACGCCGTAGTGGAGGGCTCCGGAAATTTCGACCACCTGGGGTTCTTTAACGTGCACCCAAATCTTGCTACTCTGCTTCGAGCAGCGTTATGTTACTCTGTTGAGGGGGAATGCTTTGACCCGTTATGGGGGAATCGCTTAACTCTGCCTCAACAAGAGGTGATTTACTCTGGAAAATAGAGTGAAATATGGGAGAAGAAAGTATTCTCCCAAAGAGAGTGCCTAGCCCTCTCTTAGTTTTTAGAGTGCGACTAAAGGTTGCAGCACTGTAATGCGAAGCCGTTTCCGCAAACAAACGATCGTTTGTGCCCGGGACACCGAGGGTTCGACACTGTCCACCTCAGCATACTTCGAGATGACCCCCATATCAAAATTATGCCCTATAATAGCAAGGAACCTACTCGCCCACCAGCGTTTTGCTCGATAGTTGTACCCCGTTCCTTCCCCGTTACCTCTGCACAAGCAAATACGAAACAAGAGATGAAGCCATCAATTGGAGAGAGAGAGAGAGAGAGAGAAATGGAGAGGGAAGGCAGTGAGGTCAACCAAGCTTTGGCTCGGTTGGCTACCCTACACTTGGTGCAGGGAAAAGCGAGAATCAGAGAAAGGAAAGAGATAGAGGGGAAAGAGCAAGAAAGAGATGGGTAATCGTCAGCTCGAGACTAGACAGCACCGTCTCGCGCTGTTTATTCACAAGCACTAGTGAAGTCCGGCGGTCTCAAGAAGCACAATAGAGCTTTCCTGGCCTTGCGCGTATGCTAGACCGTCAGCCAAGGTCCCGGGATCTTCTTCCGATTATTGTCTTGAATCCAGGTACAAACTGGATGCAAACGGGGTATATCACCACTTAAAGCAATGCATGCCATAATCCCGAAAATCCGGAGGATTCTGCCCCATGTTCGGAAAGAACTCCCAGACGTTACCACATTACCAGGGGCTGCTAAGACAGGCCACTCCCCTCCCCTCCTCTAATATGGAAGAAACGATTGGAAACAACTCCCACAACGAAACAGTGTGGGGTTCGACTGACCAGCTCTCCGGGCAGCAATCGCAGATCATCGACCAGATTACACAGAAAACCAGCGGAGTCCTAAACTAAGGCTCAAGTTGGACTCCCAAGCTTACCCACTTACCTTTGAGAATATCTTTTGATAAATTTTTTCTGTTCATTGCGAAGCATATGCGTCCTTATGGCTGTGTTGTACTACCCACCATCGCCAGCAGCGAAACAGGGCAGAGTACAGCTATTTTTTTTTTTCCACCTCAGGAGAGCTTAGCTTTCCCAAATTCCATATGCTTCCACAGCGTCAACGACAAACAAGCACTTGAGGTTTCGGGAAAACAAAGTGAGGGCGGGGTTTTTATCAATATTTGTAAGCGCGAGTACGCCACGTCGTCCAGGCAGTCACGAAGACATGCAGACACAAACAGCCCGCCTCAGTATTGCAGACAAGATGTTCTATTCTCTCGAGGCATATATTTGCGACAACTTCTGTATACTTGCGCAGTGAATATAAACACGCACTCAAATGCGCTCGCCCCCGCTTGTGAAAAAACCGAGCTTGAACGGCAGTGGCCCAACAGGATTGGAGCACGGCTCGCAACGCGGATGCGGGATCGCGTGGGCAAATAGAGCGTGCTCCGAAAAACAAAGGCTCCAAGCGAGAAGGCTCCCATAGTCCGAGCGGGACCACGCAGGGCCCACGCACCGGCGGAAATGGAGCGCGAAGAAGCGGCAGCTTGCCAAAGGAGCGGGTGTGCGCGTCGGGCGACACGCCTTGGTCACACCGCGGCTACGAGGGCCTCCGCTTGAAGCGAGGCGGGAGGGTGTTCGACGTTTACGACTGGTCATTGGCTGGGATTCGTCGGCTCCGCTTTTTTGCCCGATCCTGCGCCGCATCTCACTTCCTCTTCGGAGACGAAAATATCGCGCCCGCCCTCTCTCACGCGCTCGCCCAGCTGGGTGTTCTTGCGCATTCCGCAGAACGGAACCGCTCTTCGCATCATCTAACGTAGATCAGCACACGGGGGGAAGTTACCACGCCGCCATTGTGGCACCCTCCGGACAGAAAGAACAAAGACTGCAGGAGTGCCGCAGCTACAAACAGGGTCGAACGATCCACTTACGCGAATAGCCACGCCGACCGAGCAAGAGGACTCGAGAAAACTCGCGCAACTATAGGCACATGTGCAAGCATGACGCTCAAGAGTGGGAACAGTCCGCAATGCTATACGACGACCGCCATCCATTGCACACCGTCGCAGACATGGATGCTTCAAAAAGTTAAGCTCGCCAGGAACGAATACAGCGATGCGATCACCGGGAGATTAATTAGCTTTTGGAACCGATACGGCCTACTCGAAAGATAGTCTGCATGTTTCCTCCGCACTGATGACATAAAGGCTATGGAATTACAGGATCCTTACTTTTTTCAATAAAGGCCACGCCAGACATCAGTCCGAAAACCTCACTAAATCATTAAATCACTCTCTAGCGACGGCTGGTCTGTACAAAGGATAGAGGCGTAATTAAAGTAAGCTTACGACTCGCCTTAACTGGTAATTGTTAATTCAATGGGAACAACTGCAACCCGTATTCCAATAACGACAGAAGTTCAACGATCCACCCTATCGTTTCAAAGAGGTATAGAGACGCGCTTTTTTTCCTTCGGTGTGGTCCGGAAATCTAAGGGAATTATATACCAGTTACCGCTCTGTTTCGCGCGGCTAGGAGCAGCTTGTACCCGTAAGAAGGTTGCAAGATGCTGGAAACGCCACATCTATTTTGATAGGTTTTAAACTCAGGCTCGTTCGTACATAACTAAAATTAGACTACTCGCTCCATCAACTAAGAACAACCATGCAACACCAGCCAGCGTTGCCCCACCGCGGTGGTCTAGTGGCTAAGGTACTCGGCTGCTGACCCGCAGGTCGTGGGATCGAATACCGGCTGCGGCGGCTGGATTTCTGATGGAAGCGGAAAGGTTGTAGGCCCGTGTGCTCAGATTTGGGTGCACGTTAGAGAACCGGGCCCAGGTGGTCGAAATTTCCGAGCCCTCCACTACGGCGCCTCCCATAATCATATGACAGTTTTGAGACGTTAAACCCCACATATCAATCAACCAGCCAGCGTTTTAAGACATAATCCTTAAATCTGCCAATCCACCCAAACCGAGAATGTCAGAACGCTCAAGGCAATTTGGGTGATGGAAATCGCTTTATCTCCACTAACCAGTCTCTCGAAGGGATACGATATAGGGGAACGATTGCCAGAAGGTAAAGTCTATTTGCTACCCTACACATGCTAGGGTACGGGAAAATATATGTGCGAAAGGATAGAGAACACATGCGCCATCAATTGATGCCATTTCTCGTCCTGTACGTGACCTAACGGCTGCGGACACATGCTGCCTAATGGCGAATTCCATTGAGAGAACAGGAGTAGAGGTGCAGGGCAGTGAAGAGTTGGGGGCAGATCACCGATAGCAGGGCCACTCAACCTGTCACTGGAATGCGGCGCGCTCCCGGAGGGCAGGTGAAGGGGGTGGTGAGTGGGGATACCATGTTATCGAAACGTTCAAAGCCTCGCGGTATATTATTCCCTGTGGAGCAGCAGCATAGTACGCGTGAAATCGGTCAGCCACACGTTCTTCATTGTCATAATACCTATAGCATGTTTGCTCAACAACGCATTCGGCAGACGTCCAGCTGTCATTGTAGCCATCCGTTACAAAACAGCGGTGTCAAACTACACATGGTTGCTACCATTGCAGCCGCACTTGCAAGCTGAAGAAAAAATTTGGAGGCTGTGACGTTCAAGGACCATGTGACTCGTCGTACTGCGCCTACTCCACCTTTATGGCGAGAGCGCTGCGAACTGCTCCTGGCTGCTCTCGGCGCAGCAAAAGCACTCTCGCTTTACCGATGGATGACAATGCTCCTGCAGCTGTTCAACCACTGAAACACGCCAGCTCTGAAGAGAGCAATTTCAGCGTGATTTTGAGTGCTCCTGCTCTCCCAATGAAATTCGCCATAAGTTGCTCAAGGTGCGTGCATATATGCAGTCTAGACAGGACGGAAAAGTTTGCCAACATTCGGGCACCTGCATGTCCCATATTTGCTTGTGAATACACGCGCCACGAATAAACTGAGCTCTACATTCAAACCGATTGTTCCCGTCCAAGGCGGAAATTCGAGGACGTATAGTGCACTCATTCCCGCCCAACTACGCAATGGAAGGCCAGGAATCGAGTATAGTGCGCGGTTTCAGAATACGTAAAAACGTGCAGTCCGGGGCGTCAGTGCACTTGTGACCGCTATTCGAGTATACGGCACCACTCCCGAGCAGCGTTATTCGCGAGAACATCCAACAGCGTGAGTACGCTTCCGCATAGCGAAGACCACAACCACGCTTCAGCAGCGGAAACGCTTAATATTCACGCATAGGGCGTCGTCATACGCCGCCATTCCGCGCGTGAACCGATGCTCACTGCTACGAATTTCGCTACGCCTCAAAGTTAAAACACGAGAGACAGCTAGAGAGCAAAGAAACGGCAGGAAGGTCACCGAGGACAGCATCCGGTTTGTCAGACTAAACAGGGCGCGCAACAAAGATGCACACACAGCGCGACTGTACCCGAGAAAGGACACTGTTGTTTGGTCAATAGCACTTGCACATCTCTTAATGACAACGTTGTTCCCGCCACCAACTGGGTGAAACGAAATGCAAAATCTGGCTGAACTCACCCAGCAACCTTGTTCTCTCACCTTAACATCGGGGCAGGTCACGCCACCTTTGTACTGCTGACTTTTTTTTTTTCATATATATCACGATTATTTAGAGTTTCTGTTAACAAGCATTACGCCCACGATGAGCGATTTTCAGATTTCACCCTCCGCATTACGAATAGACTGTTCGAAAATTTTGTTCGCTAATTCTCCCACGCGGTGTTTGCATACGATTATGCAACACTGACTTTCCACTACAGCAAACGCACAGAACTGCCAATGTGTTTTCACAAGAGCGCGAGAGTACCTAGACAGCAAACATTTTGAAAAGCAATCGTTAGTGAGGCTGAACAACGTGCTAACAAAAGAGAGGTTCGATGCAATCAAGGCAGGCGATCTCGTTTTTTTTTTTACTTTATTTGTGCGATCATAGAAATTCTACGGAGAAAAATAAGCGTAATTGATCGTTTATTAGTGCTGCGTTACATTCCTTGGAGCACTAATTGACAACTGTAATTACGGTAACGTGCACAAGTGGGCTTATTGACAGCTGGAGCTGGCAAAGTGAGTAAGCTCGGCTAAGGCGACTGAAGGGAGCTATTTGGCTATTACAGGCCCCCTGAAGGCCCACTCTGACGGGAGTAATTAAATTAACCGCACAGCGGCGCCCCATGAGCGAGCATTCAAGCGAGGAGAACAAAGTAACAGCCTTGTCTCACAAGGAGGCGACGCAGCACCGCGTTAACGAGTTTTAGAAAACCCTCGATGGTCACTTCTCTCACGAATCGTGCCTACTCAGACTGATCGTCTCGGCAGCGGAGGGTCCCTATCGACCCTTTTCCGCTCTGACGAGTGCAGAGAAAATATCAACACAAAAAAATGGTAACCGGCGCGGCACGAACGAAGTGACCATTAGGCCGCATATCGCGTATACGAGCGGTGTCTGCCAGCTTTCCCGGGACAATATTTTATCACCGAAACATACAACAAAGGGGGGCACTGCTCGGATGCGCTCATCGCAGTAGCGAAAACGAGCGTAAAAAAGAAGTCATTTGGAGGCGACTGCTTCGCCCTTTCTTTGAAAATCCAGCGACGAATAAAGAAAAGCGGCGAGCGAAGACGCCAAGTCTTCGCCCGGCGGGGAGACAATCATTTCAAACAGCGGAAAGTGTCCCTGCGGCGTGCAGCAGAGCGCGGCTCAAGCACCGACACAGAACTGCGCAGGCGGTAGAGATATACTTTTGCCGTCTGCAGCGGAGGAAAGTGGAGAAGTTCGTAGTCCCGTACAAACCGCGCCGACGATGTGTCCTTCATGACGAACGAGCGACTCTCAATCACCACGCACGAAGACACAAGAATGATGGATTGCACGAGAAACGAGAAATCCTCAAACTAAAAATTTCAGAGCAACTTTTCCACTACACTCCCAACTACTTTCAAATCCCGCATTTGGCAACACCGCCAATCACACTACGTGTCGAGTGGAATACGCCCGAGTAGAGTTCACACAGAATGATAAATCACATCTTTAATTGAAAAGGTGCGATTCCATTGTTCCCATGGATTCACGTCTGGTATGAACATTCGGTCAAAACTAACTATTGTGCGCAGCGGCCACTTTTTTTTTTTGTCTCTCAGCGCCATATTATGGAACGAAGTTTCAAAAAAAATTGCTTCATCAGGAGGAGGAGGAGGAGGAGGAGGAATAAATGAGGAAGGACAGGGAGGTTAGCCAGTTCTCAGACCGGCTGGCTACCCTGTACTGGAGAAGGGGGTAAGGGGGATAAAAGATGAGAGAAAAGAGACGTTGTAAAAAAAAAGAGAGAGAAGGTCATCAGACGATCCACGACGCTGTTTACAGTCTGTCTCTAAGCTTCATCAGGCTTGTGCTTTGTGGGCATAGACTTGTCCGCACCTTTCTTTTGGAGCTTAATTCAGTCGTCAAAGATACACAGAAACTGCCACTCATGCATGATAGCTAAAAACTTGGCCGACTATAAATGTAACACTTGGCGCAAGAGCAAGATATAAAACCTCGCTTGATACTTTGAAATATATGGCACATCTCATCAGAGTCAGCACACCTCCACATACCGCGCAGTGTTGCACGTGTGGAAGACAGAGGTATAGTAAGGACCAAGTGCAGAACGCGACGGATTCACCGTGACCTCCACTGAATATGAAACGAGGGTCACTGCGAGTCTGTAATTTGTGTGTGAACAAAAGTGTCCTACAATCGTCCAAGGGGAAACTGCGGTATTAGCTCGCACCCTTCAGCGTTACCCTTTCTGAGGTGGCAGACGAGTTAAAATACCAGGCACATAATTATGAGAACAATTATAAAAAATAATTAACTTGAACATTACAGGTGACAGGTGGCCGTGCCAAATGTCGGAATCGAATATTATCCGACACAAAGCTCATTTGCCGCTTTGAGATAAATTTTCAAAAAGCGGTTACAGACACAATCACTTTGTAACGCTCTTCACAAGCTATAGACGCACACTACTGGGCTACCTGCGACCTACAGACAATATCCGGCATAGTGATGAAGTTCGACGAATCCACCTTTTTTAGATGCGAGGCATCTTTAGGGTCGGGCTCAATCCGGTGTGCGGCGTCACCACCATTACTGCTGCACATCCGCGTCCCCTTCACATCTCTCTCGTCTCCACGCCTCCCTTTCTCCCGTCGCAGACAGCGTCTGCTAGCAAGTTTATAGAAAAATATATCCGGCTGCTCGCGCTGCACAACCGTTCCCCGGCCACCCCGGATATATATATATATATATATATATATATATATATATATATATATATATATATATATATATATATATATCGGACCTTGAATTTCAAGGCAGTGCCGGTGGGGGATATTTCTACAGTGTGTTGCGTTGTTCAACAATAAAAATTCGGAGCGTGCGCGTTAGGAAGCGGACTGCGGGTCTCTCTGTCCAATCAGAGTCTCCCGTCTCTCATTGCCCATTAGCAACAATTGGCATGTTCCAGTCGGAAATACTGCTGCACAAAGCCGCGATGAGCGCCAGCGTCAACGCCACCGTGTAAGCCTTAGCGCCCGCTCCTTCGCATCTACACATGCTTCCCTTTAACGAGATATGGTGTAATCTTTTTTTCTTCACGTTCCTGTACTGGCATCTGCTGTACGTCACTAGAAACGCTTTGGTATAGGCTGTCAGAGCTCTTGCGTCGCGATATGCGTGTTTGCGCCGGCACTAGATGGCCAGTTATATGTCCAGTGGTGATGCATCTCCTTGGTCTTAACCACTTCTGGCTCTTCCAGCGTACCACGCAATTCCTGGAAGCTATGTAGAATTTTCCGACCTGTTCGCCAATTTATGTCTGCCAAAGCGAACCCTAGTGCTAACATATGCAGGTTCAAACTTATACCTTTTAGCATTTGTCTGTACACAGTTCGTATTTTCGCTGTAACAAGCAATACAGCGTCGCTTTCCATCTCTGATTACAAATTTACCAATAATAATAATAATAATAATAATAATAATAATAATAATAATAATAACGATGGTTGCAAAGGGATTTACTTACAGAACCACGATGTGACTATGAGGGACGTTTTATACGAGGGTTCCGAAAATTTCGACCCCTGAGGTGTTCTGAGTTGAACCTAAATCTAAAAACACGAGCCTCAAGCGTTTTCGCCTCCAATGCGGCAGCCGCGGCCGGGATTCAACACCGCAACCTACAAATGTACCAGACCAGGTGTACTTATACAGACAGAGCATGCCTGATTAAATTACAAGTATGAAACTGAAATAGCACAGTACTTATACAGAATAACGCGGCAACCTTGCGAAGCACTGTTGCGAATGTGGCGACTTGTTGAACCCTCACACGCGTAGCGCCGCGAGGCTTTCCCGAAAACTGCTCGCAGTCGCAGCCAGCACTACATGAGAGATTAAAAACTGGGAGGGGGGGGGGGTAAGAAAGAGAGACTGGTCCGAGTTAGTGTGAAGCTCAGGAAATCCCAATATTTCATCTCCAGATTAAAGTCATTCCTCGCACAGCTGACTGACAATGCAGCATGCCGTGAAGCGGTCGAAGGCCTATATATCGCGGTGACTTCAGGTTCACTATAGCTGACGTTCCAAGCCAAAGCAAACAAAAGGGCAGCTTGCGCGTCGCTTTCTCGGCCGTCACATCTCGTTGCGAGGTCAACGTTGTTCAGGGGACCCTTGAAGCGAGCGAACTTGCCCCCTATCATCGTGCGTACACACGAATACGTATAGTCCTAATTGATTAAAAACACCAGGATCGTTGCCTGCGTATTATAGTTACCACACGCACAGCGCGCGACAAATGACGGAACCGTGAAGCGGTCGTGAAAACGTCACGATAGCTTTCAGTTACGAGGAGCTCGTAGAGTATATGGCGCCTAGGCACAGTTTTCATTCGTGTTCCTAATCAGCCGAGTGGTCCAATATTTGTCCCTTTTCTAGTGGGTGTACCACTGAGACTTGACGTCACCTGATTCGTGGCAACAGTGGTCACCACCTTCTTCGGAGTGCCATGTAAGGAATCGACAGGCTCCAAAAGACATTTTGGACATAATCGCTGAATCTCTGTACAGTTCGATTTCTCTTCCATCATGTAAATAAACCTTCGTTTTATCTTCAAGAACGCGTCTCCTCACTGGCGAAGATCTGCTATGCGGACGACGGCCGGGAAGCCAGCTACCAGAAAGAAACCCGCCGTACCTGCCTCTTACCTCTTGCATTAGCCTTCGCATGTAATACCCCCGATCTTTATGGGAGAGAAAAGAAAGAGTGAAAGTAGTCTAACTGTAACATGGATCAGCGTTTTAGTAATGCGCAGAATAATGCTCACAGGCACCACCATACATCACTCTGCTAATTGGCCAGACTTTTATACAGGCTTACTGTACATTGATATTCTATAGGCCAGGAACCTTAATCGTTGCCATTTTGTGAACTCTTAAGAGCATCTTTAAGAATAGGCTAGTTACCCTGCCCATTATTTCGTCATTTTTTTAACCGCTAAGTACTACAGAATGCAACACGAAGCGACAAGTCGGTAAACATGGCGTGAGGCCACATAAAACAGAGACGGATGCGGAACGATGGAAAGCCCCCGCCCCGAATACACCCGTAAACATCCCGTTACGCTACAAGGCGTTGAATTATGCAAGAGCGCATACCACAAACTCCCCGGATATCCGAGGCTTGTCTGGAAAGGTGCGCGGCCTGGCGGTTTTTTTTTTCTTTTTTGTCGGTACGAGTGCACTCCAGCTCTTATCGCTACCTGCCCGGCAATCTGCTAAGCCGTAGAAGGCGAGGGCACTGATACACGACCGAAAATGACGCGGACGGCGAAAAATGCGCGAACCTTGCGAACACTCATAACCGAGCTATCAGTCACACTATACATATATACGACACGTATATGGGAAAAGCGGTATGCGGACAACTCAAGAGAAAGCGTATAAGAGCGAGCTGAATGGAGACGACACGCCAGCCTGACGACAACAGTACGCGACAACGACACGACAATGATAAGAGCTACGATATTGCAGGAAAAAAACACGCTTGATATGACCATAGCACACAACGGTGCTGTAAAGACGTCCCCAAAAACGTCTCGCGTAGACTAAGCAGAGTAACGCTCACATTATGATAAGGCTAGTGACATGAAGGCAAAACCTCGAGGCGAACGGGCTGGAACGCTCGTTGCAATCACGCTCTCTTTAAGTCTTCCTCGGCCTATTCCCGTGTGTGATGCAGAGCGACGTTTCCTTTCCCTTCGACACACACCCCACAAGGTGCGCGCTGCAGTACATACCGAGCACCTGAAAACACCGGCGTTCTGAATTTTTGAGATGGCCACGCTGCAAAGACGATCCTGAGCGGTGCAGTGCGATAACAACGGCACGTGTCATTCTACGAATGCAACAGAACGGCTGCGACCTTGCGCTTCTGCGACTCCAATAATGCACGCGGTCCACCGCAGGAGAAAACACGCTCATCAATCAACGAACCAACGCGCGCAAGTCAGCGGTGGGGCCAGTGAGTGTTCACTGTGGACGCTCAACTAACGGGAAAAAGGCCACCTGTCGAGCAAGCACCGCATCCATGAACCCGTACACTCGCGAGACTCCCCTGAAATCACAGTTGGCGTGGAAGTCCAAAGGGCGGTCGATGATGAAGTGAAGCACCTCGTTAATTATGCGTCATTGTGCGCCATACTTTCCGGACATCTTTAGCGCGGTCCTTAAAACGCCTTCTGAACAACGAAAAGACGAAAATATTAACCACTCTCTTTCTAAAGTTAAACGATCAAATAATTCCAAGTTTTGGGATAAGTATCAATGTGCAGCCTTGCAGCTCTTGCACTAAAAATGCAGCGTATGAAGCGAATTATGACTCGTTTTTCTTTTTCTCTATATAACACGCTTCCCTTATATTACGCATATGAGACCCTAAAACACTAAGCGAAACAATAGGTATGGCTCGGAACAGAAGCATGATTTGATTGATATTTGGGGCTTGAACGTCCCAAAACCACCATACGATTATGAGAGACGCCGTAGTGGAGGGCTCCGGAAATTTAGACCACCTGGGGTTCTTTAACATGCACCCAAACTTAATCACACATTTCCGCCTCCAACGGAAATGCAGCCGCCGCAGCCGGGATTCGAACCCGCGACCTGCGGGTCAGCAGCCGAGTACCTTAGCCACTAGACCACCGCGGCGGGGCGGACCATTGGCGTCGTCGCAGTGTAAACCGGACGACAAAAGACGCTCCCAAAGACAGTCGGCAAGCCACAGTCGGTTTGATGTCAATCTAGTGCAAATGCTAGGTTAGAAAGATTAAACGACCCACTCGTTGAAGAATTCAAATTGTCTAACGCCTGGCTGTTATTTTACTCTTCTACGAAGCCACATCACACGTGATTCCTGGCCCTATTTGGCGTCTGCATAAGGCATCTTTGCGATGGAGCTTCAAATACCGGATTGACTACAGTAGAATACTATACTGCCACGTAAAGCACCCGGGTTCAAATCTTATCCGTCATTGGACTTTTTTTTTTCCTCACTTCATTTTCGTTTTAGTATTTCGTGCAATAGAGGTTACACCAGCGGCGACGGACAGCTATAGGGCACCAAAATTAATCACGCTATCCCGATTACTCTCAATGAATTCGTATGCGTACTATTTCCCTGTACGGCTTGACGAAGCCGCGCGAAGTATTGATAGATTGATATGTGGGGTTTAACGTCCCAAAACCACCAAGTGATTATGAGAGACGCCGTAGTGGAGGGCTCCACGTGGGGTTCTTTAACGTGCACTCAAATCTGAGTAGACGGGCATTTTCGTTTCCATCGAAAATGCAGCCGGGATTCGATCGCGCGACTTGCGGATTAGCAGCCGAGTACTTTAGCCTCTATAGACCACCGCGGCGGGGTGCCGCACGAAGTACGCGCTCAGACTCTGTTACTCGGCCAATCTATTTTTATCCCGGCAAACTACCGTTTGTATTAACACGCTCGACGTACACACCAACCAAGCCGCCGCTCTAAGCGCCGTCAAGATGAGGGAAGGGGTGGGCGCAGAAACGCAGGCGAATGTGCAACGACTGTCTCGGTTGCGAAAGAAGCGGCCGGTTTGGCTGGGCGAAGAGAAAGGAAAGCACGAACTGCTGAAGTTTTAGATGCGGAGCATCTTATACTCGCGCCTTGTAGTGCGCCGTCCGCGTCGTCCGCGCCGTCCGCACCGCTTCTCGAACATTCGACAGCTGACGCGCGCGCATGCGCCGTCGCGCCGTCGCCCACTCTTCCACCATCTGTGCATCCCTTCCTCCTCTACCCACCGCGCGCGCTTCACTCCACCATCTGTGCACCCTTCCTCCTCTACACACCGCGTTCGACATCTACAATTCTCCTGATTCTCCAGTGGACGCGCATGTGGCGTCGCGCTTCGAGAACATTCAACAGCTGACAGTGCATGCGCCGTCGTGCTGTATATATACTCAAGGTCGGCGCTCGCTCGCTCAGTTGCCGCTCGTCGGTTGGTTTGTACGGCGCGTCGACGTCCAAGGTCGCGGTGAAATGAATTCCAACGAATCCACAAACACAATGATCGACGTCCCTTCGACCAGCGCCGCCCTTTCGCATACGTGTGTACGTGTTCACTCATTTAACACCCCCTCCTACAACCACGTTAACCAATTTAGCCATCGACCCAAGTAAGTCGCAATTTAACACCCCATTTCACAACCACGTTAACCAATTTAGCCATCGACCCAAGTAAGTCGCACTTTAACACCCCGTTAACCAATTATATGCTCCGCATCCTCCTCAGTGTTCCCCCGAGGGAAGCTGCGGGCAATTTTTTTCATTCATTATTTTTCCCCCTTAAACGTATTTCGCCGCCATTACTCAACGCCCGACCAGGGGCACATCGTGCAGGAAAAACAACGAGGATCGGGTACGAGAGTGGCGTTTCGGAGGAGGGCCATGCCGAAAACTTCAAAGCTTCGACTAGGGGTAGAACAAGCGAGCACAACGGCGGACTCGCTCGCGATATGTAGAGCACAACAGTAACAACAGATCAAACAAAAAAGACGGACTATACCTCGAACGTTTTATCTTTGCAAGCCAATCTCTTTCTCGAAAAGATGCTATTGTTAGTCGATTATCTTTTCCCGTGTCGCGAATGCGAAACGCGAGAAGAAACCAGACAAGACAAGGGGAGAGGTAACAGGGGCGGAGGGAGTTAAAATGAAAAATGGTCGGCGAAAGAAAGACGGTAAAAGTACAAAACGCCTTTCGAAAATCGGGCAGCCCGGAGGGACGCTTCCTTCCACCCCCGAAAAAGGAAGCGCAGAAGGGGCCCAAAAAACGGGAGGCAGAAGGCGCACTCCGTGCACGTGCAATAGCGCGCATCCACATCGTAGAGGAAAATATCGAACGCGTGCAGCGAGTAAAACAAATCGCCGCACCAGGCGCGCTCTTTTTTTTTTCCTTTTGTTAAGGGCGATTGTTCCAGGCACAGAGCTGCTTCGCGAGCACCAACAGCACGCCTGAATCACGAACCGCGAATAAATGAGCTACAATTAGCGAAGAGGAAACCGGGCGAGGCAATTGCCTGCAAATTATGCAAGGCTAGATCCGTCGGCTACCTACAACACATTTAACCTTAACCTTCAAAAGAAAGGAAAGCAGGACCTCCAAGAGCGGCACAAATTATTGACCCACCACTAATTAGGAGATGAATCCGGGCGCACATTGATACCAACAATGGATAATAGGCCACGGGGTCACTACGAAAAGCAAGGCGAATACAGACCGGAGGGCTCGCCAACACCTCGAAGGAACTCCGACTCAACAAGCATGACGTCGACGGGGCGGCCAGCATCCGTGGCGAGCCAATGCTGTCTCGTGGAGTTCGAGAAAGTGAGCATCAAATTCGAGAACTGTTACTCCTATAGTGACGGAAATGTATTTAAGGGCTCATTCTCTTCGTAGGGCACACCTTTAATGAGAACTGTCCGTTGGTTCTCATCATAGACGTCAGCAGGATTTTGTCTTGGGGGTGCACAGCCGTGTTACATCGTAGCCGGAGGTTTTGGTGAGGGCGGGGGGGGGGGGGGGGAGTCTGGACGCTGTTGTAGCTTGGGTGGAGCAAGTGCAGATTTGACTTCAGGAGGGCAAGTGCCCCTATCGCACCCCCCTGGCGACGCCCATGGCTCGTTAATATTGTACCTTCAGTATCGTCAGAGTGAAGAACCATATATGAGTTCGAAAAAAAGAAGAAGCAAAATCATGTGAACAATGGAAGGAGGTGGTCGACGTCGCGGCACGACGGGTACACCGCAGATCACTAAGCTGGTGACAGCGACGTGAAGACCCCGAAAAAAAAAGAAAAAAAATGGACCATCTCCCCGAAGGGAAAACCCTGATTAGATGCGAAGCAGCTGAGGTGCGTGCGGTGCTGACGCGGTTGAAACGGGCGTCGGCGCGGGTGCTGGAAGAACGGTTAGAAGCGTTTACTCGAGTAAACGACGTCACCATTCGCGAACGCGCTCGGCTTCGCTAACCCTCGCAACGCCGGCGACGGTAGGGTTCGACGCAATCGCATCGGCAAAAGCTTCAGCGGGCGAAGGAGCGTCGTGTTCCAGCGTCCGATCCATCGCAGATGAACGAGCCGAAAGTAGAGAGTTTTAGTACTGCGTACGCTGCGTACGTGGCGCCGTTGCGTACGTAAGGACGCCACGTTCTGCGTAGTGCGCATGCGCAGACCGCAACGCGCACGTATCGCGTTACGTACGCAGCCGCTACGTACGCACGCATGAGATGCGTGCGTGCGTACGTATGAGCTGATCACGCCACTCTCGAACAAGTTCGCGACAGCGCAAGACTTCGTTTTGCAAAATGGCGGCATCGAAGGCAAGCACCGACCGGCTCTGTGGCTTAAAATATGGCCATAATCTGGCTATAACACTTGGATTGGCTCACATTGACTGTCAACAACACGTGCTTCTATTTTGATCTACCAGATGGCGCAACACGCTTCACGCTCGTTGCGTACGCGGGTACTACGGCGTACTAAAAGCCGATTAGTGGCAAACGACGCCACGTAACGCAAGGCGCTTGCGTGATGCGTACGTAGCACCATTCCGCAGTAATAAAACTCTCAAGTGTCACCACTTGATGCGCGATCGAGCGTTGCGAGCGCTGGAGAGGGTGAAGCGAGGGAAAGGTGACACTTAGACATATTTAAACGCGTACGTTACGCGCGTCAGGTTTATTGCAAGTGAACCGACGAGTCGGCGGCGCCAGAATAATATTAACTAGAGCGGACTCTGCCGCTGCGATCGTTCAGCGACCATGGGAAGGATGGGTAGTACACAGATTTGCCTAGTCTTCGTACTTGCGGGCGGCAATTCGTACTTGCGGCTTCGTTTATTGCTGTGTTTCGTTTCTTTTTTTTTTGAAAGAAGGATTCAACCCTTTTGAACTTCATGACCAGATTTGGAAAGGTAAGTCTAAAGAATGATGTGGTGAAGCGCAATCGCTGAACATTTGCCCATTTTTATTTCGTGAGAAAACAGCTCCAAGCCACACGAACACACGCGGAGCTGAAAGCAGGCCAAAAGTACGAAGATTAGACAAATGTGTGTACTACCCATCATTCGCATGCTCGCTGAAGCGCCGTGCGTTGCAGCTCCCATAGACACTAGCGCTAGAGTTCCCTCTAGCGTATATTAGGAAACTCTATAGATGTATGGGCGGCGTAGCGAGCGGAGGTCGCCGTAGCGGAGCGAGCACTCAGCAGGCGAGGGAAAGAGTGACGTCAGCGCGCACTGGGAGAGGAGCATGTCGTCACTCATACGGAGGGACAGCGTTACACAGGCTCGTCAAAGAGCTGCTTCACATCTAAAAAAAAAAACGCCAAGGTACACTTGGAGGAGCTCTTGAAGGTACTTACAGAGACAGAATAAAGCGTCAGTCGAGGGACGCTAAATCAAGCCTTTGGATGCGAGCTGCAGCCCAGGCAGATTCTGAAATCACGGGCGGATTATAACTTCCCTGGAGCGGCACCGGCAACTTGGCCCCTCAAATTCCGCAGGGCAGAAGTCACCCACACCAAATTTTTCTTGCCTGAATAAGTCATGATTTATCTGCACCGATGGATAGCTGTTTATTGCGATAGCGATTACATGGACGCACGAGGCGAATTCTAGCGGTGTTGATCCTCACCATATGCCGTAAAAAGTCGGAGGGCAATAATATTGCCGCGAACGTAATAACAAACAGCGACGAAACGACGTCTTACTTGCCCATTACCTGTGACAATATAGTGTTCTACAAGCTGTAATTGTTAGAGGTTGTAAAAGACGCGGCTTATTTCCGCAACACATGAAAAGTGTACCGTCGTAGGGGGAATGAAAGACAGAACACTGCAGCTGAAAGAAGAAGCTATACGTACTTGCGATGAGCAACCACTCCATCGAACGCCAAGATAAGAGTATACCTATCGCCCCATCAGAAGAGAAGGTGTGTGCCCGGCGGCACTGAAATTCGAACCCAGCGCGCACCGCTGCGGTACCGGGCTATAGCATGCAGTAAGAGGAGATGCGCGCTCTCTCGAGCCTATTTCCTTCTCCATCTTGCAACAATCTGCGATAAGACCTGGTGTATTCAGTGTTTTGTCTTGCATATGACGATTATAAGTGGTATTTTATGGCACAAGGGCCAGTGGTGGCCAAATAATGCCAAACCACGGTATGGAATGTGATCAGATGTACATGTTAGGTATAAGGGCCTAAAATTATTTGCACTAAAGGTGCGTAAAGCATAATTGCTAAAATCATGTAGGTGACGTGATTTGTGTGTAATGAGGACGAATACGTAGAGCTTGCAGGACTGATTGATATGTGGGCTTTAACGTCCCAAAACCACTATATGATTATGAGAGACGCCATAGTGGAGTGCTCCATGGAGCACTCCATGAACCACAGGAGGTCGAAATTTCTGCAGAAATTTCGACCTCCTGTGGTTCTTTAATGTGCACCCAAATCTGAGCACACAGGCCCACAACATTTCCGCCTCCATCGGAAATGCAGCCACCGCAGCCGGGATTCGATCCCGCGCCCTGCGGGTCAGTAGCCGAGTACCTTAGCCACTAGACCACCGCGGCGGGGCGAACGGGCGTCTGGTTAAGTGGACACTAAATTCAAATTCACATATAAACCCAAAAAAGTGGATGGAGGGAAGGCCGCTGTGGTAGCTCAGTCGTTAGAGCATCGAACGCGTTATTCGAAGGTCGTAGGTTCAATTCCTGCTCACGGCTGGTTATTTTTCATCCACTTTTCTTTCTTCTTATTTACATTCCATTGGTTCTGATAACTTCCCCTGTACATTCCTTGGCATTACTGTCTGTTACATCTCATTAATATTGTGTTAAAACACGGAAACATGAGCCCTTAGGTATACATTTCTTTCCCTTTATATATATATATATATATATATATATATATATATATATATATATGATTAGGAATAAATGCAATATGATTAGGAATATGATTGCAAATATGATTAGGAATAAAGGAGCACACTTACGAAAACTTGATAATTGTTTTCCCTACGTTTCGGCCGTGGCACGGCCTTCGTCAGGATCCTGACGTAGGGAAAACAATTATCAAATTTTCGTAAGTGTGCTCCTTTATCCTTATATATATATATATATATATATATATATATATATATATATATATATATATATATATGTGTGTGTGTGTGTGTGTATGTGTGTGTGTGTGTATGTATGCGTGTGCGTGTGCGTGCGCGTGCGCGTGCGCGTGCGCGTGTGTGTGTGTGTGTGTGTCGGAAGCGGCAGAACTACATATCAAGGACATTTCATACATTAGCACACGCCTTTCGGCAAAACAAATATTGTAATCTTCAGAAGTTATAAATGCGAAAAAAAAAACAGAGTAAGCCACTATGTTTCTGTCTATCCCGACAGAAGATGCATGCCTGTGAGCGGCCATACAAGACGAGTAGGCGCACTCTTCATCTGAACGCACAACAACTCTCGATTTGGACTCACCCGACAGCCACAAAATTTGCGTCGTATAGCCTATACAAGATATGCGACGTGTGATCGGCGGGATCGGAGACGAGACAACCGCCGCTAACCAAACACGGCCATCATCGCGTCCGCTGTCGCTCTACGCGACTTGCTATAGCAAACTATACCGCAATTTAGAAGCGTCACGCAATGCCGATGTGAGCGTCTTGACTGCAACAGCATTCAGTACCATTTACACTCATATCACGCACATCAGAGCGATCACGAAGGCGCGGTGCTGGAAATGCCGTGAAAACTCACGGGTTCAATTCGCAAAGTTCTCCGTGAGTGGCACCTGAAACGCTTGCCGAAGTGTCCAAGCCTGAAAGAAGTGCGCAGCTAGGGCGGCTTTCTTCGTTGTTTTTTTTTTCGCTTCTTTTTCTTCCCGTGTTTATTCATTTTTCAATGTCTTTATTTGTCTCTGCTCGTTTCTATTTCGTTTTCTGCTTCTATTTTTCTTTGTTTTCCTTTCATATACATTTGTGTAACTATCTCCCCATTTGTCACTTGCTTGCTTTTTCCGCTCCGTCTACTTTCTTTAACTTTCCCTTTTTCTTCTCTTTCTGCCTTTCTTTAAACTTGTATTTTTTTTTCATAACCTAAGCTTTACTCTCCTCACTTTCACTGCCTTTTTCCGCCCCCTATAGACCTTATGCGAAATTGCTGCCACCTGTCGGCCGTCGTGTGGATACCGCCGTGACAGAGGCCCTGCGCAGTCCGCGTGTGAATTTACGTGTACGTTTACGAGAGACGTATCGACGTGAGGCACGTAATGGCTCATAATCGGAATACCAGCGTACTGCTGGCGTCTTTGAACTCGAAATGAACTCGAAATGCTTGAATAATGAAGGTATAAGGCGTAAACCTTTCTTCTACTTTTTTCAAGCTGACGTTTTCAGAATGTGATCCGGCTTCTGCTCCCGAAATGCGTATTTGCACTCGCCTTTCTAAGCAAATAATACGTGCAATAGCATTTGTATTCGCGTTCCCACAAAATGCTGCACGCGAAAGCAAGGCGGTTTTTGCAACGTTTTCGCTAGCAGCCGCTTACCAAGACTACCTTGCTTCGGAGTGCAGCAATCTGTGGGACCACGAATACTAACGATATTGCACGTCTTACCTGCTTAGACAGGAGAACATGTGTTTCGGGAGCAGTAGCCGGAGCACATGCTGGAAACTTCAGCACGAAAAAAGTAACAAGGGACAAAGTTTACGGCTCACATTTTTCCCAACGGAATTCCGAGTTCCTCTATGTGTGTTGCAAGAGACGCAGAAATATGTCGGCACTGCGATTATGCACCAATGTACACCTCACGTCGATACGCTTTACGCATATACGTATACAAAACACACGCGGACTGTGCGTACTGCGCCGCGCGGAGCATCTAACATGGCGGTATGCACACGACGGCAGACACATGGCAGCAATTTTGCATGCAGCAATATTGCATAATGTCTCGAATTACTGTATATGCTACCTATGCATATACAGTAACTCTAATAAGGTATATTGCTGATTTTCCTTAAGCCGGTGTTTTCTTGTTTTTTTATATATCGCGACGTGAATAGGGCCATGAAACATTGTATGCAACAACGCAACCGTTCTTATGCGTACGCGAATACCGCAACACAAAGGTTAACAGCCCAATAAGGGCGCCACTCAAAGCCATCTGTGAACTAGTCTATGGACCTGTTCCATGAACAGCGGCAGGCGCTGTCGACACAGCGGGCCACTTGTAGCGAAGTCGTGGCGCGTAGGCTCCGCCCAGCCCAAAGCTCGCCAACGTTCTCCATGAACAACTGGCACAGCAACTCCAAAGCTGCCTCCAAGCACAGAGCGGGGGGAGCCTCCGGAGTTTACAAATATGGAGCAAGTCTATACATGAGTACGTCTATACACAAGGTTATATCAGGACTCTGGTTATACTATGTTCCGTAAGCGCGCCTGGATAACCGAGTAGTTAAGACGCTCGCCTTCGGATCGTGAGCACGCTGGTTCGAATCACGGTGCCTGATGAGGATTTCTTTTCCGCAAGATTTTTCTTTTTTATATCTATATCCGCCTATATCCATCACACACACACACACACACACACACACACACACACACACACACACACACTATATATATATATATATATATATATATATATATATATATATATATATATATATAATATATATATATATATATATATATATATAGAAAAAGGGTAACACTTTACACTTTCTAAATGGTGATTTCACTGGCCAAGCTGAGCAAGTTTTCTTGCTCAACCACCCAGAATTAGATTAATATGCACTGGTGAGCTAGTTGCTGAGCCATGAGAACACAAAGCAGACAATTTTTTTTTTGTAACTTCTTATGAGCACCGTGTCTTTTTTGGCGATTTTATTCATATGGTTTTGTTAATATTTTTCGCGGTATTCACAGTTGTTCACTGCTGTCAGTGCGCATGAGCGTGTTCTCATACACAAGCCGGGTCTTTGGAAGATAAATCAGTTGCAGTACGGCGCTTGTGCTTGCGTCCTTTTATGTGTGCGTGTATGGCGTCTTTCTGCGCGTTGCTTCTTCGAAAAGCCGTATTGGAATTCCACTTGTCCATTCGGAGCAAGTTCACGCTTTCCAATGGTGAATTCGGAGCAACGCGCTCCCCAAGTGCGCGCTCAGCGTTGATTCGTCTAGAAGAGACAGACTACGCCGGAATTCCGCCGACGAGGCGCCGTCATTTCCGGAGAATACGGACACCAAGGCTGTTTTCGAGGTGTTAGCAGCGTTGGCAGGCGGATGCGCGCGACAACTTCTTGCGCGCTCCCTGGCGGAACGAATTGATTTTTAGCTGCTTGATCTGGATGGGCTGGCTCCCTCTGCGCCCGATTTTGCCGCTCCGAGGACACCCACCGCTCGAGGTGTGGAATGAACAATTGGAGCTTGACTTCCCGCCCTTCGCACGTCACCCAGCCACCACAAGAAAGTTGGCATCCGGGAGTAGAATGGTACGGTTAATTGAAAACTGCGGTTCTCGGTGCGGGTTAGGCATCAGTCAGCTCCTGCACCACTGGACAACGCATTTCGGGGCCCCACGAGCCCACCCCGCAACTTCTCGTTTCGTCGGTGACTCGCGTATGAACAATACGCCGAGGCAGCTGAGCTTTGACACGAGAGAAAAACGTTCTTGCGCGCTTACTGCGTAAGGCCCCTCGCTACGGAATGACGGGAGGTACGCTTCGGTGACACAGAGAAACGCTTTCTGCACGGACCACCTCCGAAAGCGCGCAGCATTGGTCCCTTTCAATTCCGATAGAGCGCGTCAGCACGACGCCACCGAGAAACAAGGGCCCCGCGCGACAGCTCCTCGATCTCTCTCTTGGAGCGCGGACCCTGCGGGATTTCGCCCGGACAGCGCGCGCCCGCCGCTCGGATTCCAAAGCTCCACCATATATTCCCGGCTTTCGATCTTGGCTCGCCGATCAAGATTCCGACTCGCCCGTTCTCTGTCGCGGCTTCCTCTGCTTCGGGACAGATTAAAAAAGAAGAGACACCAGTCGCGCTTCGCTTCCAGTTCACGTTATCGCCTGATGCCTCCTGCAGGGCTCGGTTCCTCGTCTATACGAAGGGCCACGTCGAAACTTACTCCGTTGCCAAGGCGATGCATTGCGTAACTAACGCGCGCCTCGCAACCATCCTCGAGCACCCGTGTCGTGAAGTGTCACATTCGAAAATCCCACACACAGAAAGAAAAGAGAAAAAAATATGTCTGCCCAGAGGAAAGAGCACGCCGAACGAAAGTCGTCAGGCATTACCGACACTATCGCGCGCCACTGCATGGGAATAGTTTATGTTGAACGCAGTTGTTTATTTTTCGTCTCATACACGCCGCATTGAGTCGATGATACCGACGACAACAGCGGCGCTGTCCGGGTCTGCGAGCGCAAATAACGAAAAATAAGAAGTCGAAAAATAGCACCCCGAGTTTCCCTAGAAAACAGAAAAAAATGCGAGACATTACGGTTGAGCGCACATAATAAAGGATGCTAGGTAAAGAAGAGCATGAACACATGCTCAGAGTGATGGAAACGGGAGAACAGAGAAGTGAGCAAAAACGCCCCATACAACACGTCATGGGCAAATAAGGAAACGCTTCCACATATTGGAATTTTTTTTTAAAAACTACGTATGTAGGCTGTAAGTCCTGGCGTTACGTTTCGCGCACGATTAAGCCACAAAGCCACCGGGCAGGTACAAAAAGACAAAAAAATAAACAGCTGTAAGCAAATGGCCGCACATTCTGAGAGACTGCTGTAGAAGGTGCGCCCACGGACAGCTGACGAGAGGTGAAGAGACGAAACTGCGCGTATACCTGTGCAACATGAAGGGTGTCCCGTGCGACGCCATGGAGAGAGGAACGCCAGGGGACGAGCGGTGCCCGGGATTCAATATCACCTAAGTAGTCGACCGTGGCGCGCCACACGCAATCATCTGCAGGGAAAAGAGAGAGAAGACGTTAAGTAAACGCCACCCAGGAGCTATGTCAACCGATATTTTTCCCCCCAAACTGCGCGACGCGGCAACGAGGCGATCATGAACGACCTCACGAAGCACTCCTTTGCTCTATCTTCATTGGCAGGCGTCTTGCCAGTCTCTTAGGTTTAATTACGGCACCAATTGGACGACGTCTACCACACAACGGGTGGAATGCGCTCTTCAGCCGTTACTTACGCGCCACACCTCGGCGAAGGAAACAAAGGAAAACCGAAAACTTGGGCGTCAAGCAACAAGTTTTCTTTTTCTTTGTTCCTTCATTCTTTGTACGGATAACCACGGCACCATGGCAAGCTCACTATCACTATCAGGCGCGAAAATGACGTCGAAGTGATAGCCCCATCGATGCACAAGCAGAGATTGCCGGCCAGAGTGGCATGTATTAAGAGCAGGTGACGCTGTGACTGCGTTACTCATCTCAGTCGCGGTCAACGTTTATAAAACATGTTCCGTTGCCAAACTGGCCGCTTCCGCCATACATTGAAAGCACAGCAATACTTCCGGTCCACGTGGCGCTGCTGCAGCAACACGCTTCTCGTAGCTGACGACGAAAGGCGAGCGAACTTCGCGTATGCTATACGCGCAAATATCGAATTGCTTCAAAACGCAACGATGAGAATGACTACTTTTTAAATGCGAAGAATTCTCGGCGAGCTTCGGCAACTTTAGACAGACAGACAGGACAGATAATAAGATATATATATAGATATAATTATATAGATAGATAATATATAGATAGATATTATATATAGATATATATATAGATAGATCTATTATATAGATATATATATGATATATAGATAGATAGATATATATATAGATATATAGATATATATATAGATAATAGATTATATAATATTATATATAGATATATAGGATATATATATAGATATATCGATATATAGATATATAGATATGATAGATATATAGATATAATGATATAGATATATAGATATTAGATATATAGATAGATAGATAGATAGATAGATAGATAGATAGATAGATAGGAGCGATAGATAGATAGATAGATAGATAGATAGATAGATAGATAGAAGATAGATTAGATAGATAGATAGATAGATGATAGATAGATAGATAGATAGATAGATAGATAGATAGATAGATAGATAGAAGTAGATAGATAGATAGATAGATAGATAGCTAGATTAGATAGATAGATAGATAGATAGATAGATAGATAGAAAGATAATAGTAGATAGATCGATAGATAGATAGATAGATAGATAGATAGATAGATAGATATAGATTATAGATAGATATATAGTAGATAGATAGATAGAAGTAGATAGCTAGATAGATAAAGGAATTTCAGGAAAATAGATATAGATAGATAGATTAGAATCGATAGATAGATAGATAGGATAGGTAGGATGATAGCTAGATAGATAGATAGATGATATCACTGTCACCAAAGTTTCGCTTAAGAAACGTGTGCATTCAAAGGAGGAAGCCAAAGCAGCGTCTAATTAATCGGATGCCCTTCACACCGGCGTCCTTCTACTTCACAGGTTTCTGCAGGATCGCTGTACCCCATCCATCAATCTCTTAAACAGAGAGACGGGTTTCTCTACCGTTCTTACATAATCCTGCCTCGAAGCGATCTTGTGGGCATATAACTTCTAAGGTCATGTTTCGTAACTGTTTCTGTCCTTCGAGTACACTGTTGTATTTCTTTATCAGTCGCGACGCGTGGACGGTATCGAGAATAAAAGCCAACCGACGGAGCACGGAGCCTAGGATGAAAGAAACATTGAAGTAGAACAGCAACAACGGATCAGCAGGCACAGCGGACAAAAAGGAACGAGATACTCGCTATGAAGTGCTTCGCATAAAGCCTATAAATAGGCCCGCAAATCGAGCCGCGATCTCAACGTGAACCGACGGTCGTTCGGGTGAGGGAAGCGTCGTCCAGGACGTCAACTCTTGCCGACGGCGCGTGCATAGCAGTGTGACGTGCCGACACATCGAGTGCCTGCGCGACCGCAGTAGTGAACGCTATACCGCGGCGAGACAAAGATGCCTTGCGAGCAGCAGACTGCGTGGGACATGCAGAGCAAAACGGTCGATGGCAACGATCGGCCGAACGTCCGGATTCCTGCGAGCCGAACTCTGGAGTACGCGAGGAGGGACAAAGAGTGGCGGCATGCCGGGCGGAAAACGATCGCTCGAACAGGGAGTGTCAGCAGCTGGCGTTTCTCGCGCGCCACAATCTGCCTGCCCTGACTCGGATTCTCGACCCCCGCTTCTATTCTATCGTTTATATCGTAGAACCATCATTTCTACTTCATTATATTTTTAAGTGCGCTTTTTTGCGTGTCCCGAAACCACGACCTCATCACGAGGCAAGCCTCACCGGGGTACCATCGTATTACTGCTAACGACGGGTGTGGCCGATATTTAACGTGCATTTAATCAAAGTGAGCGAGCGTTCCTTCATTTTGGCCCACCAACAGAATGCGGCGGAAGCAGCCTCGAGCCCAGCAGCGCAAAGTACGGCGGAACGCTGTCGGGAAAGTGTTAGTCAACTTCCTCACATCTCGCGGAATACAGTGCTATTCCGCGAGACGACATGACGGTTGTAATCTTATTTGGGGTCGCGAACGCACTTTCTTGCCTTCGCAATAACGCCTTTCGCCGGAATCGGATACAAGTTCGCATCGCGTGCACACAATCTCAGTATAGACGGTGACAAAAATCTTGATAGGATCCCTTGTGTAACGGGCGGCACAAAATGTTCGCCTAGCCTCCCCGATTTAATAACGTTTTATTATACCTATCACACATTCCACAGCATTTCGGTTATTCAGATATTTCATTTGTTGACTCATACACCTGTCGGGTTTTACCTACGCCTGTAAAGAATCCGCTTATATCTCACGCCTTTTTTCCCCCTTAGCACTGCACTAAATATCCCTTCCTCATCTGATCAAATTACGAATAAATACTACACCCCACTTTGAATCCTACTCCCTCTGAAAGGTAAATAGGTCTTACTGGGCGAACATCCAGGCATTTCATTTCAGTGAGTACTTAGTCTTTTCCGGGCTATAGTCCTGTGGCAGGCACATGCATCACACCGCGACGAATATTCGCTCTCTCAAGTTTTGTTTTCATTATTCTTGGTTTTCGGGCAACCTCCTGGCGCCTCAAATGGCAGCGCACCGCCCTTTCCTTGTAACGCAGATTATATATGACACGCACACCGTAGCGTAGAACGGCGGATTTTTAATTTTGACCACATCGGGGTTATATTAATGAACATCTAAATTTACGTATACCGTCAATATTTTCATCTCGCCCTAATCTAATTTGCGCTTTAGGGATACTTCCATGCTTATACTTCTTAGCATTTACTCGCGTAAATTGCGCAAGTATACTCGCCACACACACACACACATTATATATATATATATATATATATATATATATATATATATATTACACAAGACTAACGCTATAACAACCTGCTCACACTTTTCGGCACAGTGAAGAGGATGAACATAGATCCCAATAAACTTATACTCGTCCGGGGGCTTTATACTAATATAAAACCCCCGTCCCGCGCCAAGAAGACCAAGCGGTCAGAGATAACCTAATAGACCTCACACTTTACCCTGTCCTCAAATCCTGGCGTACATCCCAAATTAGTAAACCAACGCTGTGTGAGAACAATACCAAAACACCCTGCCCCCCCCCCCTCCCAATAGCCTCCTGGCCACTCCCTCAGTTATGGCGCGGGAAGCATACCAACCTTCACTACAGAAGTCCAGAATCAAGGGTGAGGAGGAGATGGCCTTCAGGCACATCCTAATGGCCGCTATCCCATTTTCCAGAAAGAAATAAAATTGCCCTCCACATCTCATTCGACGTTTTCTTTGAGAAAACTATACTTTCAATTACTCTGCAATGATTACCAACATTCCCGACTTTTTCCTACATTCCTTTTCCACGATTTTGAGCGCTTATGCCGCCAATTTCTTTCCCATCATTTTCTTGCATGCCTGAACCTTCACTGTGCGCAGACTAATTTTACCATGCACTTCCTTCCCTTCCAAAAGACGACCAGCCCGTATTACCCAGCACTGCCGCATGGACCACCAGGCCCACTGGTCCATGGTGAGTCGAAGCCCGGACAAAAGGTCAGTGTAATTTTTAACAAAGAAGTACACCCGTCTGCAAAATCAGTCGGGGCGCGCGAGCGACGACCGCAATCTGATAAAACCAACGTTTCTAGAACCAGGTTCTAGAAACCTAGTTCTAGAAAAGTTGGATAAAACTACATCATCGCGCCATCTGACGCGGTGAGTGCGCATGCGCGTCCTTTCATTTTCACATCCTTATATTTTCACTCCCTTGCTTTGGACCAAATTATTACATGTAGAGTTGTGCGCCAGGCGTCGCTTTCTTCAATCCGTGACGCGCTCATTTCGACGGGGGCACGGTGACGGTGAAGCGTATGCCCTTATTAAAAAGATAGCATCTCTTATCTCAGTAGCGAACTGGTGCCACACATATCATTGAGTCCCTTATTTACACGTGCCTGGAAGAAAAGAACACTTGTGCACGCCACACAAAACCTTGCCACGCACAACACGTTGGTTCGATCCCCGCGAGGACTGAAATTCTTCATTTATTTATTTATTTATTTATTTATTTACATCTACCCTGTGTTCTCACTCGCGGACAACGTTAAATTTTCGCGCACTACCGACGACGCTACAGCGAAATTTCTGCGAAAGGAGCTGTTAACACGCTGCTCTGCGCGGTCTTCGAAGAGAGCCGCGTACATTTCACCGCCGTCATGCCCCTGTCGAATCGAGCGCGTCACGAATTCGCATCACCCGAGTGCGGCCCATTCCCTGCGGCTCATTCCCTAATATTCAGGCATGAGCTGTAGCTAACGTGAAGTAGCAGCTGCGGACAACAGCGTCCACAGCCACACACTTCGCTGCTTTAGGTAAGTACGATTCCGTCTGTGCGTAAATCGCTGAAGGTACTGCGCTTGCTGCTACCATAGTACCAACGACGAAGCACCATCGTTCGCCGAAGCGGAGCTCATTCTTGCACAGCTGATCGGTCAGTGGGTGCGACAATATCGCATACAACAGTTTAAGCAAGCGAATTGGCGAACACGGGTTTTAGCAGGGATCTCACACCAACAAATAACGGGCCGGTTCGAGTACGCACAGCCCTAGATGGCAATTTCGCTACACTTGGCCGTTAGACGGCGCGCATTTCAATATGGCGGCCCCCCTGTCATGAAAAACTTGAAAACGCGTATAGAGTGACAATAGTGGGAGTGTCTAAAGCGGCGCAGACCCTATTCGAAAACTCTTCGCTCCTACGTGACCCCAAAGCGTGCGTACACAAAAGGGTTTTTGGGGGCCCAAGCTTTTGGGGACCCTATTCAAAAACTCTCCTATGGCAGTTCATTCAGCCGCAGAAATTGGAATTACAAAAGAAAAAATACCAATGACCACTACGCCCAACAGTATACCACGCCAAAGCCTAATGACGTCCCGACTCGTGTCTACCTAGATCGAGCCCATCCTGGCTACTTTTACACGTATTGACACGTCGCTACGTTCGAGGGCACAGGTTAGATTCCTGGTCACGGCGCTCGCACTTCGATAGCAGCAAAATGCTATGAACACCCGAGAGCTTAGATTTCGGAGGCCATTACAAAAACCCCCAGATGGTTGAAATCAAGCCGGGGTCCCTCACTATTGTACATGCTTCGTGATCATGTCGTGGCTTAGTCAAGTAAACCCCACCAATTATTACAACCTGGACAGACCGCAGAAAAAATCTCACGACTGTACCGAGATAAGTGTTGCAGCAATGTTGATAATGTGGCGACACAACGCACAGACCTGCAGCACCGAAACGCGTCATGCACGAGGCCTCAACCACAGCCAGTCTGCTCCCTGCCGCTTTTTTTTAACACAGGCTGCGCCATCTTGTGGCGCTGCCGAAAAGGCCATGCGGCTTCGGTAACTAATTTGTCATCAACGCGTGGCCCCAGGAATGCCTAGCAAACTATTCCTTCAACTCATTAAGGAAGCATGCGAAATTGGCTGAATAAATTTCTCTTTCGGGAAGGGGATTGGGTGTGTGGCCTCATTTCCATCCTGTCCGTTTGACTGACCACCACTGTTGTGGATAAAAACATACAAGGACGACTTCCATCGTTGTGAGGCCACATTGTCACAGCCAGCTTCATGGTTGCCAGTCAGCAAACAAAAAATACTACCCCAATACCTCCGCTGGAGTTAGAACTCCGGAGTTGGAAAATCTGCCTTTGGAGCGAGCATGGTAAACGCTACACTTTCCTCTTTCGCGGTATTTCAAGCACGGATAGAACTACGTCATCACTGACCAGCCCCAACAGCACAGACAGATCAATGACCGCTTTGTATGAATTTCAGAGACCAGAGCGAAGCAATTAATACTTTACCGAACGAGTATTACACTGCGCGGATCTCATGGAGATCCTTTTTCAAAAGATGGCGGCGTGTTTCTTTGCAACTGCTCGTTGACGCACTCGTGAAGACAGTGTCTGGGGCTCCAAGGAGACTGACATTAGAATGTTAAGAAACGTGGAAGTTCAACAAACGTTGTTGTACAAGAGAAATGTCAGCAAATGAAAAAAAGAGATGGAAGGGAAGAGGGAGAGAAAAACGAAGAAGGCGACACAAGGGAACCTACGGAATAACAGCCGACATTCGCTTTTGAAAAACTACTTTTCCAAATCCGCACGGAACTTGCACTCTTTCTGAGCACCGATTCAACCTTTCTTCCTCGTTTGCCGGAGTTCTACAAAGATATGCGCCACCTCGCTCAACAGGCAACTCCCTTGAATTCGCACTTCGCTCGGTTAAGCGTTGCATCTGTGCACGTAAATGGCGACGATAGACACTACAAAGATTCCGGTTTACAGTTGCGCCAACAGTAATACAGTTAACGGAAAGAACGCCCAAATCATGCATTGCGCGTCGCTGATAAAATTATTCTACAGAACTCACACGCGCGTTTATTGCCAGACGATTCTGAGCGGCCAAATTGTTTCTTCCCGAGTTTCCACTGCAGATGCACAGAAAATTGCTCATTTAACTTGGCTAATCCCACTGGTAAACTAAATAAATAAAAACGGCGAGAACTGCTGCAGTCGCGTTAAACTAGATTAAAGCAGAATGCCTTGTTTATTTGTTGAAGAAATTAGGGTAAATTCTTAAAACAGCCTGAAGGTGGCAGGAAAAGAACTGTTTTAAGTAGCCAATGAATCCTAATCTCATCTAAAAAAAAACTAATTTGAATCAGCGCCAACGGGAGAGACAAGTTTGGCGACATAGAGTAGGCCATCGTCGTCGTTGCGTTTACGAGGTCACAGATGAGAACATTGAAGCGTCAAAGCCGAAAATAATTTATGTGGAAGTTCGGACGTGCATTCACTAAAAAGAAAAAGAAAAAGGGTTCGCGTAGGCCACGCAACTCCTTACCAAGCACTTCTTTTTCCCGCCTGACAACGTATAATATCTCGGGTTTTACGTCCCGAAACCACGATATGATTACAAGAGACGCCGTAGCGGAGAGCTCTGAAAATTTCTACACTCTAAACAGAAATAAGCCGAGATGGGAGCAAATGACCTCGTCCTTTAGCGCACGCGCCGATGGGAGTTTTTTAAACACCGTCCGGAGGGAGTAAAGAATTTACTCCCCTTCAGTAGGGGGTTTTTGCAGGGTGCCAGGGTTTTTTTTATTATTTACATCCATCGGGGAACATTTTCAGGTCGGTATGGGAGTAAATTTTCTGCATCGACTGAGAAAAAAATTGCGCCAGCAGCCGTACCATATGCAAGCGTAACTTAGATTGGTTACCTTCGAAGCACACAACAAAGATTACAGTAGGTGCACTGGCACAGTACACGAGCCCAAACCATTTCGCCGCCATTCAAATGCGACCGCCACTGCCAGCATCGAACCCGCGACCTTCGGGTCAGCAGCAGAGCTCCCTAGCCATTGATCCACCGTGGCGGACGACCTAACCGTGTAGCGGAGGCGCTCCCGTAGAATGCATTAAACACGTATCATCGACACACAAAACGTGCAACCAGCTCTATTCAAGCGCCAAACCGGTGGCCTCACCTAAGGGCTGTCCAACTAGACAAAATAGAGCACTTATCAATATGTACTCTTTCACACACGGTGCTTTCCAAGTGCTAGTCCCGCTACGCCTAAATGTGATCCCAACGCCACACTCATCAAGCTCGGAGTTTAATGGGCAGGCTATTCCTTGGATGCGATTCTATAAATAGGCCCAATCTATGCGCTTTGCTAAAACATCGTCTTCATCTGTTTATGAAGCGAGTGATTGTTTTGTCTTTTTCAGGTCGTACTGCAGATTATGCATTGAGCAAGGCAGCCCGATTCAATCATTTTAGGGTGCCTGTGGAAACTGCGCCCACTTAGGTTTCGTAGCAAGACGCCCGTATGAATGAGTGCCAAGTAAGCATGGGGGACTGCAATAACTGCATAATCATTCAAAAGCTTTATACGCACTCATTACTTAGGTCCTGCTTTTATCTTTTTTTTTCTCGTCACCACACGATAGTTCGCCCTCTAACCACAAGCTCGAAGTGGTTTTGCTTATACATGAGAGAGAGAGAGAGAGAGAGAGAAAAGAGACAACTTAGCTGTTCGCTTAACCGGTCCACCGGCCATTGGAATAAAATTAAGACAACCGCTAAATTGTGTTTCTTCTCTTCACAAGTACGTTTGGCCCATTCGAAAAACTAATATATATATATATATATATATATATATATATATATATATATATATATATATATATATCCCACGAAGACTACTCGGTTATGTCGAAGTCAGATGCGTAAGAAAGCAGATAGATCGATGCGAGCTCGGTCGCCATAAAGACTGGAGGCCGCTAATAATCGAGTGCAATTCGAGACGGCTACATTGCGTGACGACCGAAGAAGACGAAATGTGGTGCGAGCAATCAGTTATTGAACAGCCAAATGTCGAAGAAACAAAAAAAGGGGGCGAAGAAACGCACACGTGGTTACGACGCGATTGCGAAGTCGGCCTTGACCGATAAAGTGACCGACCCGGATATATGATATATAGTAAGACCGGATTTCGCATGGGCGGTTGTTCCTCGTAGCGAGGAAAGTGGCGTCACACGCAGACGGCAATATGCTAATCCAACAAAGTGTCTCAACCCCACTGCATAACGCGCCATATTTTGGTTAATCACGGCAGTTCATCCCTGTCGTGTGCGTCGAAATATCCACCGGCATTGACGTGGAAAGTGCACCGGTCCGGTCCTCTTTACACTGAACATAAAACAGACACTTTTAGTTGGGCGTACGGGGAATCTGCGTATACGCTCTGAAAATTACGTTGCGCACTCTGCAAATGAAGCGTGCAATGACACATAATTTAGTTTGACGTACCTCGATGCGTTTCGCTCAACCAGGTAAGTCATATTCGAGACGCAAGGGTTTGGAATGCTTATCAGCGCCACCCACGCTAGAAGCATGCCAGGCCCCAGTAATAACGTGGCCTCTGTGATCTGCGCAAAAAACATCCTGACTGCCAGAGTAAGGGCCACCAGCGTACAAGTCGGGCCGTAGTATTCGCTGTGTAGATATTTAGCATCATTCCTAGGTGCACTGAATGTGCACGTTCACATTTGCTGTTTTGTAACTTGGGTGCGCAATGCAAGAACGGCGTCTGATCGTGCACGGCCGCACTGAATCGACCTCAGCGTTCTATCCAGCGCTGCTGTGAATGAGGCTTAGCGTAACCCGCAGGAAGTCGTCGCGTACCAGGTAGTCATGACCTTGCGATGTACTATACTAGCACATTGAAATCTCGCACAATGATCAAGGCATGTTACGTTGCACCATGAATAAAAGTACGTAGCAAGATGCCGTTTTATTTACGGGTTCATTCGCCGAGAGGCGTGGGAGAAAAAGACGCCTTCCCGCACACAACCTATCGAAGGCGATTCTTGAGGATTTTCGTGAGACGCCAGGCAATTCCTTCTGAATCGTCAAGAGGCCGGAACGTGCCGCTTGAGTTTACCTTGTCTGGCATGAAAACGTCGCTTTCCATTGCAATAAACAATTGTATCGGGCCAGTTGGTAAGGATCCATCTTGCTAGGAAGCGCAGCCACTGTTACAAAGAACACACAACACAAGCGCTTAAGTTCAACTAAACGTTTATTACAAACGTCAGAGTTTATAAAGGGGATGAAAAGAGAAAAAGAATTTAAAAAATGAATAAAAAAGATAAAAATGGTAGACAACAAAAAGCACACGCGCCAGTCCCGTACATTACTATCCGTTATTGTCTATCACCCCATCCAAAAAACATAGTGCACCCTCTATCTCGCTCACGGGGAAAGAACTAACACAATCAAAATCATCGCGTGTCACTTCAGCCACTTCTGCTATCAAACGGGTTAACAAATCTGTCTCGATACAGCACGCACGTGTTATCGAAATACGGCACACAACCGCACTCTCTACAGTGGATCGCCAAGTGACCATCAGAACCCTTTTGCACTTTATTGTGGTGCTCTTTTAGCCTTTCATTAATGCATCTTTCGGTTGTTCCCACATAAACAAGACCACATGACAAGGGCACTCTGTAAACAACCGACTGTGCACACTCAACATATTTATTGCGATGCTTAATTTGGCAACCTTTCTTTTCTTTCGAAACAGGACAAGTTTGGCGACATATTCTGGACAGTTTTTCAGGAGCAGACAACCACTCGGACGCCCACCTTATTACCAATCTTTTTAAGATTGTGTGCCACACTATGGATATAGGGGACAACAGCCGTTTTACGCTGCTGCAGGGAAGTGTTAATACGCTCCCTATTTTGTTTGTTTAGCTCCCTATGTAGCGATTCAGCGACGCTTATAACCATTCGTTGCGGGTAGCCTGCTGCCTTCTGTCGCAAAACCTGTTGCTCAAAGCTCTTCTTCATGAGGTGAAAACACGACTTCTTTAACGAATTAAAAAGGCACATTCGTGCAACAGACCTCTTCACTACTTTGGTATGGGCAGAAGAGAAAGGCAACAATGGCTTTTTGCTCCTGGGCTCATAAGGCCAACAAACGTGGTCATCTTGAAATTGCAACGACAGATCTAGGAACCTGAGCGTATCACCATAGGGCACTTCATATGTAAGTTTCAGAGGCTGACAAATTGTCTCAAATACTCCAAGAGTCAAAACAGCAACAATTTGAAACTCTTTGGCATTACACTTCAAAAAAACCAAATAATCATCCACAAACCTGAAGATCTTTGAAACTTTAGTTCCCGACAACCTCTCATCAATTAATCGATCTAAGTGGGCCATAAAAATATCACTAAGGACAGGTGCAGTAGCCGAACCAATACAAATACCCTGTTTTTGGATATAGGTGTTCCCATTCTAATTAACTAATGTGGACGTTAAGTACAAAGCCAATAAATCCAGAAAACCTCTCACTGGCATACCACAAGTGTTCTGAAAGGTCACTGCACCATGCTCAAGTATGCACTGCACAACAAATTCTAGAAGCATTTCATGGGGTAAAGAATAGTACAAATCTTTCACATCTATGGACAACGGCTTCTATCCTCACCCTCTATCTCGCTCACGCGGAAAGAACTATGTTTTTCAGATGGGGTGATAGACAATAACGGATAGTAATGTACGGGACTGGCACGTGTGCTTTTTGTTGTCTACCATTTTTATCTTTTTTATTCATTTTTTATTCTTTTTCTCTTTTCATCCCCTTTATAAACTGACGTTTGTAATAAACGTTTAGTTGAAGTTAAGCGCTTGTGTTGCGAGTTCTTTGTAATAGTGGCTGCGCTTCCTAGCAAGATGGATCCATTGCAAGGTACACATGCCTTGAATCAGGTCCGCTGTTGCTGTCTGCGTCGAACGCCACTGCTGTCACATATACTCTCGTTCTTGTTTCTTCGAGGTCCCTCGAGAACGTAGCATAGTAAGCGCTGCGTTACGTTGATTGATTGATATGTGGGGTTTAACGTCCCAAAACCACCATATGATTATGAGAGACGCCGTAGTGGAGGGCTCCGGAAATTTAGACCACCTGGGGTTCTTTAACGTGCACCCAAATCTGAGCACACGGGCCTACAACATTTCTGCCTCCATCGGAAATGCAGCCGCCGCAGCCGGGATTCGAACCCGCGCCCTGCGGGTCAGCAGCCGAGTACCTTAGCCACTAGACCACCGCGGCGGGGCAGCGCTGCGTTACGTACACAGCGTCTTGTTTCGGGCGTACGCGCGCATCTCTGGAATCGATACGCTACGTACTGCACATACGCTGTTCTCTCCCGTGGCAATGCTGCGTACGTGGGCTCAATACGTACGCCCAAATAAAAGTGTCTAGTGTTTGCAACACGTGAAAACCGAAATTAATGCTTGCGTTTCCACAAACCACGGATTTTCTGAAGCGTACATAAATAGTACTCGAGGCAGACGTCACTGTAACGGGATACTTAACTCAAGACGTTCACATAAATTGCCAGCTGTATACGCAGCCAACCTTTCGGGGCGCCAAAATGCCTTCAAAGAGATGCAGAGTCACGCGCTGCTAAGAAAAGGGCACCATTATAGCCTGCGTCCCCTTGAGATATGGCTCAACAATCATTCGACACCCGAAGGTCGCGAGTTCGATCCCAGACGCGGCAGACGTATTTTGATGGAGGTGAAATGGTAGAGGCTCGTGTTCTGTGCGATGCCAGTGCTACCTTTAGAACACCAGATGGTCAAAAGATCCGAAGCACTCCACTACGGCGTCTCATATTCATATTGTGGTTTGGGGGCGTAAAACTTCATAATTATTATCGTCGTGCGACGGTTTATTACGAGTCAGCGATATCTTAGACAGTCGAGGTAGCACCGGCGGAACACGAATGTAGATCACGCAAACAGCAACAATCGCAGAAACTTGGCATCTTCGTCTTCCTGGCTACATCAGTAATAATCACACGACCGAATTTTCATTCGCAAATGCCTGCCTTTAAAGCGCCAAATCCGTCTTGTGCTGCAATGAGGAATGCCTTCGGAAAAGTTCCGATGCCTAAATGTGGCACACTCAGTCAGGTGCCAGATAAGGAACGGCACAGAGGCGGCGCGCTCCTACGTATTGACAAAAATCCTGTTTGTAGAAGGCGGCTGCCTGCCGCGCGGCGCAGGAGTGGTGCTTACAGGCGTATGCAAAAACGGCGGCGCACGACATGAAAGCTTCACGACGCACTCTGCGCTTTGCTCACTAAGTGCAAAACTGGCATGAAATCTCGGCAAGCAACATCTCGATCTTTCATTTCATTATGTTTTTTTTTAATGTGCAGTAAAAAAAGTCGAGCCATAGTTTTGAGTAAAACATTCGATCTCAGGAATGCTGAAAGAACAATGCACTTCTTTGTTTCATATCTTTTGCAGGAAGACTCTTCTGGCGAAGCAGCAAGAGTTATTGGTCCCACCTGTTCTTTTACAAGATGGTCTAAACGACGGCATCACTTCAGTGCCACACGGCACACTGTGTGCAGGATATCATACATCTCTTTGCATTTGGGCAAACACTGTTTTGAGTTTATTAATACGAATAACATTCCTATTACCCGTTGTCAAGGCATAACATTGGTCATCCAATGAAAATAAAGAATACTTGCTCATGCACCACAAATGATACGCTGGCCTGTAAATGATAATGCTCATGCATGTTCCACAAAAGAACTTGGTAAAGTATTGCTAAAGAAATAAACGGAAGACAGCGAGACAGAAAGTGATCCACATTGAACATTGGTGGGTTCACGTTTTATTATTATTTGTGTAATTGCATGATGAACTTGAACAACAATGTGCAGAAGTCTCCTGGAGAGTGCAGGCGACCGACAATTTTTCAGTCTTGAATATCTGCTACAGTTCTCGTATTCCAGCACGGCATTCGTAACGTATAGTGTACTGCTATGGAAATAAGGTACCAGCTATAGAAAATATTCTCATTCTTTAAAGAACAGCTGTTTTATTGAGGCATGCATTAACAATAAAGATTTTCAGGATCGTTCAGCACCATCTCTTGACCACGTGTGCACGCAGACGTTCGCGAAAGAAATGTGCAAAAGCATTAACTATTTATTTGGAGGATGACGTGTCCACCAGTAATTTGTGGACGCCATACTTGACATTGGCGTACAATTCGGCATTCACTTGACAGCAGTGTGATTCTGAATAAAGGTAAAGGTAGCCACTCCCCGTACATAGAAATACGTTGAAAACTGAAAAAAAAAACCAATATCGCGAAATAGCGCGCATAAACGCTATTGCAGAAATAAATGATCGTCGAAACACTAAAAGGGTGCTGCAGCCCAAGCGTGCACCACGCGATAGTTCACGCGCACGAAATGTGCGTGAAATATGCACATGTTAGTGTAGGCACCCCCTAATAGCCGTGTAACGTTAACGTGCAAGAGAAAATGCTCTTCGAACAGCTGAGAATGGGCTGCTGCTGTCACTGACACACGCGTACCTCGCTAAACGAATCGCTCACAACACACACACTTGGGAGAAACATACGTGGCTTTCGAGAGCTGAAGATAAACTCGTCACGCTGGTATCCGCGTATTTTAGGTGAGCGAAACACCCACGGTTGACAGAGAAGCACTAAAACGATGCACGAACACACGTTAATCGCTCTTACGTCACGGCGCACCATATACGTACCGAAGTCGCAGCCGAAGACCGCGGCTGTAAGTGCGTGAAGCCCCGAAAGCAATTCGCTGAACTAACACACGCTCAAGCACGTGCATATAACGGAAAAAGGAGTTGCACGTTCCGCCGACGGCTTGGAAACCACTTCGTATATAAATACGTACCACCGCGACAAAACGAACTTGCATACGGTGCACCGCATGCAAGTTCGTTTGCAAACAGACACCTTACCCATTGCACCACAGCGCCATGTGGTGCAACGGGTAAGGCGTCTGCTTTGAAAGCATGCCGTCCCGAGTTCAATCCCATGCGTGCTAGGTGTAATTTGTGCGTCTCAGATTTGAATTCACGTGCTGTTGTCCATTTTCTAATTTCTAGTAATAAGAAATGGTGAAGACAAAGTGGCGACGCAGTGCACTCAGAGCGTAATAATTAAATTCCGCAACCTCGTACGCCTACAGGCCGGCCGTTACGGGCTGTCACCCATTACTACAGGCCGCATATACTTAGCCAGGAAAAATTTGATTTAAAATCACGGCTATTCTGGAGGCCATTTAGAACAGGACCACTTCCTCTAAAACACGGATACGGATCCGCGTAGCGAACCTTCTAGAAGCGGTGAAAAATTGACCGGACTTTCTCCCTGCAAGCGTGTATTCCAGCGATGATTTGAATAAGTGTACTTCGGAGACCAAACAATAGCAATTTATAGACGAGGCTTGAAAATCTATTGACATGTGTACCAGACGGGCGAAACATCCACAGCGAACACAATGCGAGTGTGTATATGCTACAACATCTCAGAGCCGCGACTACGCATTACAAGTCACCCAAGGATCTGTCCAGTTCTGATACGACAATCATCGAGATCAGCCGGCAAAGAAAATTGGGGCGGAAACGCTCTATACCTCCCATATATTTGCACTCGGCTACGGCAGTGCCAATTTTACCACTGGCGGTTGCCGGGTATCCTTGATTGATATGTGGAGTTTAACGTCCCAAAACCACTATATGATGAGAGACGCCATAGTGGAGGGCTCTGGAGATTTCGACTACCTGGGGTTCTTTAACGTGCACCGAAATCTGAGCACAAGGGCCTATGACATTTCCACCTCCATCGGAAATGCAGCCGCCGCAGCCGGGATTCCGAACCCGCGACCTGCGGGTCAGCAGCCGAGTACCTTAGCCACTAGACCACCGCGGCGGGGCGGTTGCCGGGTATCCTACTAGACATAAATGACGAACAGAAAATTTCTTCAATGACGTCACTGGTGAGGTCCCCAAATAGAGGGAAGGACGAAAAATTTAGAGGAGGAGGGTTCCCGCGGAAGCCACCCTTTCCGGTTCGCGTGCAAGCGCATGCACTCATGCCCTTCTTTGAGGTCCGCTGGGGCGATCCGGCCATACGTAAAATTTTGTTAGTCTTTTTTAATTTCGTGTTTTTGAAGAGCCGAAAGTTAAGTTGACTGATTTCTCAGAAAGACTAAACTCGATCGGCACAAATACTTTATTACACGTTTTGTATTTAAAAAAAACAAACACGCGTAGTGTGACAGTGTCAATCTATACAAGCACCTTTATAGAAGCCAATAAATGCGAACATTCACATTAACTTCACTCCGTTCAACCAGATGTTAGGATGCCCGGCCACCGCTACGTGCGTGTAGGTTCTTTGAAACCGAAACTAGCTCCGAGTTTCCGGGGCCTGAAGAAACCGGCCACGCAGATATGCCAAACTAGGTGAAACAAGACGAACAAAGTTTGGCTTGATCAAACTAATTATGCACTCCCAGGTGGATATACACTTAGGAACCACTAATGTTTGGTGGCATGTGTCCGCAGAAACTGAAGACACGTCGGCATCGCGAGCGATTCATCGTCGTCTCTATTTGGCGAAAAGCCTCCTATCCTCGAATCACATATGTATGAGGTGGTTGGTATGCATCGTGAATCGAAATGAAGCGTCACCATAAAAACCAACGACAATACCTAATACGCTATAGATATCGGAGCTGGCCCAATGACACAGCTGATACTGGTATACATATTACATGCTTGCAGGCAGCGGTAAGCGCCGTCGACATACTGAGGCAGTTGTAGCGACGGCGCGGCATTCAGGCTCCGTCCAGCCCACCACCAGCCGCTATGACCACGTGACACAGCAGCTGCAAGGCTGCCTCCGAGCACAGTGTTGGGGATCCTCCACCGCATTTACATAATGCATATATGGTCGCAGCCACCTGGGGCTGTTAAAACTAATGTTTTCTCAATTTTGTATCTCGTAATGTGAACCGAGGTCGGGAAACGCCGAATGCACTAACCCAATCGTTTTCAAGATTTTGCCATGTCACAGCTCGTTTAGTTGTTCAACTTAGATCCTAAACGGAAAGGTTAACACTAGTATGGCGCCACCGAGACCCATCCGCAACATAATCGGCGGCGAAATGCTATAACGCTCTTCTACCTTTAGATTGAGTTGCACATTACACAACTCGATGCAGTAAACATTGCTTCACTGTCTCCTGCTCCGGCGTGCATCAAAAACATTGCGAGGCTTTTACAAGTAAAAGCCAAGAATTGCTTGTAGAGTTATAATGAAAATGATTATGTAAAGTATTAATAAAAAAGAGGAGTCTCCCACCTAACTCCCCCGACGCGCTGTGCTCAAAGGCAGCCTTGCAGCTGCTCTGCCAGTAGTCACCTGATCACAAAAGGCGGCGGCTAGCTTTGGGCTGGGCGGAGCCTCAGCGCCACGACGTCGCTACAGGTGCTTCAGTATGTCGACGGTGGCACCTTCCACTGTTTACAAACATGGAATAAGTCCATTGCATGCCCGATTATTACAAGGGCTTTAACGTTGCGAGGGTTTGTAACACGCGGACACATCCCGGAGGCCGTGCATTATTTCCCAGCCACAGGATTCTTCATTCGAGAAAGAGATATGTTATCACGAATGAGCCTAACTGCGACAAGGAAGTAGGATAAAGTGACAGGAGAAGACTTCCAAGACGGGAGACACGAAGAGTGCACAGGGGAGGAAATGTGACCCAATTCGATTTCATCAACAGCGAGGGACGGCCACATGGGATGGACCAACTCGACGACAGGTGAACGACTCATCCTCGCAGTGGGTTCGGGTCAACGAATCTCGAAGATAGCGACTCCGCTCCTGCAGCCTCTGGAGAGGTATAACTTAAACAATCATAGGCTGATAATCTCGAAGGCTGCTGCATAGATATTTCGCCATTCTTGGAAACATTCCACAGCAACTCCAGCGGGGGCAACGCGCTTGGCGATATGCCGCAACAGACAAACTTCGTCTTCGGGGAGCTGGGCTTTTTAGCTGTGAACACGGCAATGTCAGCTGAGGCGAGTGCTCGACATTAATTCAGAAACCTTTCGGGAAATAATTAAGCGCTGAAAGGCATCAATTTGACAAGCGTGTTGCAAAGCTACTTAAAATATAATAACCAAATTCGACGCAGACCACAGCGTATACCGCAACAAAGTTAAACACGCTATACGCATGCGGTTGTCGACTACAAAAGCTTTCGCGTTTAAACGACTAAACTGCGTTGAGTCTATTGTAATATTGGGTTTCCCTGTCGTAACACGACAACACAAACATACAGAAGAACAAACACTGGAGGTTTCATTTGTAGAGCACGTTCATTCGCGTACTATAGCATTTCGTGCTCCAACATAATACACCTAATGGGGCACCGTACTTTATATGGAAAACATATCTGGGCTACACATACAACAGTGGCGTAAGTAGTAGAATACGTAGCTAATTAACCCTAAACACGAAGACATGCTAACTCGCAACTGCGTGTCACCTTTATCTATAGGTATACTATACAAACCAACGTTATACTGGAACAATACAGGCAACGGGAGCCTCGCTGAAGTTTACCTCTTAAAGGGGCGCGCAACGTTTCCCAAAAATGTTCAACTACGTGCGTATTCAGAATCCTGGCCGTCTATTTAGTACTATACCTCGACTCGCTTGATCGTCCAGGCTCAACAAGAAACTAAAAAAGGCAATTTCGGTTTCCCAGCACACGATCCCGTAACTGTGCAGCTGAAGTCACTTTAAGACAGCCCATAAAAAAGCCTCTCTGTCATTGACGAAAGATTGCGACGCAACGATGTTTTTTAACTTTAGTGAACCGTGCCCCGTAGCATCATACTGTTTAGATTACGGCGTAGTCACCATCATAACAATACCATAACGTCACTGACACACTGCAGCGTAGAATGACTGACCTTCCCTTACTACAGTGTCACCTTCTAGAGCGGGTTTGGCTCTCAGGTTTCGAGCCATACGCCGACGCACCCGTGTGAGTACATGATCAAGACAGCGGTGGCGACAGCGAAAAAAGCCTGCGCCCTGGAAGCACTCGTATCGAGACCGCGAGGCAGAACCTCCGCTTACGGAAGCCCCGAGCATGAGCCTCCACTTCGTGAGCCCATACCATCACAGTTGATAGCTCGAAGCTACACTGCTCTGCGCTGTGGCTTGCTGGGTAGCTTGTGAAAGCGAGCGTTGTTTGCACTTTGATAAGCTGTGCGGCACTGTCTGACAAAGCACACGGTTGGCGTATCGAGGATTAAGCCACCCGGATCACGCAGTAGAACACAGCCTGACACAAAAAAAAAAGTTGTATGTTACACTGGCTGCACCGATAAAAGACAAGCAACCGGCTGGGATCGATCTCGAGATCTTGGAGTGGCGCCCTCTCGCGTGTGGCGTCAATTTGTGGACTCCGCTGTCAACCGCGCTGCAGCAGCCGCTGCTCCTGTGTACAGACCGTCTGCTTCGGGCGGGAACTTTGTCGAACGAACAGGGTCAACTAACGCCCACAACGAATGTTTTCGAGTGCAATTATGAATTTGATTTAGTTGCAGCCCAATCGACAGGGCGAAAAAACCTCCCAGGATGGCCGATAAGCAAGCCGATGCCGCCGACCGCATTGCTGGTCAGAAAGTGAAAGTATACGCGGGAGTGTTCTAGCTCGTCATCCGCAGTTGCCGCCATGTGATACTAATTAGTTCGAATGGTTCGAAATTCCAACGAGCGTGCTTTTCTCCGGCATCTACAAGCATGTAGATACAGCTAGCGAAACGTCGCGGTGTCTTATCGACGGCGCGGTGGTGTACGACGTAGGCGACGTTGTTCAATGCGCGCTGCCGATGCAGTCAATGGAGATCACATGCGGCTCTGGTCCTGCAAACACGTGGACTTGCGAACTCGCCACATGGTGATCGAGTGCTGTGCAAAGGTGAAGTACTGCTCTGTGCCTCGGTGTGCTCGTCCGCCCGTGAAATCCTGAAGAGAAGGACACGCCTGCCCTTTTCCTAAGGATATTTTTTCTGCAGTGCAACGATAGTGACAGTGAACACGAGGATATGAGTGAGAATCACCGATTTCTGCCACTCTGACATTCCCAAACAACACACGAGATAATTACTGCACAGCAGCTGTTTAAATTGCTGCCTCGGCAGTCGGTCGACCGTTCACGGCATGTACTTGAAATACCAAGCAGCATTAAATTATAGGAAATTTGAGATTATTGTGCTTGGATTTAAATTATGGCCGTCGGCAGGGCGCAAGCCCGTGTTGTATCGCAGTACGAGAAGTATTGAGGGGTAGCTGTTGGTGTTACCCAAAAAAGGGGGCAAGTTCCGCCTTAATGCACCCCCTGGCCGATGCAAATGACTGTAGTTTGTCTCAGTAACGTTTGTTCAATGAGAGCGACATCGTGAAGTAGTTCATATTAATGCCGCACACGGTCGTCGCTCAGGTATCAGAATATAACAAACATATCTATCACTCAGTATACCATTATGTGACAACCTTTAGTCATTGTGCACTAAACAGTGACAGCAGGTTTCGCTTATGAATTTACAGTAAGCAGTGCGCTAGGCGCGCGCTTGTCTTAATTAGTAAACTACGCAGATATGTACGTACACCAAAAAAAAAAAATAAAGCTGTAGTTTCAAATGTCCTGCGCCACTCTGCTGCGCTCACGAGGCGCGCTTACCCGAGACGATTCGGACGCCGTCGGCTCCCTGTCTAGGTGCCTTCGCGGTAGGTTTTGGGACGGCACCTCACCATGGTGTAAGTCGCCTACACTGTAAACACGCCCTTTTAGGGTGTTTTTGGCTCGTGTTCCAGCGTGCGTCCCAAAGGTAATAAGTGAAACGCCCTTTCAAATGAGGTTTTCACTAACACCCTTTTCTGCGGTGTTTTTGTAGGGTCTCTGAAGTTGTCTTCCCAGTTTGGACACCAGCGTGCTAAGAAGATGCATAGAACATGATGGCGGCGCCTATTGAAGCGAAAGCCGTCCACTTCGAATCTTTCTAGCGGTCATCTTGCTATATTAAACTAATTCATTGACAGATATTGCTCATATTTGATTTAGAATTGAGTGATGAAGCTTCGCTAACGATGTACCACCGACGAGATAGCTCCATTTTTTTTATATACACGGCCGATTTGTGTTGGCAGAAGGCTTAAGGTTTTTTTTTTTACGAAGTAAATGGGGTCAAATTAGGGAGTTTAGAAGGTAACGTTGAAGTTTTTATTTAACTCGATTTGGGCGCTTGAATGGAGCGCATCGGAAGTTTTCCTGCTTCTTTTGAGAGCCTTAGAAATGCCCTTTGTACGTGGCCGAAAAAAGGTATTTCAGGCACGAAATTAGTGTTTCGGAGACATTTATTGCTATTATTCATCGCAGCGACATATTAGAAAACGTACATCCACGCATTCACGCACAAATATGACATTTGCATACAAGTGCGCACGACACAGGAATCGAACTCGCGACCACACGCTCTGAAAGCAAACACGATAACCATTACACCACAGTGCCACCACTAGATTGCCCGGTTTATCAGGGGGGTTTATATGCACAAAGCGGCTACTAACACGTCGGCGACACTTCAAACTTTCGTTCTCGTACCAGCGGCATGTGTCAGCGCTTGTGCAAAGCCACTGTCTAAACTGAAGGGTGTCACGCAGGCCATGGTAAACACCTTCGGCTTCGAACTATTCGGCTCGTCGTTTCGTGCCGCTAGGAAAATGGTAAACGCGTGCTCACTTTAGCACTTCTCCTTACATCGACAGTGCTTCACTCGCCCGAAATTTGTGTACACCCGCGTGACAAAAGTTATCTTCAGATGGCCGAAAATATGTGCATTCCATGTGCATATGCTGTGGAGCTATTTTCGGTATTTGTGCATCGACCTGCACGCGTCCCGTGGTAGCGGCGTGTTCTGAGCTGTTCCGAGACCACCCGTGATTGATTGATTCATTCTTTCATTCATTCATTGATATGTGGGGTTTAACGTCCCAAAACCACCATATGATTATGAGAGACGCCGTAGTGGAGGGCTCCGGAAATTTAGACCACCTGGGGTTCTTTAACGTGCACCCAAATCTGAGCACACGGGCCTACAACATTTCCGCCTCCATCGGAAATGAGACCGCCCGTGTTTCCATTGTAGATTGATGTATGGGACTGCCACCACACAGAATCCTCAGAGACGAGGACGAAACACTGAGCAACATCTCTATCATTTCAAGACTCACGCGACTGACTATGAGCAGCCGCTGAGCGCGAGTGTGCCACCGTTTATCGTTCTCTCTGCCACCGGCGCGTTCACCAACGCCGCCGTTTCCCATAGCACACAAAAGATGAAAGTTACACAAGGAGATGCTCATAAGCGTACACAGGATTCCTATTCAGCGGGAGAGCTGAGAGGCGAAAGTTTGTTGCAGCGCCCACCCTCCCTACTAAGTCAATGTACGGAGCGGACTTCGCCCCCCGTCCCTAGGTGTCCCCCGTCCCTAGGTGTCCCCCGCCCCCGTTCTTGCGTGCACGCCTATACAGGTGCCAAATTAACGCGGATACCGTAACGCGCCTACACTAAGTGTCTTTACTGCACGCATACTGTCGGCAGCCAAACGCAAGGGCAGCAGCGCCTTATATGAGCAGCTGAACGAGAATCTATATCCACAATTAGCACCTATTCGCAACTCCTATTTTAGCTCGCCACACAGTGGTTCTCTAATCCAAACTCAATATTTAGTTGATTTAGCACTCGTTGACTACCTAGAATCTTACCAATCAACCTTTATTGTTAAATATTAGACAAATACATTAAAGGCAACGCGTAAGGCATGCCCCAATGTCAAGCACAACCACCGCGAATTAGCAGTTGACAAGTCTCCCGCTAAATAATGAAGTTAATTCACAAGAACTTTGCCCTTGTGAACGACCACGTGTACTTTGCATTCCTGTTGCACAGATGATCTAGCACGAAATAAAAACAAATGCAGCTTTACAGTCGTTCTTCCTCTGTGAAACAGCAGTTTTTCATTATACGATTGTTTTTTTTTAATTGCCAGTATACCATATGCACAGAAGAAGACAGGTTTGCTTCTTTGCCATTCAGAATTTCGTAGCCAAAACACAGAAACCCCGAGGAGTGTAGCAAATAGACACAGAACTGGAGAATCCTACTGATTGTAGCACTGTGTCATCACCTGCATATTATGTTAAAAATAATTTATGCAACACGCCACTTCAATTATGCTATGATTGATGAAGCACCCATTAATGTTTGAATGAACAGAGCGAGAACTTTCTACCTGTTCGCCTGTCACCTATTTATCTTCCACAATAATTCTGATGAGTAAAACATCTGTTCTACTGGCTTGGTAATAAAAGCACAAGCCATAACATTGAGCCAGCAGCATTTCAGCAATTCCTATTGCATAGAAGCGCGGCAGTTTGGCTAGTTGGTATGACATAGTTTTTGCACGAGAACAGAACGAGGACTTCTTGTCTATTTGTCGTGGTTCTGTTCTCGCGCTATAACTATCGTCCTATCCCATACCTCAAATGATATGATACAGTGTTTGAATAATTTATTCGAACCATAAAAGCATCAGTTGTCATGTCAGTGTAAGCATATGTATATTTACATATTTGCATACAGTACATATAACCTAATACAAAACACTACGAACATACACAGCACAGCCCAAGCACCATATATTATTCACTACAGTATAGCAAGATGAAACTATAGCAAAAATCTCATCATAACACACACTAACATGTGCACTTCACAGTGCAGAATCCAAAGAATATAAGCACAATCCAAAGGAATGGGACGTACAAGAAACTTTGTGTCCGTCTACACATGAGGGTTAGCAAATTAAAATTAGTACAATAAGGCTAGCATTACTTTTGTGAAATATGTAACCATCCAGGTAGGCATGTTTTTTTTTTATTGCATTAGCTTGACCTATGGCATAAAATCTTTTGTGTTATGTTCAAATGAGACCCGTTGAGTTCGTTGTACATCCACTTACCAAAATTTGTAAAAGTATTCAGTCGTAAGGGCCAGAGTAGGGCTAGTTGGTTGTACTTGGTTTAAACTCGCGATGCACTAGAATTGAACACTAAAAGACACATTGAAACGGCGCGTATGCATGCATGTTTAACAGCTGCCAAAAGTTGTGTGACCACATGGTAGCGCAAAGTTTGATGAAGCAAGTTGACAGACTCATGGATAGCGATTACCCTGATGCCTTGATCACTGCTTTGGCTGAAAGGCTCTTAAAAACCATAGGCAACACGTATAAAACAAACGTAGGATTAAAATAAGTCAAAAGAGGAGCCTGTTGTTATGCCCTACATCCACGGCATTTCGCACGGACTAAAAAAAATTACAAGTAGGCATGGCATACCGTGCTTACTAGAGCTTGGTATGCCATGAGGTTGAAACAAATTTGACCACAAACTAATTTGACTCATCAACTCGCCCAACTGTCCATCTTAGGTATAAGTTTGCTGTATAAGATGGTTCCACCTAGTGTCGTTTCAAACAAAGCAAAATTTTCAAATGGGCACGCTATTAGGCAGGTTCCATGCAGTACCATGCATAACACTCTGCGTGTATAACAAAACACAGTAAGAGTATTATCCCAAATGCTCTAAGATGTACGAAATGTTCGAGTTAGTGTAGAGTGAGGCACAGGGGAGTGTTCCCACAATACACTGTCTTGTACACAAACAGGTGGGTGAGCAACTCCTGCTGCTTTCTCATAAATGTCTTCCTGAAAAGGATACAAAAAGTTCATTAAGCTTTGTGTATGCATAAACATGAATGTCTTACCACTGACACACTTGACAGTACCATTGCAGACTTTCTAACAAAACATGAAACAAGTGCAAAATTGAGATGCTCTTAAGTAGCTCCTTGTAAACTTTTCACAAGTACAGAGGGTGAAGAATACTTGATGGTGAAGAAATTAAAAACAACTTCAAAAGTGAACTCTTGTCCTGTGTGCTACTACTCCCAACAGTTTTTGATCTCTGTGTAGTTAGCATTGTATTATAAAGGGATGTAAATGTGAGTAAGATTCATGTTGTTATTAAACCCATTCTCGATGAAGAAAACATGCTTGAGGCCCTCGTCCTTAGATTTATGTGCACATTATTGAGTTTCACGTGGTCAAAATTTCTGTACCTCCAAACTACAGTGTCACTGATTATCATATGATGGTTTTTGGATGTTAAAAAGCAACCATTACACCCCTTTGCAATGAAACACGAGGAACATTAGTTTATTGAACAACCCCAGCTATTCTGTTAAAGTCTCTGATTACTTGTTATTGATTCATAGCAAAAACAAACAGCATACTTGTTATGATGACAAAAGAAGAGGCCCACACAATACCAGCAGTTTCTACCTTGCCACCAATTGTCTCAATAGTCAGAATACTCTGCATTGATCACGAGCACTATGGCGACAAAGTGTAAAACAAAATAACCGAAAGGAAGTATCAAGGTGAAAAAATAACAAGGTGCAACAGATTCAACTGAATCATATCAATGCAATTAAATTAGCTATGCAAAAGTGACACATCTCCTAAATCCTATAAATATTCACATGTAATCGTGGCAAGTTCCAAGTGCTCATATGTGACTAATGCAGTGACAATACGATAAAATACACGTGCTTCCTCAAAAACAGTGTCACTAACCACATGTCTCCGACATCATATGGTCATGATTATGTCTGTATCATAATTTATCTTTCAAGCTAAATAATTACAATCTTATGATGCTACTGTACTTGATATGCCATGTACTTTTTTTCTACGATGTGGTCCGTGTGAACAATGCAAAATTGTTATCGTAAAGTCGTCTTACTAGCTCATATTCTGGGCATAAGAAGAAAAAAAATAGAAAACTAATTTCGCCTTAATGCACACTTCATCACATGGCAACACGATAACAGCGGTTGTTTGCTTTTGCTTGAGCGTATACTCCCTGAAAGCAGTTTCATTCATGCTTTATCGTAACCAAAGAAATTATGTCGCACTAACTTGCCTTTTTTTAAGGTTCACTCGCTTGAATTGGCTGGCAGTGCAAAGCTGAGATATTCACAGGAGTTTCAAAACATGCACCACGCATCGGTATGTGAGCTTACTGTTTCTTGCTTCTCATTTCACGCAACGCAAAGTGCAAAACGTCTCCTGCTGCTGCTCAAACGACGATAAGGATTCGCGAACAGAGGAAACACAAGTATTACCTACCATTTGTGTTCCTGATTGTGCCGCGAACGCGGCACGCCCATCAGCAGCTTGGTTGTACACAGCGGCATGCTGGCATGCTCGTTTCAGTTACAGGGCCACTTGCCACACCATCGCACTCACATTGCGGCGTGTTGCACTGTTGTCAAGCCACACATTTGACGTCCAGTGGCGAGAACACAGTAACGCTGCCGCCCAAAACACGCGCACAACACCGCGACACAGAGCCGTGCAGCTCAAATGCGTCGCTCAGAAGGAGAACGCTATCCCGTGACTGCTTCGCTATCGCTCAACCACTTCGCCGGGGCCGTCTCCTAATCTCAGCTGGCATTCCGGAACATAAGCGGCTCTGTTTTCGCGTGTTTTTTTTTTTCTTTTTTATTTCTCCGCGTGCGTCGCTTCCCCTCTCGCGCGGTGCCGTCGCTGTTCAAAGGTTGAAGCTGAGATCGGTCGAAGGGCATATTTTTTCGCTTCGTAGCGGCCGCTTGAGGAGAGTTCCCTCCATTTGTTTCTTTTTTTTTTCTACGGGTCTCCTCAACACCTGCTTTTATTACGTGCGTCGATGCACGCCGCGCCTGCTTGATACGTTATCCAAAAGAGCAAACTGAGTGCGCATGCGGTGCCGATCGGCCACATCGAAGGTCTGCAGGCTCTTCTTTTAGCATAATATTCATTTGATGGCAAAACAACATCAGCGAAGTTATTCTGTGGTAGCAGTGCCGGTTGCACCCGAGCCCAACTGTCTGAAGTGTGTCCTCTGCAGCATTGCGTACAACGGATATCATTCGACGATATCAAGAAATCAATATTTGATTAGTGCGTTGTGAATTTGTTAGGCATTCTGATAACTTGAGATTTCGTGTGTCAACGCACTTCTTCCCCCTGCACAGCAGAATGCATGCCAGCCAGCACTGAAGGCAAAGTGCAGAGAGCTGCAGAAAAAAAAAAAAACATGCGAGAGGAGGTGAAATTGGAGTTTTCTGGTGGTCTCGTTCGCGACAGATGACGTCAGATCGTGAATTTACCACCCTTATCCCCTCATTTATCCACGTTATTTCCTAAGGAAGTAAAACTGAGGTCGCAAAACCATATTACTCTTTTTTGTTACACCCTATGGGTGTAGAAGTGCGAATAAAAGTAATATCACGCCCTTGAAACGCCCAATTCGGCTAGTTTGTGTTTACAGTGTACGCCTGCAGCCTGCGCGCAATGAATGGCTGAAGTACTGGCGAGGCACTGAAACACGGTTGCAAGCTTACCGAAAAGTAGAGCGTCAATAGGGCGGGTATAGCACAAGTGACTGTCAGCGAAGAGCTTGCTGCACACGGTCGATGAGCGCTTCCCTTTCTGCGTTTGACTATCCACTTCATCATCAGCTTCGGGCCCTTAGGATAGTTGTGAAAGTTAATGTGCTTTTCTCGGGTAGGTGATCATACAATGGCACAGAACAGTGGTCCATTGTGCAGCACTCGCCGAGGAGACAAGCTGCGGCAGTTTCAAGAAACAAAGCGTTGTGGTATTTAAATGAGCGTTAAAAGCTGACGCCCACGGTTGTTAGTACCGCACCGGTACCTACCACCCACAGGATAACCAATCGAACTGCGTCTTAGCCTAGTTTTACCACGACGGCGGCGCTGCGCCTCGAAAGAGCGCGAATCCTCGAACTGACGTCATACGAGCGCGGTTCGCAGCGCCGCCAAGGCGGTCGCACACCAGACCAATACGCACGTGACAGAGTGTACTTGAAAGCGGAACCAAGCAGATCACTCGCTGTAATTGCACGGCATACAACTCAGAATGCAAAAATTGCTGTGCTTTTTTTTTGCTTTTCTAAGCTCCGATAAATTTATTGCTTTCGAGAAAACTAAAGCTAACGCTCTGTTTGTAATTTCTCTTACTCTGACGCTTCACTGAAATCGAATATTAATGCCTAAAGCGGCCAATGGTGCCGCATGATCGCTAGCGATCCCCCAAAAATTGCGATTTCACACGGGCGTCATTTATCACCAGCATGACCACTTATAGCATGGAAAATGCCTCTCGCACAGTTCTCCGATTAGTCCAGCCATGCTCTTGCAGCGGTCGCAGTATCCCCGTAAACTTTCTTCATCTCATCCGTACACCTACCTTCTGCCTCCCCCCCAGTGCATTTGTCTTCTCTTGGAATCCACTCTTACCTTTATAAGGACCACCGGTTATCTTTCCTACTCCCAAAATACCCCATCTGTGACCACTTCTCAATAATTTCGATTATCTGTTCTGCGAACCAGCTTTTCTTTTTCTCCTGACCTACTCTCATTTACGTTTGTCCAGAAAGTTTACACTTTTTTTATGGCTCGCTACAGTCACCCTCACTTTAAGTTTAACCCTTTTCGTGAGCCTTCAGGTAGCAAGATGCAGCTGTTCATCGTATATTGTTCTCTTGAATAGCGGCTTGTCAGTATCCCTCATGATCCGAGATTGCCTGCCAAATGCGGTCGACCTCATTTTTATTGTTCTAGTTAGTTCAGTCTCAACGAATCTGCGACAGGTCACTATCCCTGCCCTAAGTAAAGGTGTTTCCTTACGTACCGCTTACAGTTACCATTTCCGGCATAACTACTTCCAGCATAACTACTTACCACTTCCGGCATAACTATACCCAATGACGTTCTCATTCGTGCCCGCTTTGAGTGCCGTTCCTCAGTTTCCTATTGAACGTCTAACATGCCAATATCGACTCTTGATGCATACAAAGGGGGAGGGGGGATCAAAAGTTCCCAGGCCACGTAGGAATACATGAGATAGTGTCAAATTTTATTGGCATACACACTAACTCGTTATGTTTTACAACCGGCTGCTTGTAAACCAGATGCGATGAATTGTCCATTGACAAGATTTCAATGCCCGTTTCGTCATTAAATTGAAGCACAAAAAGGTAATAAAACAAACAAAGTAGCTTTAGCTTGCAGGGAAGGGCGTACACGTTAAATTTGAAGCCTCATTTCAGAAAGGCATGAATTGAGTAACGGAACCTTGACAGCAGACAATACAAGCGCCTGTCGAGAAAGATGCAAACGTTCACAGTGACATCGTGCACTCGTGCTGAACTGCCTCCTAGACAATTTTTTTTTTTTGGGGGGGGGGGCGAAGCTCCTAAGGCTGTCGGTCATTCCCTATTCTGTAGTAGTAGTAGTAGTAGTAGTAGTAGTAGTAGTAGTAGTAGTAGTAGTATATAGTCACTTCTAGTTTATGAATTCCACAATAAATGACATTGTGTGTGTACGTCCTTGGAAAATACTATTACGAGATGGCGTTAGTGGTTTTCGTTATAGTTAACGATTTCGTATACTTGACGGACGAAAATACGGACGGACGGACAGACAGACAGACAGACAGACAGACAGACAGACAGACAGACAGACAGACAGACAGACAGACAGACAGACAGACAGACAGACAGACAGACAGACAGACAGACAGACAGACAGACGAATGCATAGACGAACGGAAGCATGGACGGACGGCTAGACCGGCAGACGCACGCACAGAATCAACGACACACTGACGGACACATGGACAGGCGGGCGCACGGACGGGTGTACGGTAGCACGGACAGAAACACGGACGCACGGACGGACGCTTCACCCCACTCCTCATTCACTCCGTGGATATGCTGCGATTTTTTAAGCCAATACCGAATGTTTAAAGATCACTTGTGTCAACACATGGTAGTTCTCGAGCCCGATCGGCTATTTCAAGCTACCAATATAACAAAAAAACAAAATGCATAACCACCGAGATAGCTATATTTCATGACATTCAGGCATCCCTTGCGGTCGAAAAATTGCAGGCGACGAGGTCGCAAGGCATATTCAGCTGCAATGAAACCTGAAGGGTGACGCAGATTTAGAGATACCTAGGCGCCACCAAGGACACACGCGCAATCAAAAAACAAGTGTCGTTAGAGTTACCTTGTTCACGAAAAAGTAATTTTGCGCAATACAGAGCAAAAACAACTGGAACGCCCGTGCATTTCGTAATACACTTTGGAAATTAGCATTTCAAAACAGGCGTCAAAAAAGATCGCTCGATGTGAATGCGCCTTGTAAATTATTTGGATATATAAAATGCAATTAATATTCGCCAAACAGAAAAATCGAACTCAAGGGTTGAAGCCGTGCTATCTCCCACAGATTTTTTTTTAAAGATGATAGTCTTTCTTGGGGACCTTCGACTCAAAAAGTTTGGTCTGTCTGTCTGTACATTTGTCTGTTTGTCCACTCTTAACGGCACCGGGTACTTGAAACGGCCGACCCCATCCGCAGCGCCCACCATCATTGCTCAAGATTGAGCGTTCATACTTTGCAATTGCCAATTAAAAAGCAATTATTGCGCATGTCTGGGGCACCATAACAACACGCATGTATTCTGCATGTGCGCCTTTTACTAGGCAAGGCATATATAAGTAATTTAAAGGACCGTAGCGCTTATCACGCTGCGCTGACCATGCCACGCTTGCCCGAAAAGGCGAGTGTTTCCAACGCTTTGCTAAGACTAGATGGTGGTGGCACCTACCCGTCGCATTGCGTTCTACACCTTATCACCTCAGAGACGGGCGCGCACACCCGTCTCAGAGCCACGCGCTCTGTTTTCCAAAAAAAAAAAAAACTGCCGGATGGCGATCATGTCTCACGTGTGACGTGACTTGATACGCTCGTTCGCCTCCGCTGCACGCTCGAGGTACTCTAAACGCAACACCTCCAGAATACAATTCACCGAATTTCTTGCGCAGAACATCAAATAAATGTTTTGTTCAATCTCTCCACACGCAAGACTATCGTCTGTCGACGACATTTGCAGATAACATGTAGATACGGGGCCAATTTTTTTTTATTTTTGTATTGTCTAATGACAGAAATGAATGCGTCGCCTTATTTGACTTACTATCGTAAAGGCCAGTTGAGGGTAAACCTCGGACATGAAATGCAAAGTGATTCAAGGTAGATGATATGTGGGGTTTAACGTCCCAAAACCACCATATGATTATGAGAGACGCCACAGTGGAGGGCTCCAGGAATTTCGACTGCCTGGGATCATTTAACGTGCATCCAAACCGGAGCACACGGGCCTACAAGCATTTTCGCCTCCATCTAAAATGCAGCCGCCGCAGCCGAGATTCGATCCCGCGTCGTGCGGGTCAGCAGCCGAATATCTTAGCGACTAGACCACCGCGACGGGGCCCCTTTAAAGCGAGGAGTCCAACAAAACCAAACGAACAATGATGATGATAATGCTTTTTTTTCTATTTCCGCACTTACTATGCGCTCGAACCTGGTAGTTTCATCAAGTAAATCAAACGATAACCAATAGGAAAATATGCATATTGAAGCATGAAATAACAATAAAACGTATTAAGTGAGGAGCTCTCGAGTGGAACGCGCTGCGCGTGAAGACGACGACAATCGCGCCGCATCAAACAGTGAAAAAAACTCGAGCTACGTGGCCAACGCGCTCGTGCCACTCGATGAAGAAGCCTCGACCAGCGTCGGTCAACAACTGTGTTCGACTGCCACCCGAAGGTAGTGCAAGGACTGTGCAACAGGCGACCGCGACCAAGGCTACGTTGGAACAGCCTCAGGAGGTGAGTGCTCGTATACACTGCGAGAAATAGGTGTGGGAGCACGAGCAAGATTGGAGTTGTGTCCTTCGTAAGGCTTACCTGGCATCGCCCGCTGCAAGATGAACTGCCCAACACGAAAAGGGCACGAACGCTGTGTTTTTATTTCGCCGCAACACTGACGCTCCATTCTAACCTTCGAAAAATGTTGGTTGGTTCTTGTTCCTTAGCAACCTGGCGCGACCCACCACAGGGATCAGTCACGAAACGGACTGTACGTTATTTTAGAGATGATATTATAATGTGAGTTGCTCACTTAAAAAATTCGTCGACTACTAAAAGAGCAACGCATTTCGTCACATATGTCCGGAACTCGCACCTCGAGGAAAGTTTCATGCTCGGAATTCGCGTTCCAAAATGAAACGAACTGCTTTCGAGGTCATCGGCTGCTCACGACTGGCAGGCGGCGATAAATGGCGTAATTTTTTTGGTACGAGGTTTAAATGGCGACACTTAGTTAACTACTTCGACATTGATTTCTTGTTTGTCATCCAGTGTTACTTGTTATCTTGTTACTTGTTATCTTGTTACTCACCTGAGCGTAACTTGGTTCGGTATGAGAAATTATCCTTAGCGTCACGAGCTATTTTAATTTTTTTTGTCCGTTAGCAACGAAGCCTGTATTTTATGACACGCTTTTCGTTTTTCTAACGTGTAAGCATCCCTTGGCTAGGTCTTTAAGGAAAATTAAGCGTGCATGAGAACGCGAACGAAAGAACTCTCCACAGAACCTTACTATTGGTGAACTTCAGAGGGATCTCGGGCATTCTCACCTTACCCCTCGTAAAGTCTCTTAAGTGGTGTGGTATATAGGGTTGATCGACCACGGTATTGTGTACTATAGAACCTCGGAGCGCGAAGGCGAACACGTGACTCGAGCAGCTTTCGTCCGGTCGTGACGTCAGCAACATGCGCACGATGTATCCTCAGTTCCTGCGTACGTGGTGCGTTTTCACCAACAAACGCACCGTGTTTCCGCTTTCGGTCCCCGAATGTTCTAGTAGTTGACCGCGGCCCTGAGGAGCCACTGCACGTTCGCCTCAGCTAGATACGCTTTTGCCGTCTCGGATCACGAACTGGCTTCGCGTTGTTGCAATCCCAATATGACAAAGGTGGCGCACGGCCGAGTGTACACCATATATGTAAAGTAAAAAGCAGCTAGCGGCAGCCGTCATGGACGTGAATGCATGGAAGCCGGCTAACGTGCGACTTGGGCAGTTTTTGTTCGTTTGTTTTTTTTTTTCAAGATAAACAGCACGTACAAGCGTCGTTTGGAAAGACGTCCCTCTGGACGCCTTTTCTTCCGTCTGTTTTCAATCACGAAAACGTTCGATGCGAAACGAGAAACGTCGAAAATTATCTTGTACAAAAAACTATAGCGAGAGATTGCTCGCAGGTCCACCTCTGACACCATCTGCAGTGCAGAACCTTGCGGGAATAAAAGAAAAAAAGAACGAACTAGCCTGAAAATGAGATACTACAAACCAAATTTCTACCCGCCACAGTACTGGGTCGACTGCTGACCCGCAGATAGGGTCAGCAGTCGGAGACTGCAGACGGTTTCCATCTGTGGTTCTCTTCCAAGTGAGGAAAAAAAAAAAAACACTCCCAGCCATACGGACATTTTCTCGCAGTTCAGCATCGCAAACCGAAAGCTTAAAAAATGTTTTTTTCACGTATAACAGTTCACATCGCAACCATCGTCAACAACAAAAGCTCAACGCGCAGTCAGTAGAAGCCACGGCGTATTTCATCGTGTATAGGCCCTTTTCACTGTTTACAAACACAGACCCTTGACGACATTCGGTTTGGCCCACCTACGTATCTTAATAGCATTGGTGGGCAAGGAGAGCTTTGGAAAATAGCCCGCTCGTTTTCTACACTTCATTTCCCTTATTAGGGAAAATATATTCAAATAAATGTTACTTTGTGCTACATAAAAATGATAAGAGATTCCTTTGAACTTTACGCACGTTCCTTTCATCTCAAAAACTAAAGAGAGACTTTCCTTATACCCTTGGAAAAAATCGAGAAGTTTTTTGGAGTACAACGCTTGCAATCTGGACACCGTCTATACTGTACGCACAGAGTCGCCGTGCGAGAGTACAAATTTAGCGAGCACGGCGGCACTTGACTCGTCGGAACGGCTATAGACGAACACGTAACCGAGGGGCAGCACACACGATGCGCCGCCAGTCTATCGCCGCAATATCAAACGCGTTGCGAAGCGAGGGTGGGGGGGAAACCGTACAAGCAGAGGCAAGAGGAAGCAATGCAGCACGGCGGCAGCGGCAGACATATGACGCCTGCGGCTCGAACGAAAGCTTTCGCCGTGCTCGTATAACGCGCGAACCGCGTACGTATTCTGGCAGCCCTCGTGAAACTTACAGACGGATGGACGCAAAAATGGACGGATGAATGGACGCACAGACAGACGGACTGAATCACGGACGGACTGATGGACGCTTCGCCCCGCTCAACATTCACTCCGTGGATATTCTGCGATTTTGTTTTTAGTTCCGTATTGTCACGTTCGTTAAAATATTGCCGCACGAGGAAACTCATCATCCCCGATATTGGGGCCAAATGTGACAAACAACGGCGCCATGCCACTCGTATATCTGCAGACTTTCGAGAAAGCAGGCAACCGGTGGGCGTCACATGACCCATGCAGTTTTTATTGTTATTTTTCACGCCCGTATCGGAGCCCGAAATTGCCACGTCTTCTAAGAACGAGACTCGGATGTAAAAGAGGTAAATAACAGCGGCTGAGAGCCGTTATTGTTAGCAAAACAAAGCACACTACGAATGCCGGTTTCTCGAGACCGTATAATGCGATCGCACTGCAGAGTGGCGGCGGTCATTCCTCCATGCACTCAGTGCGAATTTACCGGTGACCTGGTATCTCGCCGCGGCAGTAACATACCGTAGGATTGCGAAAATTGACGCGTACTTGCAAATTCATGTCAAAGAACGCCGTTTGTGCAGAGCTCTCGGCTGTATACATAATACGGCGGCACGAGTGCTCCTTTGCTGAACAGAAAATATAACTAGTAAAAAATAAACTGCGCCATATCCGATTGCACTTGATTGTGTCACAATGAAGAAGATTGCGAGCGGTAAGAATATACACGACCATCGCTGCCATTCAGACAACCGAATTCGGTTAGTCAGGGACGCATAACTAAACTTAAAAACAAAAAAAAACGCGAAAATGCGCCTACTCTGCAGCCATCTAATGTGGAATACAGGCGTATTCAGCTCACCTTCGTCATACTTAGACTGAACAAGCCTCAAACGGCATTTCTTCCTCCATGCAGACGACGCTTCATTTCTCGCTGGAGTTGATATACATGAGCTGGCTCAATGCCTTCCCGAACAGTCTGTGTTATATATTTGAGGCCGTAAGGTTAAATGCATCCGCACGGTTCAGGTCAGACGTGGCCGCCGGTGTATACAAGCCTTAATGTAGGGCGGAAGATCGTAACAAAAACAATCCAGCCGCGTTGCTGTAACCGCATATCGGGTCTTTGATGACCGTGTTATACAACAGCAGGCGCCGTAGAGACAAAGGTCCCCGAGGGCCTCCAGTTTATTCAGACGCGAGAGTCGCATTGGCTAAGCCACTTCGAACGTCGGCGCTAATGGGCCCCGCTTGCGGAAACATCTGAACGCGCGCAATCGATACCAGCACGCGCAATGCACGCAGAAACTTTGAAGGAGGCGCGGATTTCATTATCGTCTGGAGCTTGATTAAAGGAGCTCCAGCCAGCCGGAACTTGCAAAGAGATTATTCACCGCTGATTAATCTACACTGCCTCGTACATATACTGGTATTTTAGAAGGGAGTGCACACCAGCAAGTGGTACTCTAAACCAGATATTTCAATTTCACGGCGCCAGGAAATTGATTTCACTGCACACAAATGTTGTGCTGGCGCACTATGCGTAAAGAACTATACTGTGGAAAAGTTGCCTATAGTACAGGCAAAATGGGCGACAATGAATTCAGTCAAAATGCAGTATGAAAAAAAAAACAGCGTTCAGGGGTAGCTGGTTATAATGAACAGTGCTTGGGCTTTTGCAAAGCCACAAGGTGTGAGGTCAAGTGAGAAAATCGCATTTTTTTTTTTCTCGGAATGTCGATCTTTTTCTTGTTAAATGCGCAATTTGTTACCCGTCATTCTGCTGTATAGAGATTCCGTTTACGCAATCTTTTTCAAAAGGTACAAGCAAATGTTAGACCATCCACCCCCTACGAAACCTAAAGTACCAATTTTGTGTAAACCATAAAAGTATTGCTTGATTTATAGTTGGGTTTTAACGTCCCAAAGCCACCATATAACCATGGGAGACGCGCACCGTAGAGGAGGGCTCCGCAAATTTAGACCACCTAGGGTTCTTTAACGTGCGCCCAAATCTGAGCACACGGGCATAGAGCATTTTCGCCTCCATCGAAAATGCAGCCGGTATTCGATCCCGCGACTTTGCGAGTCAGCAGCCGAGTACCTTGGCCACTAGACCACCGGGGCGAAGCAACCATAAAATTAGCTTGATATGTAATATTCTGTAAGTTATTTAGCAATCATTGCAAGTGTAAACATGTTGTAATGCTCTAAAAGCATCGTCGTCACACCATTTTCAATCATAAAAGTCAAACGCGCAAAGTGGTACATGTTTTGTTCACGCTCAAGAACACGTATGTACGTGAGCCTGTAAAACATCACACGTGCTTTTTTTGTTGTGTTGACGATGCGTGGCACTTAAATATTGGAAACAGGAGCACATTTAATAATGAAAGCGAATCCGGATCAAGTCTGACCCTTACACAGGAAAAAGCGCGCCTTACAAAAACGATCAGCACCGCAGCGCGAGAGCACCCCGTGATGACACTGATGCTGCAAAAGAAGCCATAGAAAACTTGCCGCACAAGAAAAGGTAGCAAGGTCCGCGATGGAAATATTGAGAATTTCGGCCCTCCTGATCATCTTGTGTAAGAGGTACACCTGTTTATTTCAATTTATTTTGTTAGTTTTCTCTGAACTTTTACCTCTGGTACTTTTCTGCACGCGAACAGTCATAACTCTTTTGCTAATGAAAATTCTTCATCAAAACTTGTCACTCTTCCTCATCACTCTAGCAGGCCGGAAATAAAACTCAAGCAAAACCATGCGACAAGATTTAATGTGGCTGCCTGTAATGCGAAGGTGCCCCTAGTGCGAGTGCATACTTCCCGGCTAGTTAATTGCTATGTTCTTACTATTCATCAGATCTCATTCGTTTTGGTTGATCGCACAGGCCAATACATTAGGTTCCTGAAAAAAAAACATTTTTTGTTTGTCATTATTAAAGTCTTCTCTTTTTCTCCCTGTCCACTGAGCGAAACTGGAGTTTAGAACGTCCGCGCAAGACATAATTTTGATGGATTTTTTTAATTATGAAAAATTAAGTGAACATACAACTTGCTTTATATTATGTGCCTAAAGAGATGTGCTTTATATCGCAGATTAATAATCTCTAATGATCATTACTTTTGAAAAAAAAAAAAACGTTTCCGTCACTTGGCCTACGAACACGTTTGCGAGAAAGCGAGCAATCGCACGCGAGACGCGGGCGTGAAAAAGAGCCTGCGTTTGTAAGCACGTCGCAGTGCGGGACTGGAAATAAATTTTGACCGCCTCAGGTTGGTTCCTTAACGGGTGTTGTATACAAGTACACTACAGCGCCGATGGATCTCGTTTCCGTCGACATGCAGACTCAGTGGTCGGGAATCGAAACAGTTCTCGTACAACATCGTAGACACAGCGGCCGATGCATGTAACGACAGTATGGCATGCCTACAATAGCACGACAACTGATCTGGACATTATCTTATATCTACAGAGACTTGACAGCGCGATTTTATGCTCGATTACGCAAGAAAGACTCGCAGAACTAGCCGTCGGTAATAGCACATTAAGCCCAAGCATGCGTCCGGCGGCACACACGCAATGGTGTTGGCGAAATTTGAATATAGAGTCTGCGCATGCACAACGGAGATAACCACGAGCTAACATTAAAAATGTCAGAGTTTTGAGTCGTGGTGCATTGTTTCACCAGATAAAATGAGTTTGCACTGAATGTTTCGTCAAATAACACTGCTCCGTGATCGAATGACGGCCTCTGCGGCCACATTCTCGACGGAGGCGAAAATGCTTAAGGCCCGTGTGCTTAGATTTAGGTGCACGTTAAAGAAGCCCAGGTGGCCTACATTTCTGGAGCCTCCCCTACAACGCCTCATGATGCTTTTAAACCCAAAAAATTATCATTATTATTATTAAATAACACTGCTCGGCTTGAAACGACAATAAGGGCGGTTTAGGCACTGCCGAGATTTTTCACCGGCTTCTGACATTCGGACCTCGAGTGCCGTCACAGTGTGATAACGCAGGCTGCTGTCGGATAAGCGTCACAAACTAAGCTTGTGTCCTTGCCCTTCAGTGTTAAATTATTTTCAATGACGTGTAGAAAGTGAAAGCGGAGACTGGTTTCATGGACACATAGAGCAAGCCATTTTCATTGATTGATATGTGGTGTTTAACGTCCCAAAACCACCATGTGATTATGAGAGACGCCGTATAGTGGAGGGCTCCAGAAATTTCGACCACCTGGGGTTCTGTAACGTGCACCCAAATCTGAGCATACGGGCCTACAACATTTCCGCTTCCATCGGAAATGCAGCCGCCGCAGCCAGTATTCGATCCCGCGACCTGCGGGTCAGCAGCCGAGTACCTTAGCCACTAGACCACCGCGGCGGGGCACCAAGCCATTTTCATAAACGCGTATTCAGGTAGATGACCATTGCACTTTTTCGGTGCTATCTTTACGCTGACGCTTGTAAACCGAATATATCAGATATCGCGAGGTATACATGCTTGCACATGGCGGGCTGAAGCGCGGTTTCCACTTCCGTCGCTTTTAAACCGTCGCCGCTAGTATATACGTTTCCAAATCGAAAAGGCATTTTGCTGCTATGCTTTTGTAAATAACGCGGTTCGGTGCCCACGGCGAAGCATCGCCAGCGCTTTGAAGTTGAACAGCGCATGGTGGATTGCCATGCTGGCGCCTGCAACTCAAGGTGCGAACTGGCGCTGGGCATGTCATGTTGGCTTTTCACTGTACGTGACGACACCACTGTGTCTGCTAAATTAATGAGCATGAACATGGCTTTGTAGATGAAAATATGGGTTTGAGCTTGGTGGTAAGGCTTTACGGTGCAGAACAGCGCGAAAAAAAAAGCGAGCACAAAAAAAAACAGCAGACGGGAGTGTTTGCCTCCATGTCTCCGATCTTAGGATGCGGCAAAGACGCTTTCTGCGCTTGGTCTCCTATTTTTCTGTGTCCATTTGTGTTTTTGTTCGTTTTTTTTTTTCACGCTGCTTTGCCCAGATGAACCAACAAGCTCAAACCTATACCCGCGATAAATTTCATTTCTTCTGCATAGAGCTCTGTGCATTCGTGTATCCTCGTATAGGCCATTCTCTGTGATCTGCCCTTCCAGTACGTGATACATGCAACGCACGACTGCCGACGCCCGCCATCAAGAAATCTTACACCTTCCCGCGCTGCTCATCCAGATGGTAGGCCTCTCCCAGCCGTCTCGAGGGCACACCACGCGTCTTTGCCGCATTCTGAAGACTGGCTTCGTAGACATGCGCGGGATGACCGCCTTGCGCAACGGCCAGCGGTTTATATTTGAAAATCATTCGAGGCGACATTTAAACGATCATATCAGCAAGGTGGGATCTCATGCACCAAAACCATGCCCGCCGCAGTGGGTGGCGAGAGTTGATTTTGGCCAGCTGGGGGTTCTCGATAACGCGCGTTTTCGGCTAAGTCCCCACATGGACGCCTGCACTTACGCGACGGCGGACGAGCTGCCGCTGCAAAAGCTAACCGACCTCAACGACAACAGCATCCATTATACGGGATGGGCTGTTATCCAAACTCCGGTATTTAATGATCCACTAGGCACAGGTAGTCCCCCGCACTCCAGACTCACTTCAGCCGAGGGTTGAAGTGAGTCTGGAGTGCGGGGGACTATACTCACTTCAGCCGAGGGTATATATATATATATATATATATATATATATATATATATATATATATATATATATATATATATATATATATATATATATATATATATATATGTGTGTGTGTGTGTGTGTGTGTGTGTGTGTGTGTGTGTGTGTGTGTGTGTGTGTGTGTGTGTATGTACGTATGTGTATGTATGTGTGTGTATGTATGTGTGTGTATGTATGCGTGTGTGTGCGTGTGTGTATGTATGCGTGTGCGTGTGTGTGTATGTATGCGTGTGCGTGTGTGCGCGTGTGTGTGTGCGTGCGTGCGCGTGTGTGCGTGCGTGCGTGCGCGTGTGTGCGTGCGTGCGTGCGTGCGAACACCTCATGGCTGCACTATCTTGATTGATATGTGGGGGTTTAACGTCTCAAAACCACCATATGATTATGACAGACGCCGGTGTGGAGGCCTCCGGGAATTTCGACCATCTGGGGTTCTTTTAACGTGCACCCAAATCTGAGCACACGGGCCGACATCATTTCCGCCTCCATCGGAAATGCAGCCGCCGCAGCCGGGTGGGCGCATTATCTTTTAGCCGTACCTATTCACGGAATGAGCTTCAATTCACGTATAGAAACTCCACGAAGAATAAGGGTGGGAAGAAAATAAGCGTTATCGTTCAAATTCCCCTTAATTTCTGTTTCGATTAGACAGCTATCCACATTAAAACATACGAAAGCAGTCATTTGTAGGTTATTAAAAGGAAAAGAAGAGAAAAATGCCGCCCGTAACATCTATAGCAGGAGGGATATGAGAGAGTGTGTTACGCCTCCTTCGACGCAGCCCGTGAACGCCAATATATCGACAGGAGAGTAAATAAAAATTAGGGGGCCCTAGAGCTTCGCTTTTAGGAGTTGAACACGATAGCGATCTTCTGTTCCTATAGCGCGTACTTCGAACTATTGGTGCATGAAACTTTTTTTTTCTAATTTGCTATGCACCCACTACGTGGCCTTAAGGAAATAGGCGCAATAGCGTGTGTGCCTTTTGTAGTGGGGAACCGGTTTTCAATCACACGAAGCCATTACGATAATCGCGTATTCTGACGCCCGTTGGCAATGGACGGTTGTACCACGCATTATTTCTGCAATATTTCGTGTTGCGTTGTGAAGCATGTATACAGGACGCGTGTGTTTGTGAAGCGCGAAAGCTACGTTCACTGCATTTCCAAGCATAGAAAGTTATTTTCAAAGTTTTCACAAGAGAGGCGTGGCCGTGTGGTAGAACGTCCGCTTGCCACGCAAACGACCCGGTTTCGATCCCCACTTGGACCCAAACAACCTTTGTTCTGTCCCCACTCTGCTCCAAAATTTTTTACCAGTAATTGATTTCATTTTTGCATCGTTCTCGATTTTTTTGGTCACGCACAAGATGATTTTTCCCTCACAGCCAACGACGCCGGAATTTCTGCGAGACGAGCTCTTTAACGATACCTTGATAAAAAAAAACACAGGCGGAAATAATACGCAAGCGTGCGTATCCAAAATAGCCTCGAGGAGGTCTTTAAAGGAGACTCCGCAACCCGGCCTCCTTCCCACGGTGCCAGCCACAAGGCGCGCTCAGTATGCAGCTCGCACGAGCTGCGATGGGAAAGCGGAAATGACGTAACGGAGCCACCTCGCCTGGAAAATAAACGGTGGAAGCCGGCCGTTGAATCGGCGACGGCCACCCGCGCACAGCGCGGTTTGTTTCCGAAGCGGCCGTCAATGACAAAGGGGAACGTCGCACACCCGCGCGCAAGAGAAATGCTCCCCCGCGGAGCGGAAGGCGACCGATAAACGCGCGCGCGCGTCTCGCCGAACGACGCTCGCGTCAACACGAAAACCACCAGGTGCGCATGAGAGGAGGTCGGCGAGTTTCCTCGACACGCTCGACAAAGTGTGCTGCACGTACACCTGCTCGCCGAAATTTCCGGAAAGCAGGAACTCAATCCGAAGTCGCTCCATCCACGCGCCCACCGCAGCTCGCTGCTCTTCAACGTGTCCCGGTCGTAGCGACTGTTGGGTCGCCACGGCGTTCTGGTGCTGAACGCAGCGAAGATGGCGGTGGTCATATTCCACATGTGTGGAGTACAGAATGTCAAAAATGACAGCGTGACAGCTGTAGGCGGTCCTTCGCTGCCAACAGTCTTAATGACATTGTTGCTTGGGAGCGTTAAACACCGCCAATCAATCTATACGCAACACGGTACACTTTTACACTCCAGTCAAGGGCGCCATTTCCAACATTGCTCATGTTTTCGGCACCACGAGTGTACCCACATCGCGGAGGATCCCGCGTTTTCTAAACACTGAGCACACTGGTCAGGTCCATATAATAAACATAGTAATTACAATAAGCGAGCACCAGTCACACATTCGAGTTGGTGCATGCTGTAGTCACTACGCACCAAGTCGTGTAAACTGGTACCTCCGCCAAAAAACAAAAAAAAATGCGTTACGCTTTCTTCACGGACGACTACGGTAGCTCTGGATCTGCTGCAGATTTCTTCCATTATGTTTATATAGGCTTCGTCGATGCCACGATTACGCAGTACCTGTACGACTGCTGATATCTAGACCGAATCAAATGACTGGGATACGTAGGACGTTTATTTAGACAAAAGAGACAATTTAAAATGATCGCCTGCCACCGAGAGCGTAATACTTTAAAGGACACCAAAGTTGAGCAATCAATCAGTTTATATAGATTAATTTTTAGTCTGAAAACGAACGTCCTTAATTTCACCATCATAGTTTTCATAATAAGGAAGAAAAACGAAAGGCCAACTGTCATTTTTAAATTTTCTTGTCTTGAGCTCGGCGCGTGACGACACCGATGTCAAAATGTGTTCGTATTCCAGCGCCATTGGTTCGACGAAATTTCCTAAACTTCGTACGCTAAGTCTCTGGCCCACTTTTGGAAAAACGTAGGCGAGTTTTACCGATCAGAAACTACGTAGGCCCTATAACAGACGTCGCCAAAATCGATAACGTCATGGTGACTGTCGCGGTAATTTCAAGATGGCGTCGCCAACCCGGATTTTCTTTCTCAGCGTCTCTTCGCGGCAAGCGTGGTGCATTTGCTTTCGTGAAAGATTCTACAGTACGAGCCAAATCGGCTTCCTCCTTAGAGTCCCGTTAATAGTAACCGCTGCGCTCGATTACTCGAAGCGACGGACACTGTAAGCGAATGAAATCAAGCAATTAACTGAACCAATAACTTTATATAAGCTGCTTTACGACAACCATTGACGACACCGAGTTTGCAAATAATATCCACCTTTTTTACCAAAATTTTTAGTATGAACGCCTCGAAACCCTGCAAATTCGTTCGAACATCACTGCGTACTGTTGTGGTCTGGGTCCTGTGGGTCTCGTCGTTGGTAGCTGGCTCCCATCGGACTCGTCCCTTATAGCGAGAAGCAATGCTTATATGGGAAAACAGAGAACAGACGTTTATTTACATTAGAGAGAGGTCAATAAGAAAGTTTAGATATATAGTGGCGTTCTTCGTACATGGCGAGCTCTCCACTCGAAAAAGCACCGAATGAGCCGTGGGGGCTCATTATAAAGGGTCTGTCCTCCCCAGATCCCTAGATCGGGGACCGCGTACAGATGGCACCGTCCAATCACGGACCACACATTACCCGCGAGGGTGACGAGCACGCACGGTCCACGCGAACGTTCAAAACTGAAGCGTGGTCACCGCACGGCCATGTGGCACGAACGCGGCTCCCCCCCCGTCAAGGTGTGTCGCTGGGCGAGGGGTCTGGAGTTGATGACTGCATCCATCGAAAGGGCCGCCGTAAACAAGCTTCAAAGGGTGCCGAACGACTCGTTCAATTAGCGGGACGATTCCCGGCCGCCGCCGCCGCCGTCATCTTCCAAAGAAGAAGCTGCACCGGTGGTCTCCCGAACTGCTCACGGCGCCGCGGCGGCAGGACGCCGCACCCTCCGGCCAGGTGGGAACAATACATGGCGGACACCGGCCGCCCACCCGTTTGGCGACTCAAAAGGAACATCAAAAGGAACGCCGATCCATTGTCAGACCTGGCGCCGGTCCTAACAGCCTCTCCGCCGGGGAAAGAAGATCCCGAGGTGCAGTGGCCAGCAGGTACTGTGCAGCGGGATCTGTATTGCAGCTTGTCGGCTCTTCCTCTATTATTTTTGTCCAGAACACTGGATCCGATGATCATTGACCAAGAGGGCGTTGCTCGCAGGGATGAGGTGACCCCTCACCACCATATCTTCCGCCCACCACCAATGAGGAACTGCGGAAACTGCGCCGAAAGCACACCCACACACGAGCAAGCACACGGCAATTCCCTACTCAGAATCACCAGACTTAGATTCACCTGTGGAAGGCATTTCCTTCTACCTCAACTTTATTCCTGTGGCCCCCGCCGAGTCGCAACACCACATCAGCCACTTTTGAAGACATTAAACAAAACACTTGACACATGTTTGGATAAATACAGAAAACTAGTGGGCCTCAAATCGAGGATAGAAAGCAGAAAATCGTTTTGAAGCCCTCGGGGTACTAGGGACAACGACTCAGACCATCTGCGTTGCTGTTGAGTTTACCCTTCTTGTAATGGATATCAAAGGTGTATTGTTGAAGAGCTAAGCTCCAGCGCAAAAGACGGCCGTTTTTCGATGACATGGACTGTAGCCATGTGAGGGGACAGTGGTCAGTCTCTATTGTGAACCTAGAACCGGCGATGTAGCAAGCTAGCTTCTGCACAGCCCAAACAACGCAGGCACATTCCTTTTCTGAGGCACTGTATGCTTCCTCACGAACAGAAAGCTTTCTACTGGCATACAGTACAGGGTGTTCCTGGTCGTTCTCTCCCCTCTGACAAAGCACGACACCCATACCCCGGTCGCTGGCGTCACACTGAAGAATGAACGGCTTAGAGTAGTCAGGCGCGCTCAACACTGGCTGACTTTTTAGTGCCTTCTTTAGCGTAGAAAATGCATGTTCCTTGGCCCCATCCCATTTTACGGTCTGGGGTTCAGTCTTTCTAAGAGCGTCTGTCAAGGAACTTGCAATGTCAGAGTAACGCGGGATATACCTTTGATAATAACCGGCCAATCCAAGAAACGACCGAATGTCTTTCTTGGTTCGTGGTTGGGGAAAGTTGTCTATTGCGGCCAGCTTTACTTCTGACGGCCGGCGGTAGCCTTGGCCTATTACATGCCCTAGATAAGCTACCTCAGCGCGCCCCAATTGGCATTTCGCAACCTTCACTGTTAAGCCGGCCTCACGCAGACGACATAGCACAGCTCGCAAGTGTTTCATGTGGTCTATCCAGGAAGAAGAAAAAATAGCAATATCATCTAGGTACGGGAGGGCAAAGTCCTCCATACCCTGTAACACTTTGTCCATTAGGCCAGAAAAGCAATAAGGGGCATTCTTTAATCCAAAACTAAGGACCTTCGGCCGAAATGTTCCCATCGGGGAAATAAACGCCGCAAGCCTACTAGCCCTTTCAGTTAGAGGCACCTGCCAGTATCCCCTGACTAAATCCAAAGTCGAGATGAAATTGGCACTGCTGACTTGCTCAAGCCTTTCCTCAATATGCGGAATTGGATAAGTTTGGTCCTTTGTAATCGAGTTGAGCCTCCGATAGTCAATACACGGTCGCGGCTCTTTCCCTGGGACCTCAACCAAGATCAGAGGCGAGGTGTAATCACTCTCTCCTGGCTCGATCACTCCTAGCTCGAGCATTCGGTTTATCTCCGCGGCCATTATTTCCCGTTGCCTCGGGGAAACGCGGTAAGCTTTAGAACGAATTGGTTCCGAAGATGTCAGCTCAATATCATGAACTAGGGCTTTGGTTCTGCCAGGTGTGTCTGAAAATGTTTCTTTAAAGTCAAACAATAGTTCCTTCAGTTCCGCTTTCTGATCTGGCTCCAACTCCGCCTGCTCTACCAGGTTACTAATAGTCTCGCCAATGTCTTTGTTTTCTGTTGTTAACTCCGGGAAATCAATAGGCATTTCTTCCGGTTGATTGAGCGACATGTTTACAACGGCATGCCTCTGCTGGTACGGTTTGAGCAGATTAGTGTGGTACACCTGTTGCGTTTTACGCCTTCCCAGTCCAGTAACCAAGTAATTTGTGTCTGACAATTTCTGAACTACCTCAACAGGTCCCTCCCACTGGACCTGAAGTTTATTCTTCAGTGAGGGTTTCAGTATCATCACTTTTTCCCCTACTCGAAAGCTTCGCGTCCGGGCTGTCTTGTCATAATAGCGCTTAGCGTTGTTTTGAGCTCTGCGCATTTCCTGCTCCGCTAGTTCTTGAGCTGCGTGAAGTCGGTCTAACAGCTCAAGCACGTATGCTACTACCGAAGGGTCGTCCGCCCGGCCCTCCCAAGATTCTCGAACAATGCGAAGTGGGGAGCGAAGAGCACGTCCGTAAACAAGCTCCGCAGGCGAAAACCCTGTTGATTCGTGAGGAGCGATCCGAAGCGCGAACATAGCTGCGGGCAAGCAAGCCTCCCAATCCTCTTTTTGCTCATAACAAAGGGCGCGTAGCAGCCGTTTCATGACTGAATGTACCTTTTCTACAGCATTTGACTGAGGGTGGTACACTGAACTGTGGATGATTTTAACGCCACACTTTTCTAGAAATGTCGAGGTTAGTGCACTTGTAAAAACAGATCCCTGGTCGGACTGAATTTCTGCGGGGAAGCCTACACGTGCAAAGATAGATAAAAGCGCTTTAACTACCTCCTCCGAGCTGAGCTCCTTTAACGGTACTGCTTCCGGGAATTTCGTGGCCGGGCAGAGCACTGTGAGTATGTGCCGGTACCCGGACTGCGTTACAGGAAGTGGACCCACTGTGTCTATAACTAGCCTGCGAAACGGTTCTGTGATAATGGGGACCAGCTTCATAGGTGCTTTAGCCTTATCCCCTGGCTTGCCAACGCGTTGGCACGTGTCGCAGCTTCTTACAAATGCCTCCACCTCCCGAAAGCAGCCGGGCCAGTAAAACTCCCGTAACAAACATTCTTTTGTTTTTTGATGCCGAGATGCCCTGACCACAAACCTCCGTGGACCAGGTGCAGCAGCTCCTTGCGGAAAGGATACGGTACGACTAGCTGATTAAACCGAACTCCTTTTCGACTTGTGTACTTTCTGTACAAGACGCCCCCCTTCTTGGTGAACTGAATGTTTTGCTTAGCCACCCCTTCCTTCGCGTCTGGCGTTAAGTTACGGAGAGTGGAGTCATTTTCCTGTTCCACTATCAGTTCTGTAGGACTTACATTTAACAGCTTTATAGTGCATTCTACTTCTCGAGATGCCTCGGATTCATCCGGTTTCTTACATCTTTCTTTAGATATTGTGTTTTGAGGCTCCATTATAGGGCGGTCCAGTTTCGTGCCAGGTAAAGAAGGCTCTGCCGCTGAAGCTGTTTCGTCTGCCACCGGATCTTTACAAACTGTCTGAGCGGCGAGCTCCCTTGCTTTGGATCGAGTTAAGGCCTGTACGATACCCTCACTGAACCCAATTCCTTTTTGTCGCAGCAAGTACTCTGATTTATTTGAGAACAAATACGGGTATTGCACTGGGAGATGTGCCGAAACGGCAGCTTCAGTGTCTAGAACACCGAAAGGGCCTTCGATGCGGACTCTTGCTACTGGGAGACAGGCACTGTTTGTCTCTACTGCTTGTCTTATCCACGCGCATTCTCCTGTAAACTGACTCTCCTCGACATAGGACGGGTGCACTACATCCATAGTGGCGGCCGAATCGCGGAGCACGCGGCACGGTTGGCCATTCACGACTAGGTCTCGGATGTATGGTTCTAGCAATTTCATGTTTTCGTCATTACTACAGAGTGACATTAACACAACTTTCGGGTTCTTACAACCCAAAGAAATATGCCCCGTCTGTTGGCAGTTATAGCAAACTATCGGCTTCTTGGCCTCGAACGCCTTTTTCTGTTGCCCTTCCGCCCTTTTCTCGGGTGCTTCTTCCTTTCTCTTGTTTTTCTCATCACCGCTTCCTTTGGAGTCTAAACCCTCCTTCGGCATATACCGACCCGACTTTGTCCATCGCGGAGGCTTGTCGGCCCGATATTTACTAATCTCCCTCCTAGGGACATCCTTGCCTTCGAGGGCACGGCGATTTACGTACTCCTCTGCGAGCTCTGCCGCTCTCGTGATAGTATCTACTCCTTGTCTATCCTGAACCCAGTACCTAATGTTTTCAGGTAGACGCCGAAAGAATTGTTCCAACGCAAAACACTGCAGAGTCTTTTCCGCGTCGCCAAGCGCACCCTCCTCTCTAAGCCATTCCTCCAGATTTACCTTTAAGGTGTACGCAAACTCTGGGTATGACTCGTCTTTGGCTTTCTCGATCTCACGAAATTTTCGCCTGAACGCCTCCGCTGACAGTCTGTACTTTTTGAGCAGACTCGCTTTGACTCTGTCATAGTCGTCTGCGTCTTCTTTACCCATACGGGCTATAATGTCAGCTACTTCACACGGCAGCAGCGTAAGCAAGCGCTGGGGCCACGTGTTTTTAGCAAAATTTTCCCTCTCGCACGTGCGCTCAAAGTGCACCAGAAAAAGACCCATGTCCCCTCCTACCGCGTAGGATGGCATCAAATCTGTCATTCGGCGCTCTCTTTCTCGTGCCACTGCGCTAGCTCCGTTCATTGATTGAGCCTTTGCTAGTTCAATTTCTAGGCGTTTCATTTCCATACGATCGATACGTTCTCTTTCCTCTTTCTCCTCACGACGTCTCTGTTCCTCTTTTTCCTCCCGGAGCCTCTGCTCCTCTTTTTCCTCACGGAGCCTCTGCTCCTCTTTCCTTTGCGTAATAGCCTCCAAGCATTCGCTCAGCTCATCGTCATCTGCCCCGATCTTCTCGATGGCGTCAATGATCTCCTGCTTTCTTTTCGTCTCGGCAATTACCTGGCCCAGCTCTCGGGCCAACTCTAACAACTCTGGCTTTTTCAGTCCCTTCAAATTCATGGCGGTCCTTGGTGCTGCTAACTCTTTTAACTAAACAACTTTGACGTACTATCAATACTTCCGTCAACCGTTACCAAATCACTGCTTTGTTTACAATCCTACGCAAAGCCTGGTGATATCTCAGCAAAGAAAAGCAGTGCACTCACCCTATGCAGTCATGAATTCGGACGCGTTCCTTCCCGTGTTGTCAGAGATGCCACGAAGCAGTTTTGTCCGACTCTAGGTCCTCCAGCCAGCAGGTCTCAGCATTGCCTCCTGGTCGATGAGCTCGATCCCACCGCTGCCACCAGTTGTTGTGGTCTGGGTCCTGTGGGTCTCGTCGTTGGTAGCTGGCTCCATCGGACTCGTCCCTTATAGCGAGAAGCAATGCTTATATGGGAAAAACAGAGAACAGACGTTTATTTACATTAGAGAGAGGTCAATAAGAAAGTTTAGATATATAGTGGCGTTCTTCGTACATGGCGAGCTCTCCACTCGAAAAAGCACCGAATGAGCCGTGGGGGCTCATTATAAAGGGTCTGTCCTCCCCAGATCCCTAGATCGGGGACCGCGTACAGATGGCACCGTCCAATCACGGACCACACATTACCCGCGAGGGGTGACGAGCACGCACGGTCCACGCGAACGTTCAAAACTGAAGCGTGGTCACCGCACGGCCATGTGGCACGAACGCGGCTCCCCCCCCGTCAAGGTGTGTCGCTGGGCGAGGGGTCTGGAGTTGATGACTGCATCCATCGAAAGGGCCGCCGTAAACAAGCTTCAAAGGGTGCCGAACGACTCGTTCAATTAGCGGGACGATTCCCGGCCGCCGCCGCCGCCGTCATCTTCCAAAGAAGAAGCTGCACACGGTGGTCTCCCGAACTGCTCACGGCGCCGCGGCGGCAGGACGCCGCACCCTCCGGCCAGGTGGGAACAATACATGGCGGACACCGGCCGCCCACCCGTTTGGCGACTCAAAAGGAACATCAAAAGGAACGCCGATCCATTGTCAGACCTGGCGCCGGTCCTAACAGCCCTCAGCGACTACAATTGGAGAACTGCAGTGTAGCCGCAACGTAATCAAAACTAATTACAGTGACGTTAACAAGTTAACTTCGATAAAGTAACGTCCGACCCTTCAAGTAATCGAACGCAGGGACTTCAACCACGCTATATGCGACAGGAGACTTTCTATTCAATTCCATGTCTTAAAGAAACACCGGGCATGTTTGTGACCAGTGCGGCCCGTATTCTTACCATGCCTAACATTACATCTTGCATCGGTGCTCGCAAGTGACACCGAGAACCTCTTTGACTTCAATCGCATCGCAACATGCGCCTGCTGACAACCACGCCTAATGGAGCAGTGTGGGGAGTGCCGTGGAACTGGAGCCAACAACGTGTCCGAAGTCCGTGGCTGCAAATGTAAGCGACTCGGCCAGGAGCGATCAGGCTGAAGCCGGCCTGTCACGCCCAAAGTAACGAAACTAAGAGATGCATAATAGACATTATTTCGTAGCTTTCGATTGTAGTTTAGTAACTACGACTAAAGGGGAAAGGAATTAAAGTGGCCTAAAAAAAGCAAACTCGCCCTCTGTATAGAACGAACTCACAATCAACAGATAACGCGGTGGGGCATCGGATGCGACAGCCCTTGCAGGTTGGGTCCCTCTTTTTTTTTTTTCGTCCACTTTAATTCGTTTCCACTTACGCAAGAATTACGAGACTCTGGTTGAGTAATGTCCCATACATGCCTTCCACGGCCTCCAAGCTGTACATAACATGACCTTCAGAAATCACTTTCGTGCAACTTTAAAAAACACTTTATTGCACTTACGTACGTATTAGCGTCCGAGAGTTCACACAAACCCAATAGACTTGTTTCAAGCACACTAGCACCACAAACGGGCGCGCAAGCGCTCATGGGAAATTTTGGCACGCTGCAGCAGCGGCCGCGACGAGCGCGCGGGCCCTCGCGCTTCAACCTTACGTTTGCACCGTTGCCAGCGCTTCTCAGATAAAGTGAACTCGGCAAGGTGTGATATATTAATGCGCGATTCGCCCACAAAGTGTTTTGGTGCGATTACCTGTCTACGATTGCACTTGTCCCCTGTTCAAACAGCTGAGCGGCTCAGAAGCGTCAGCTAATCATTATTATCCTTTAGCGTTAGTACGCCTTCGGCATAAATAAAAAACAGTATACAACTTGGTTGCCATAAAAGGTGCGAGCACAACCCATAAATTCACGGATGTATTAGGAATCGATGTCCTTTTGACGCTATTTATGAGTGAATTGTACAATTCTGGTATATTGAAAGCGGGGCTTTAGAAATAAACGAATTTCGTAAATAAAATACATTGACTACGTACGACGGCGCGACGCTCACAGCATATGCATCTACATCTACCAAATTCCTTCCCTTGGCACTATAGCTGTAACTGCAGATTGAATAAAGCCTACAGGGCAAAAAGAAAGAAGTAGGGCCAGGAAAGAATATGCACACCGGAAACGCTCACTCACGACTGAAAGGTTATCGCACGTGTTACAAACACGTATAAGATTGATGGACAGTGCATCGCGCATGTCACAAATGGTAAAAAAAGAGACCACTAACCAAGGCATGTGTTTTTACTTGGTTAATAAAGTTACGTCTTTGTGTGTGTGTTGTAGAGATAGCGAAGGTTAATTGACTTGAACAAGGTGCGGTGTTCCTTGTGGTAGACGTCTCCGAGATTTCTCGCGTGGTCTGGTTAGGGTAACTGTGCAAGATTATCAGGCCTTCAAGGGTGAAATTGCATGACTAACATGTGAGGTGCAATGAGATGGCTTCATTCAATGAATGCGATGCTCTCT